>CM053608.1:118400252-118475542 GCA_028646535.1 Procyon lotor | reverse complement strand
ATTGTTTGTATTTCTTTGGTGTTGGTTGTGATCTCTCCTCTTTCATTCATGATTTTATTAATTTGGGTCATTTCTCTTTCTTTTTGATAAGTCTGATAAGTCTGGCCAGGGATTTCTCAATCTTATTAATTCTTTCAAAGAACCAACTCTTGGTTTCACTGATTTGTTCTACTGTTCTTTTGGTTTCTATTTCATTGATTTCTGCTCTGATTGTTATTATTTCTCTTCTCTTGCTGGGTGTAGGCTTTCTTTGCTGTTCTTTCTCCATCTTCTTTAGGTGTTAAGGTTAGGTTGTGTACTTGAGACCTTTCTTGTTTCTTGAGAAAGGCTAGTATTGCTATATACTTTCCTCTTAGGACCACTTTTGCCATGTCCCAAAGATTTTGAACAGTTGTGTTTTCATTTTCATTTGTTTCCATGAATTTTTTTAATTCTTCTTTTATTTCCTGGTTGACTCATTCATTCTTTAGTAGGATGTTCTTTAGCCTCCACGTATTTGAGTTCTTTCCAACTTTCCTCTTGTGATTGAGTTCTAGTTTCATGGCATTGTGGTCTGAAAATATGCAGGGAATGATCCCAATCTTTTGGTACTGGTTGAGACCCGATTTGTGACCCAGTGTGTGATCTATTCTGGAGAATGTTCCACGTGCACTAGAGAAGAATGTGTATTCTGTCGCTTTGGGATGGAATGTTCTAAATATATCTGTGATGCCCATCTGGTCCAGTGTGTCATTGAAAGTATTTCCTTGTTGATCTTTTGCTTAGATGATCTGTCCATTTCAGTGAAGGGGAGTATTAAAGTCCCCTACTATTATTGTATTATTGTTGATGTGTTTCTTTGATTTTGTTATTAATTGGTTTATGTAATTGACAGCTTCCATGTAAGGGGCATGGATATTTAAAATTGTTAGATCTTCTTGTTGGACAGTCCCTTTAAGTGTGATATAGTGTCCTTCCCCATCTCTTATTATAGTCTTTGGCTTAAAATCTAATTTGTCTGATATAAAGATTGCCACCCCAGCTTTCTTCTGATGTCCATTAACATGGTAAATTGTTTTCCACTCCCTCTTTTTAAATCTGGAGGTGTCTTTGGGTCTAAAATGAGTTTCTTGCGGACAGGTATATGGGTCTTGTTTTTTTATCCATTCTGATACCCTGTGTCTTTTGTTTGGGGCATTTAGCCCATTTACATTCAGGATAACTATTGACAGATATGAATTTAGTGCCATTGTATTACTTGTAAGGTGACTGTTACTGTATATTGTCTCTGTTCCTTTCTGGTCTGTTACTTTTAGGCTCTCTCTGCTTAGATGACCCCTTTCAGTATTTCCTGTAGGGCTGATTTGGTGTTTGCTAATTCTTTCAGTTTTTGTTTGTCCTGGAAGCTTTTTATCTCTCCTTCTAGTTCAATGACAGCCTAGCTAGATATAGTATTCTTGGCTGCGTGTTTTTTCTCATTTAGTGCTCTGAATATATCATGGCAGTCCTTTCTGACCTGCCAGGTCTCTGTGGATAGATCTGCTGCCAACCTAATATTTCTACTGTTGTATGTTACAACATACTGTTGTATGTTACATCTTGTCCCAAGCTGCTTTCAGGATTTTCTCTTTGTCACTGAGACTTGTAAGTTTTACTATTAGAAGAAGGTATGTGGACCTATTTTTATTGATTTTGAGGGGGGTTCTCTGTGCCTCCTGGATTTTGATGCTTGTTTTCTTTGCCAAATTAGGGAAATATCCTGCTAAAATTTGCTCCAATATTCCTTCTGCCTCCCTCTTTCTTTCTTATTCTTCTGGGATCCCAATGATTCTAAAATTGTTTTGTCTTATGGTATCACTTATCTCTCAAATTCTCCTCTCGTGGTCCAGTAGTTGTTTGTCTTTCTTTTGCTCTGCTTCTTTATTCTCCATCATTTGGTCTTCTATATCACTAATTATCTCTCCTGTCTCATTTATCCTAGCAAAGACCCATTTTTTATTGCACCTCATTAATAGCTTTTTTATTTCAACTTTGTTAGATTTTAGCTCTTTTATTTCCCCAGAAAGGGATTTTCTAGTATTTTCCATGCTTTTTTTGAGCTCAGCTAGCACCTTGATAATCGTCATTCTAAACTCTAGTTCTGACATTGTACTAATGTCTGTATTGTTTAGGTCCCTAGCTGTCAGTACTGCCTCTTGTTCTTTTTTTTGTGGTGAGTTTTTCTGCCTTGTCATTTCATCCAGATAAGAATAGATGAATGAGAGAACAAAATACTAAAACAGTAGCAATGACCCCAGAAAAATATACACTAACCAAATCAGAAGAGACCCAAAACTGGGGGCTGAAGAAAAGGGGGAGGGGAGAAAAGAACAAGAAGAAGGGAAAAAAAATGGGGGGGGGAATATATATATATGTTAGACTGGCGAATAGAACAGCCCCACATTTGATTTTGGGTGTAATTTGGTTTGTTAGAAGAAACTACCTCCCAATATTTTAAAGAAAGAAAAACTTATAAATATACAAAAATAAGGATAAACACTATAAGGGATGGAATTCAAGTGTAAAGACGAAAATTAAAAAAGACTCTAAAAAAGGAATTGATAAGATATGAAGTTGGTTGAAAAAAGTAAAAAGAGAGGAAAGAATGTGATTAGGCTGGAGACTAGAACAAAGCCATGTGCTAGATTTAGGGTATATTTTGATCTATTAGAAGAAATTGTATCCCAAAATTTTAAAGAAAAAAACCTATATGTATACAAAAAATAAGGTTAAATACAATGAAGGGATAAAATATGACTATAACAATGAAAATTAAAAAAGATTTTTAAAAATGTTTTGATAAAATAGTTAAAAATGTTAAAATAAGAAAGAGGAAAAATTAAAAAATAGAATAAGAAAAAGATAAAATTAAAAACATTTAACTTTGAAAGACTAAAGTATTATGGGGGAAAAGCCATGTGCTATATTTCGTAGCTCTGAAGTTCTGCATTTCTAATTGATCGGTGAACTTGGTCTTGGCTGCTTGTTGTTGCTAATCTTCTGGGGGAGGGACCTGTTGTCCTGATTCTCAAATGTCTTTGCCTGAGGCGGAATTGCACCGCCCTTGCCCGGGGCCTGGCTAAATGGCCTGGTTCAGAAAGCGAATCTGCTGCGCAGGTTGTTCTCGGGAGCTTTTATTCCCTGAGCGCTTTCCGTACCGCCCTGGAGGCCGGGAATGAAGATGGCGGCCGGCGTCCCAATGTCCGGGCTGCAGGAGCCGAGAGCTCGGTCCCGGCTCCTCAGTGCGACCTTGCAGAAAAGCAGTCAGTCCCTCTCGTCTCCCTGGTCTCCATCTGTGCTCTGATCTCACCCAGCCTGCGACAGAGTATTTCTGTCTCTGGCGCGCGGCCCCGTTTGGAGTCTCCAAACCCAGCAGATTCCTGCAGCGGCTCCGCACCGCTTCTCCCGGAGGAGGAAGGTGAGTGTCCCGGAGCTGCCCCTTGTGGGGTCCCTGCTCGAGGAGCAGTGGTGCAACTGTGTCTCAGTCACAGTGTAAGATAAGCCTGAGCTGAGAGCCCACTGCTCGGCTCCATCTCTACCGCCGGCTTCCCCACCCTGATACCTGGGAGCTCCGCTGCCCTCAGACACCCCCGGTCTTTCTGTGACCCTGTGGGTCCTGAGACCAAACTGTGGCCCCCGAGAGGGCCCCACCCCCCGCTTAGCCTCTGGAGTGACGTCCCTCAGTGGAGCAGACTGTAAAAATTCTTTTTTGCTCCATCACTCTACCGCTTCCCGGGAGCTGGCCCCTCCCCCCACGGGCTATCTTCCTTTAGCCTCGGATTCACTTCTCTGCTAGTTCTGTGTTCCGGAAAGTGGTCAATTTTCTGTTCCTAGAATTGCTGCTCTTCTTCTCTTCTATCTCCTGTTGAGTTTGTAGGTGTTCAGAATGGTTTGATAATTACCTAGCTGAACTCCTGGGACCTGAGGATATTTATGTCTCTTAGTCCTCTACCATCTTGTTCCTCCCTCTGATATCAACAGTTTTTTTTTTTTTTTTAGATGGTTGTTCTTATGCAGTTAGCTAGAGTAGGAATTGATGGAACAAAGCCCACACATTGAGTGCCTGCTATATACCCACACTCTGGTGGGATGTCATGGTCTCTGTCCTTGACCCTGACTTGCTCCTCATCTTAGTAATCAATGCACTTGATGAGAACAGAAACATGGAAAAGAGTATAGATTCTAGAGGCAGATTATCTAGTTTTAAATCCTGGCTCTGCTGCTTATGAGCTCCCTGTGACCTTAGGCAGCTTACTTACCCATTTTGTGCCTCAATTTCTTTATCTATAAAATGAAACTAATCATGATATCCATTTCATCACTTTATTGTGAATGTTAAGTGAGTTAAAAGTGTCTAAAATGCTTAGAATGAGGACTGGCCCACAGGAAGCACCAAGTGTTGGCTAAGACCAACGTCAGCAATAGTTATACACCAATAACATGCTCACTACATTTACTGAAGAACAGAAGTGGGGAGAAACAACGATATTTTGAAATATAAACTAATGTAGTTGATTGAAATGAAGAAGATGCAATTTCACACAGACAAAAGATCCCATATTTGAATCCGCAAAAGATCCCATATTTGAATCCGCAAAAGATCCCATATTTGAATCCGCAAAAGATCCCATATTTGAATCCGCAAAAGATCCCATATTTGAATCTGCAAAAGCCAGTTGGAGTAGAGTTTACTTCATTTATTCATTGACTTTTAAGCACCAATGACATGCCAAGCACAATCTAATGTGCTGTTTAAGAGAGGGAACCGGAGTTAGAAGGAGTTTTAATGTATAAGGTTTCATCAGTGGGATCCTGGGAGTGTGTTCTCCAGACCAAGTCATTTGATGCCCCAGTCAACCACATCTTGAGCACCAGATTCAGTTCTAGCTGCCACATTCCAAGAGAGACATTGGCAAATTGCCAGGTGTTCAAAGACTACCAGTCAGCATGGCCTGGGGATTAGGAACTGTGACTTGGACCAAAATGTGAAGGAATCAGGGACGAGTGAACTGGAAAGAATAGGCATCAGAAGGCCAGCAGTAAGTTTTCTGGAACAGTCCCAAGTTTATGGCTCTATCTCAGCATAACTGCAAATTGTGTTCTAGTTTACACCTAAAAAGTGCCCTAGTTTGGATAACAAAAATATGATATCTCTAATGATGACTTTCAAATATCTTAAGAGATGTTTCAATGAGGATGACTTGGACTTATTCCTATTTGTATGTGACATCAAAGTAACTCGAAATATCTTAAGCAAATAAGAGGACTTACGAGGGGTGCCTGGGTGACTCAGTCAGTTAAGCATCTGTCTTCAGCTAAGGTCATGATCCCAGGGTCCTGGGATTGAGCCCCTCATTGGGCTCCCTGCTCAGTGGGGAGTCTTCTCCCTCACCCTCTACCCTCCCCCCCATTATGCTCTCCCTCTCCTATCTCTCTCTCTCTCTCTCTCTCAAATCAATCAATCAATCAAATCAAATCAAATCTTTAAAAAGAAATAAAGAGGACTTCTTGCCTCACATAACCAAATGGTGGGGAAGGCAGATGCAGAGTTGCCCGTGAAGGGAACTAAAACTGGGGTGTTCTCTTTCTGTTTTTCTCCCTTTTCTCTCATACTCTGCTCCTTACTTTTGCAACAGACTTCATAGTCTCCTGCTGCTGCAGGGTGCTCCAAATTGCTATTTATCAAGCTTAGCAACCAGGGAGAAAAGGAGGCTCTTCACTGTCAGTTTAGCCAGGAAAGGACTTTGCCTCAGTGTGTCTAGGTCAGGGGTAAGGTGAGGGGTAGCGCAGGGAGGCAGGCAGGGCCGACTAAAATAATAATCACTATAAACTGCAATCAGCTGGTGAAAGGCACGCAGAAACAGACTCGAGCTCAGTGTGATTATAAAGGCCACCCGCTAAAGATGAGTTTCTGATCACTGGAGGTGTTTAATTATCAGGTGGGTGACATGTGTAAAAGGGTTCATGGTTTGAGTTAAGAATTTGGCTAGATTATGTTTAAATTTCCATGCAATCCCAAGATACTCTCCTTCCATAAATTTTCCTTATGTTTTTGCATACTTCATTAGAAAGAATTGAAGTTCCTAGTATAAGAAATGAAATAATCACCACTCTTAAAAATTGCATGGAATTCCAAGGGGCCTGAAGATTACTGCAGAACCTTTGGAACTGACCCAATAAAGCTACATAATAAATTTAAAGTGCATTCTCTAGGGATCTTTTGTGCTCTGCAATTCTGTGATTTCACAAAAACAGTCATAGCAAAGGGAGACCATTTACTTCTGTAATACTGGGCATAACTCAAATTATCCAAAGCTCACTTTGAGTACTAGAGGCAAGGAAAGATTTCTGAACTGACAATGGTGAGATATGTGGTAAATAATGAGATATGTAGGAAATAAAAATATTAATTGGGGATTTCACAGTATCTCTCTGAAAACTTTATTCAGTCTGTTCTTAACAATTATAAAGCAGAGAGATACTATAGTATTACATGGTACTACACAGAAATATATGCTATTTTTTATATTCCAGTGGGAATATATTCTCCAAACCAAGTAATCTGCTACCCTGGTCAACCACATCTTGAGTACTGGATTCAATTATATATATGTATATGTAAATTGTATATATAATTGTGTATGTGTGCTGAATTATGTGCTGAGTAATGTGTGTATGTATGCTGAGTAACGGGTGCTGTATTATTATGGCTGTGTAAGGGAGGAAAAGTTTTCCTCTACCCTCCAGGGTTCCTGGCTGGGACTAAAAACTAAACTGACAAAAACAGATTAGCAGGAGAAAAGCATACACATTTAATGTAAATTTTAAGAGACAGGGGTGCCTTCTTGAAGAAATGAAGACCCAAAGAAAGAGCTGTGTGTTTTTATGCTAGGTCTGATGAAGAGTGAAGTCACGGAGGAATGTAATAGGTTAAGGACTATGAAGGAGGTGTAATAAACTGGGAAATCAGATTCTTCCTGGAATCTCTTTGTCTCCAGAGATAAGGGTGCTCTTTTCCTCTGGATATTGGAAGGGCAACCTTTCACTCAGGGTTTTATGACCTGTTTCAGGGGAGAACGGAAGGAAGGTAATAAAAGTAACCTTTCGGCCTCTGCTGTTTTCTCAAGCCTTCTTCAACTTAAAATATTTAATGTGTCAAGGTGCCATATTTTGGGTAGCAAGTCATTCTGTCATCCGAAACTTTTCCCCAAATTTCACAGTTTAGAAACTGAGCAGATTTCCCCATAACCCATCAAACTAGTCTCTTAGTCTTGGGTATTTCCATGAAAACAAAAGAAAAACAAAGCTTCATGTTTAGAACAAACTAGAAACTCAGTTTTTAAGTCCAGAGGGCAGTAAGCCAAGAAGATTTCTAGATGTTGGACACAAACCATCTTCTGGAGTGAAGGTAGGCAGTGGTAATCCAGTAGATGTTTTTGGTTTGCAGTTTCAATGCCTTTGGTGATACCATCAGGTTGGACAGTTTCAGCTTGCAGGGCTGAAGGAAAACCAGTGGTTTTAACTTTCACTGATTCTAAATCAGATGGGTTGAAGAAAAAGTGGAAATGTTCATTTAGAGAGTTGCAGCCAGATATCAGAGGAAATTAGAATTAAGGATCCAATCCAGTGTAGAGATAGGTAACAAAACCCAAAAGGTAATAGGCAAAAAGACTACAATTTAATACCCAAAAGGCTGTGCTATGGTTTTCCACTGAAATATATATTTTTTTCTCTACTGTCTCCTCCATTTCTATTAAAGATGAACAAAGACTAATTTGTTTGCAAAATAAATCTAGTCTCATTTAATGTGGCCTGCTTGCTTGTGGAAGTGCAGGCAAAATAATAATTGAACAGTAGGCTTCTGGGGGGGTCTGCTTTGTTGGAACTTTTCATAAAGAATCTCAAATTGGACTTTTTTTTTTTTAAGATTTTATTTATTTATTTGACACAGAGAGAGAGAGATCACAAGCAGGCAGAGAGGCAGGCAGAGACAGAGGGGGAAGCAGGCTCCCCGCTGAGCAGAGAGCCTGACGTGGGGTTCAATCCCAGGACCTCAAGACCATGACCCGAGCTGAAGGCAGAGGCCTAACCCACTGAGCCACCCAGGCGCCCCTCAGATTGGACTTTTAAAAGCCTCTTGAGACTTGGAAGCCAGGCCAAGTGAACTTCATCAGAGTAGGCCTGTAATACCTATGAATTTGGGTGAATTATTCTCTTTCTGTCTCCCGAATATCTTTCAGTTTTTGGGTCTGCCATGAGGCGAATTTCCTTACTCAGCTGGTAAGGATAGAAACCCTGATAAAAAAAAAAGGCGTCAGGTGATTTTTTTCAAGGGGTTTTGTTGCTTCCATAAGGTTAACCTTAGTTTCCTAAAGGTGTCGGGTGGTATCTTATTCTATGCACATCATCCTCAAATATAACATTCTAGTCAAAGCCTTGATAACATAAGCAGTGTTTCCAATTACATCCTATTACAGGGACACAAAATCTACAAAATTAGGTTATTGAACTTGAGCAAATAACTATATTGCCATGAAAATAAGAATACGTACTAAGAGTTTCTGAATTCTGGAGGGACCAGGTAAGAAGAAAAAGTAATTGTTTCATCTTTGTTCACAAAGGCATACTTTACCAAACTCCTGTAAGTTACAGATAGCTTCGGAGACAAGAGAAAAATCTGGAAAACAAAACACTAAAGAGCCAGTAATATTTCAAACAAAAAATTATAAAAATCATAATTATCCTCATCAGTCCATTCAGTTCCCTGTAATTAATTCTTATTCTGCTTGATCTTGAATTAGCCGTTCTGTGAATTCATCAGCTTCTTCATTAATTCCAGAAATTCTTGTTCAGTTTAGTGGAATAGTCTGAACGTTGTACCAGTGGTTCTGTGGTGGAGTGCTGTCACCTATAGCTCGTTGCAAATGCTTTCACAGTCCGACTAAATCAATAACTGCCTGCGAATGACAAATTGCTTAAAAAGGGCCGTGGTTAAAGATCTGATAAGAGTTCATTTGATAAGGAAATTTAGTTATTTCTGTGACATACAACATTTTAATGTAGTAATTGGGCAATGAGGGTATGGACAAATGTCTATGAACTTCATGTAATTTCTCGAATATCCGGATACCTATAACCTACAAAGGGGTAGCATCACTTCCTGTCTGGTAATGCCTCCCATGTAATTGAACATGCCATGTAAACCTAATTAATGTTCCCATCTCTCTTGTGGGTGAAAAGAGAAGAATCTCCTGAGATTTCTCAGGGACCCTCTGAGAAATCTTAAAGTTAGTTTGAGGTCAAAATGACCTCATTTCATGGTGATTTGGAGAAACTGTGCATAATGTCCAGGGTCAGACTTGATGAAATAGGATCACACCTCATTATAAAATTATCTATTTAGCCAAAGTGGCATAAAATACTTCAAAGATAAATACTTATGGCTGTATTGAATGAATGTTAAACAAAAACAAAACACCTTTGCTCTTTAATGTTGAGAAGTTTTGGGTTGTTTTTTTTTTTTTAACTAATCAAAGACCTGATAAAGACAACACAAATGTAGGAAAATATTTTAAGACACAAAATCTCGGTTTCTCAGAGAAATTACTTAAAAGGTTAAAAAAAAATCTTTGTAATTTCTTATTAAGAGCAGCTCAATAATTGAAGAAAAGCCTGTTGTTTTAGCAGAGAGAGAAACCAAATTCTAGTTTTGCACCAATGTAATTTAATATTTAGGTCCATTTAAAAAAAAAAGAAAAGAATTTGTAAACAAATCTATTCAATCTTAGCAGCTTAAACACATATAAAATTCTTTTTCTGCAAGTGCCTACAATTTTTTTTTTTAATCCGTTCAGTTTTGTCCTATACTTTTTCTCCTCCTCATTCTGGAACAACTAGTCATTCTACTTTACCTTGCTCAAACACATCTTATTTTCCTTGCATACAGAGGGGTTTTCCTTTCTTTCTTTTCTTTCTTTCCCTTATTATTCTTATTAGTCTCATTTATGTATATTAATTAGAATTTTTAATCAGAATTTTTAATCATTCTTTTTCAGTGAAAAGTAGGAAGTAAATTTTGAACTGACATATACCATCATTCTGGAGCTAATTAATACATCACTTCATAATTTCCAGAGGCATATGTCTTTTTCACTATAAAATGTATCATGTTTATTTTTTTAAATTTATCATGTTTATTAACTGACCCAAATATATCTAGCTTCTCTATACTATATAAAAACAAGATACCAGAGGTAGATAAACAAACTTAGTCATTAACTCAGATAAACAAACTAAGTCATTAATATTTTAATGACTATCTAAAAAGGTAGATAAACTCAGTCATTAATAATTTAATGTTTTATTTTATTTAGAAATAATCTCTATAGCCAATGAATCTTAATCTTTTAGTCTAACTTTGTATAGCTTTAAGGTTTAAAGTCATCAAAAAGATTTTTGAAACTTTTTAAGTAGACATTATAAAACATAATTTTGTTGAAAAGTTCATTTACAAACTTTTATCCCACTTACATTCATTTGATTTACTTGTTTTTAACAACTGTATTTGAATAGCTTATGAAAATTTCATGAGAAAAAAACAAAGTTAGCCATCTTTTTATTTTTCTCATTGACAAAGCAGCAAAGTATCAAAATATCATTGAAGCAGAGAACCTCAAAAGTTAAACATATGGTTCTTCCCTCTTTTTATTTTTTAACTGCTATGCTTGACATGCATTAAGCAATTCGTTTTTATTGTACATTTTGTTCTTAGGTTGGATTGATAGTTTTATAATCTTAAACATCTAGCAGAGATAACATAGGTTTGTTTGAATTGTAAACCTAGGAAGAGGAAAAAATGTATGTTTGCATTATATTCAATGCTGACAATGCTGAAGATATGCCTGTTTTTATTGTATGAACAATGTAAAAACTAGCTTTATTTGTCCAAGATTATCCTAGATCATGTGAACTTAAGAAAACATTTGGGTTAGTTGCTATCTTACTGAGAGTTTTAGAAATACTTAATTTGTAGGAGTGCTCATTTATATGTAAGCCAATTTGAATAGAACTTCTTCAAGGAATTTTATAAATTAATTTGGGGATGTGTGTGTGGGGGGGTGTGCGCGGGCACACACAAACATATGGACAATACAAATGGAAGCCTTCTATCTTTTGTTTTAAAATTTTAGCCGTGTGTCAGGCACCTGACATCTGTCAGATCAGAAATCTAGTGTTATTAATATTTAAATGTTCTTCTTTCGCTTAAGTGCAGGACAGTTCTATTTCTAGTATTCTTTCAATTAGCAATAATCGCGCCTCGGATAAAACTCATTGGCTACGATACTGCCACTGCGCAAAGCTCTAGTATTCTATCTTTTATAATATGAGCAAGCATTCTGACATGAATGAGGGAGAGGTGGAGATTGGTATGGATAGGTGGGCTCTGAATTGCTCCAAGGGCCAAGTTTCTGGCTTTACAGACTTGATTTATAAGATAAAACCTGTTGTTTATAATTCTTCAAGAATTGGGTCATTGCCTGAATGATATCAAGGGGCTGGCCCACCCATCCATTATCTTAATTACCTTCAGCTTTGCTTCTTTCTATCAGAGAGAAGCTCTCCAAATAAGATGTTCTAGATTTAGAGCCATGTGTCTTTGTAATGTTTTAATAAATTGTTCTCCATAGGCTTCAGAATGCTCTTTCCCTCTAAATGCATAATACCATTTAGCTTAGGAGAAAGGGCTTTTTAAAAAAAAGTTTTTCTCAAGCTCTGAGTATCAGCCTCCAGTTTGGCCAACTTTTGACCACAGAAGTCTTTTAAAAAATTAAGTATTTAAACCAAACTTATATCTATCAAGTAACTTGAAACCAAAAGCAATTTAACTAGGAATGCAAGAGGCATCCCCAAAGAAGGTGCAAAAGGTGTTACCCTCCCAAGGTCCAGAACCATTCGCAAAGATAGCCAAAAGAAAGAAAGACTTAGACAATTTTCTTGAACTGGCAACAGCTGTACTGTATTAACTGCAAAGGGCGTGTATTTTGGATGGATGTATTTTGGGACCACCAGTCTGACAACTGGCCAAATACACACACACAAATGAACACATGTGTGACCTGATGGGTACAAAGCTAAGCCAAGGATGCAAAAGGAGAGACAAGCAGAAATATAATAACTGTTCCTGGGAGGGAAGGAATTGATAATCACAATCCAAAGAACTAATTTTTAGACAAATGTTTTTCTTCTGCTAATTTGAATTTGGAAAGGAAAAGACTCTTAGCACCTTTACTCAACCAACCCCCATAGACAGAGATCCAAGAGACTGACATGGTCAGAACCCTTATCTTCTGCCAGCTGCTGTCTGAGGTCCAAGATCTCTTAACTGCAGCTTTTGGACTAAGCAAGGTGTCTTCAACTGAGCATTTTACACTTGGGTACCAGAAACTATAGGGGAGGAAAAAATTTCCTTGACTCTCCTAGGATCTCTGGCTGGGTCTAAAAATTAAACGGATAATAACAGATTAACAGGAGAAATGCAACAGATTTACTGTAAATTTTACATGACATAGGACCTTCATAAGGAAATGAAGACTTGAATAAACAATATTATGTTGGTTTGATGAAGAGTGGACAGTCGTGGAGAAATCAAGTTAAGGAGTATGAAGTAAGTGTAGTAAACAGGGAAACTTAGATGCTTCTCAGTGTCCTTTTGTCTTCAGAGATAAGGATGCTCCTTTCTTCCGGGTTCAGGGAGGGCACCTCTCACATGGAGGTTTTATGTTTCAGTCAAGAAGAGCAGGGGAAGGTCAGCATGATCTTTGTGCTTTTGCTATTTTCTCAAACACATTCACCTTAAAATACTTAAAATGCCAAGGCACCATGTTTTTTGGGAGGTAGCATGTCCCAAACCCCATGAGCTGCTGTAAAAAAACATCACAGACTTGGTGGTTTAAACAATAGAAGTTCTAGAGGCTAGAAGTTTGAGATTAAGGTGTACACAGGATTGGTTTCTTCTGAATCCCCTCTCCTTGGCTTGTAGATGGCCATCCTCTTGCTGTGTCTTAATATGGCCTTTTTTTTCTGTGTATGTGCCTTCCTGGCATCTCCTTGTGTGTCCTAATTGCCTCTTTTTATAGGTTCACTGGTCCTGTTGGGTTAGGATCCAGCCCAATGACCTCATTTGACTTAATCACCTCTCAAAAGACCCTATCTCTGAATACAGTCCTATTCTGAGGTATGGAGGGGTCAACTTCAACATGTGATTTTTTTTTTTTTTTTTTCAGGGAAAGGGAGAGGAACAATTCAGCCCACAGCATGTGCTTAACCACATCATCAGAATTTCTTCTACAGAGATAATTTATATTTCTTCTGATTTGCTTTGAGTTCATTGTTTCTTCTTGTCCCAATGGGATGGATGGAAAATAGAATACTGGTGGGGATGGAAAATAGAATACTAGTCTCCAGACAATAACCTTTCGTTGGTCTGTGTGAGATAATCCCATCTCCTCCTCAGCCCACTGTTTTATTCCTTTCACTTCTTCTAATATGTCCTACCTTCCCGCAAAGAACTACCTCAAGGTTCTCAGGTGCTGCATTCCTTCTGAGTGTGCCCAAGCCCAGACTTGTTTTCTTGTCAGACAAAGCTACTATATTAGAGCTTCCACGTTTATCTCATGGTTTGGTGTGACTCCTACGTCTACCCGGCTGCCCTAGGTCTTATTTATTCTATACTCTTTTACCTAAATGAATCTTAGTGAAATTTGAATGATACATCATTGTTAAGGTTCTTCTGTAATCTGTTGGAGTTATTTTGGAATTCTCCTTGATAGTCTAATGAGATGATTCCTTTCATACATTAAATATAAGCCATTCACTCTGGTTTGTTCTAGTCTCCCAACTTGATACTAAAGGAAATTGAGGCCCAGGAAGGTTAAGTAAATTGCTACAGCTGCATATCTAAAAAGTGACAAATTTTAATTTTTTAACTAGTATGTCTGGCTGTTGAACTTAGGATCTTCCTACTCTATCCTGCAGTAGCAGCATCTCTGAGATACACATTCTGTATTTCAACCATTTTCCCAGGTCTCAGAACTAATGAATGATCTGAGAACATCTTTTCTTTTGTACGCTATCTCTCATCAGTCGTTGAGTCCTGTTCATTTTCCCTTCATGCTTTTACTCTGCATCTAGTTCTTTCTGCTGCCAACATCAAACTCAGGTACTATCTGGTTTACCTATTGCCTATTTTAGAACCTCCTGATTTGTCTCTTAGTCAGCCTCTCTCTTCACTAATCACTTGTGCTTCTAAGGCAACTTTTCATCCTGTGGGTCCCCTCTCCCATTGCTCCCTTGCCTTCTCATTATCTAAGGAATTGTTAGGGACAATTACGTCCCCTCAGAATTCATTGTTGAAGTCCTAAGCCCCAATGTGACTGTGTTTGGAGACGGGGCCTTTACGGAAGTAATTAAGGCTAAATGAGGACATAAGAGTAGGGTCCTAATTAATCTATCCAGGATGTTCTTACACAAAGAGAAAGAGACAGACATGGTCACACACTGAAGCAAGGTCATGGGAACATACATCACTCAGGTGACAGCCTGTAGGTCCAAGAGAGAACCTTCAGGAGAAACCAGACCTGCCATCAAGGTGTCAACACCTTGCTCTTGGTCTTCCAGCCTCTTACCGTGAGAAACGCACTCCTGTTGTTAAGCTGCCCCATCTGTGGTGTGTTCCTATGGCAGCCCCAGCCGACAGGTGTGGGAAGAAAGCGTGAGTTCCTCATCCCAAAACCCCAAATTTGATTCTTACTTTCTTTTAGCCTCACTCATTAAAGTGCTTCCCATTCCAAAGAAATCTCTCAACACATTTGTTTCCTTCCCAGGCTTTTGTTTCTTCCTCTCCTGGTTTTACTTATCTAGAGCCTATCTATCTTCTAGGAACGAAGTCTCATCTGGCTCCTGCATCCTGACTGTGAACTCCTGATGGGGACTATGTCTCCAAGTTAGTATCTCCTGAATGACCTCATGTGGTATCTAACTCAGATGCCTAACAAGTGTCTGCTGATTGAGTCATTAATTTATCTAGATTAACATGATCTTTCTGAGAGCTATTTTATTGCAATCCCCTAGCTGTTTTGTAGAACCCATAAGTATAAAGTAGGATAGCCTGGATGATGACAACAGGCTTGCCTTTTTAGAAGTGTAGACTGTCACCCAAAGAAAATTTACTCCAACCCTGCCAGTACTCAAACTGTGGAATTGTGAAACAAATTCCTTCCCAATAATGGACCTTTCTGCCATAATTTTCCATTTTCCAGCTAACACTGGGGTACTCACCCATAGTAACAAATAACACTACACACACACACAGTCTGTCCTTTTTTTTTTTTTTTTTTTTGCTCTGCTGACACTTAAACATTTAGTTTCTGGGGAAAAAATTATTTGGGGCAAAAGGAGAGGATCTTTTCTGCTTTTTCAACTTTAGGGTTAAAGTGATAGGAAACTTCTTTCACTCCTCTCTCCAGCTTCTGTGATTATCTTCTATTAAAGACTGGAAGTGAAGCTTCTCTTCCATCTTTCTTTTCCAGCTGAAACTTGAAGGCTTTAGAATCCCCACCAGCTGGTCTAAGGTATGGGTAGTTAAGGAAGTTGTTTAGAAGCTTGTTAAGTCTTTCCTCAAAGGCAGAGAATAAAATGTGCTTTCTAGTCCTCAGCCTTAACAAAGAAACCCAGCCATTAACATAGGACAGCCTCTTGTTTGCATTTTTTAACAGCTGACATTTGTACCTTTTGGAGGAAAGTGAAGGGCATCTCATTGCCTCCTTGTTTAAATCAGCCTGGAAATAATGGGGATGATAGGAAAGCTGGGCTAATTTCCTTTGTCTCCTATTCAGCAGATAATGGTGGTCTGTGTGGGGTGTTAAAGGCCAGGCAGCAGCAGTGACCTGGAGATGAGTTCATTCTTCTGAGGTTTATCAAAGGCTCCTGTCAGTCAAACTCACGCTGGGAGACTGGGGGATGGCCATCTGGTTCCTTGTTCTTCAGAGAGGAGAAAGGAGAGCAAGGTGGTGAAAAAAAATCTCAGTTCCGAGCCAGGTAGAAGGGCGATGCACTTGGAGCTGGGTTTAGCAACTCTTACACACAGATGCACAAAAGAAATCAATGTTGGGGTGTGTGTGTGAGAGACAGAGATGGAGGGACAGGCAGAGAGACCGAGGCAGACACAAAGAGGTTGACAGCCAGGCGGCTGGGAAGAGGAGGAGAGGCAGGGAGGCTGGGATGGGGACTCTTATTGAAGCCACTGTGATCATCTTGAATGGATTTTAAGTGGAAAGACTGAAGGTCATTCCTGCTGCTCAGGGCGCAGAGAAACCTCTGAATTGTGTCCCTGGCTGTGGGGAGGAAGGGAGTAAGTGGCTCTCAGCAGGGAGCTGATTTAATTTAAAGCACAATGTTTCTGTTCTGAAGCCCGACTTCTTTCATCTGAGCCCTGTTGATTACAAGCACTAACAAGGTATTACAAGAGCACTACCAGGAAATCTTCACCCCCACCGCTCACCCCAATTCACTTCTGGCCAACTAGGATTTCCTGGGGCCACATAGCAGCGTCTCCCCACAGGGCAGCCTTCTGGGATCTGGAAGCTCCTGTCCTCCCAGCACCCAGGTTTGGGTCTGTCTTAATGTGGGGATTCCCACCAGCGGCTGCAATTTACACAGCCGTGGGAAACCCAACATTTTTACCCTGGACAATTGCAAGTATCAAGCAAGGAGGCTTTAACACTTCAGAGATTTTTAAGGACAGAGGCTGGAGCTCCTTCCTTCCTTCCTATTCTGATAAAATAGAACATAATTTTTTTTTTTTTTTTTTGGCCATTTCAACCATTTTTAAGTGTACAGCTAGGTGGTATTAAGTACATTCTCATTGCTGTGCAACCATCTACCACCATCTGTCTCTGGATCTCTTTCCATCTTCCCAGGCTGAAGCTCTCTTTCCATTAAACACTAACTCCCCCATTCCCCCTTTTCCCCAGACCTTGGCAACCACCATTCTGCTTTCTGTCTCAGTGAATTTCATGGCTGTAAGTACCTCGTATGAGAAGATCCACACAGTGACTCGTCCTTTTGTGACTGGCTTACTTCACCTGGCATGTTTTCAGGGCCCATCCGTGTTGTAGCTTGTGTCAGAATGTCCTTCCTTTTGAACAATATTCCGTTTCCTGGTAGACTGCATTTTATCCATTCATCCACCCGCACAGCTGGGTTATTTCCACAAAGACTTTTACATTGTGCTGTTCTCGCATGTCTGTCCTCTCCTTCCAGTGCCTAGCATCCAATGAAGCCAATGCCGTGCAAATACTATTTGTTTTGTAGACATTAATAAGGGAAATGAAGACAGGCTTACCAAGTCAATCCTTTAGTTGCCATCATCCTGTCTCACCTCATGAAAATGGGGCTATACTTGTGGTTGGTTTTCTGTCTCTTTAAAGTGGGAAGGGGCTTTGATCCAGAGCATGGAGGAGAATGAAAAGATGGGTGAAGAGGAAATATTCCTGCTCTATAAAAGTTAAAAACAAAAAGTGCTCTTATTATAGAGCTTCTAAAACACACAGAAGTGGAAGGACTCATCTGGGGAACCTCCCATGAACTGCTCCACCCTTGGAATCAATCATTGACACATGACCAGTATTTTTCCATCGCTATCCCTCATACTTCCTCCCCCATCCCAGATCGGTGTTCTTCCCCTAACTTTTTTATTTTAAAACTGTTCAGACCTACAGAGAAATTTTCAGGGAAAGTGTGAAGAGCAGCCATATGTCTTCACCTTCACCTAGAATCACTGATTATTCACATTTGGCTTTACATCTATCTATCAACTATATTTACATTTTAGTCTTGAACTATTTGAAATTATTTGCACCCATCGTGATGCTTTATCTGTTAATATTCCAGCATCCACCTAACAAGAGCATTCCCCTGCATTACCACAATCCAGTGTCAGGGCCTTTAAAATTTATGCAACATGATCATCTGATGAGAAAATCTGTACTGTTTCCCCCAACTGTCTCAATAGATGTCATTCTAACTTGATTTTCCCTTTAGGAAATTCAGTAGGGAAATAGGCATGACCTTTCGGTATTTCTCTCTAGTCCTCCTTAGGCTCCCATCTCTTTTTGTCTTTGATGCCAAAAAGACATTGGAGTGAAAGTCATGCAAGTATGTGGCTCAATCTCTAAGATGGTGAGAAAGAGGATTATGACTCTTTCTGAATCTGCTGTCGTCCTAGACTCATAAAGGTTTACATTGATGTTAGCAGCGCTGGAAAACTGGGGAGTCGATAATGTCTAGAACTGTCTGACAGCCAAATGCCTCCTGAGGTATTTTCAAAGAGCCAAGAATGAGAAGACACTATTACCTAATTCCAATAAATTCATCACACATTGAGAAACTTTTCCTTTTCCTGTTTCTGAGTGAACGAAAGGCAAGTTTACCTTTGTCCCTGCAGGGAGCCTGTTCTCACGTGAGTGTCTGTATATTTTTGAACATCCACTAATTAAATCTTGCAAAGCTTGCAAGAATTAGGACATCTCTTATATGCAAAGGAACTGAACACTGGGACATCTAGAGTAGAAGACACCTAGGAGATTGTCTCTGATTTGTTGACTCGTCATCTGTTGAGGACACTTAGCTAGTATTGTCAGTCTGTTAAGATGCCCAAACTCAAACCAGTGAGAATGCAAGATTGTTCCTAGTTACATGTTTTGGAGTGTAATGACTGAATGATTCTGGACACGACAGAATCCTGTTTTCATGTCAGGGTATATTGTTTTTGTACCTAGTGTTATTTATAATTTTTAAGAGTTAGAAACACCCTCCTGTTAAAATGCTCACTTAAATCTTTATAAAGGCCAAATAGACATCTTTAAAAACCATCTAAAAAGAGAATAAAAAATTTGATTTTGGCTTTCTGGAAGGAAAAAATATATGTATCAGGTGGAACACAGGCTTGCCTATTGTAAGGTAATAGACAATGTTTCTCTGATCTTTGCCCCCACATTTTAATTAATAATGGAAGAGGATTAGCTTATAATACTTGTGAGATGAAGCCTGGCATTTTAAAGTTTTATCTACCATGTTTGTATTGGGTGGTTTTGTGGGAACCAAAAAGAAGAATGTTCTGTTCAAATCTGTGTCACTTGGGGGATGAGAAAGTCTTACTGAAGCCTGTCAGCTGGAATGTTAAAAAAGTAATAATAAAATAAACCCCCTCCTTTTATCTTTCAAACCCGCCACCACAGACCTGAGGCTTTACTTTAGAGGACCTTTACCTGGGTAGCCAGTGTTTTAGACAAGAGGACTCCTTCCCACCATATGGCTTTCAAACAGACAGGACAGGGAGTCTGTGGGACACTACGTCATGAAGTGACTCCTAACCAGTGTGGCCAGGAAAAACCCATGTGGCTGGCAGACAAGCGAGGACAACTTGTCTTCCCATGAGCTCTCAGGAGCCCCTCGATTGTGCAGGGACAGACCCAGCACTACAGCGGGGGAGAAGGGAGGGGGAGGGATCAAGAGAATATGAACTGAATTATTTACAAACCTCATGGACCTCAATGTCTTTCTGGTTTGCTTTTTAAAATTTATTTACTTCAACAAAGTTTACCTAACTAAGCCATGAAGTACCTCAAGTGGTTTTATTTCGCATGTGTCTGAACTGACGTTATCAACCTTTCTGTCCCTATGCCTCTTCCTGGAAAGCACGTGGGGGAAAATGGTGCCTTCATTCCAACTGGTGTGTCTTGGGAAATCAAAAGAGTTTTATACAGGTTTCTCTAACTAACTGCAACATTTTGTAGGCTTCCAGGGTTCATTTCAAGATGAACGTAACAAACATCTTCATGCTAATATTGGTTTGGTTGATAGATCTTCTAGAAGGAAGAAGGTTGGGAAGAGCTGGGTATATAGATATAGATAATATATAGATAATATGGTGGGGGGAGGTCATTTCCCTCTAAAGAGTTGGGAGGTGGATCTCTATCTTGACCTTTATCTGTTTGGGATTATTTTATCCCTTGGCAATGCTATGGCTGAATCCCAGAGACACACCCCCAGGCCATCATCCCATGTAAGCTTCTGCCTTACCCTTTCCATCAAAAGAAAACTCAGAGAAACGTATTTCTTCTCTGCTTATTTCTCTTCTGCAGTAAAATTTTATCTGTCCCAGGTCCCATTCTTCTCATCCAGGAATTACACTGGAAAATAATAGCAGTAAATAATTATTGAATCAACAGTTTCCAGTAAGGTACTGATGGACTAGGAATAGATGGGAAGCTTGTACCTCCAGAATATTTGAACTTTAATGGGACTATACGAGATTCAGTTGATACATTTTACATTAAAGACACATGTGGTTTAGCAATGAAAGAATAGGGGAAACAAACAAACCAGCAAAAACCATGTGTAAGGCAGTCACGCAGACATTAAGGAACTCAAAATAGCACTAAGCAGCTGCCACGGGGTCCCAAGACCATGCTTTTTTAGCACCAGTTTAGATCTTAGTGTCCAAGGCCAAGTTCATCCTATAGGTGATATGTGTCCAGCTCTGAAGGTTGAAGCCATCATAGTGGAATGTGATGTGGGTCACTACTATGCTCTTCCCAGACATTAGGTACCCTCCAGCTTTGTTTCTGAGCATCCTGTTCTTAAACTACATTGAATACCATGGTTTTTATCCCAGTGGTGGGGATTAACAGGATAATCAGCATAATTGACCCATTCTGATCCTGGGCATCATGTCTCAAGGGGGATCTAGGACTCAGTATTCTATTATGACTGGTTTTTAGTTGTCATCCAGGTGGATAGCGTGGGGCTAGGGCAAAATTGATCATCTAAACATGGCAGTGCATGATTGCAAGGGCAGGCAAATAGACATGTGAGCTTAATAGTAAGTCTAAAATTTCAAGGTATGGCAGAAAGGGGGATAGCACTGTACAAAGTCAACTTCAAGTCCACAATCTAGAGAAGCCAGTGATCAGGCAAAAGAAGAGCCATGGAAGGCTCAGAGGGAAGGTCTGGGAGGGCAAAGGACTTAAGTATACTGAGTTTTATACTCAGTTTACTCAGTTTTAAAACTGAGTAACTCAGTAATTAGAGACTCAGTAATTAGAGACTGGATAAAAGCATAAAATCACTGGGAAATCTAGAGGAGATACAGAAATCCAATTTTGGAGAGGTAACTACTGAATTTGTGATGGGACCAATAAGATAGATTTGACACAGCTACCCCAGGAGGTCTTACCTTCTGCTTTCCTTAAGATTGGGTCTGGAATTTGGATGTGTGTGTGACACTTTCAGTCAAAAACCTCCATTGCTACATTAGAAGCAAAGGAAGATGGATATGATATAGCGTCTATTATAGAATCCAATCTATTATCCATATTATAGATACGGCGTCTATTATAGAATCCAAATACATTTATTTGGAGATTAGGATTTTGTGCCCTATGTCCCGCTTTGGAGATGAGGTCTGGTTTTGCAGCTTTCCCGAAATCATGGCTAATGGGTGAGAAATAGACTCTGTGCTATAGGCCCCCTCTAATGAGCGATGTTTTGGGTCTCAAGTCCCTGGCTCCTCTTTCTGGATGAGAGGTGTAAGTGACTTTGCAGAGCCTAGAAGGGATGGCTTCGTCAGATGAATCTGCCTTCTATAATTCAGGGAACAGGTTCATCAGACCGAGCTTTTCTGTGAGTTGGTCCCACCCATCTCATGAGAGGTGGGTCCTATGAAGCAGAAAGATCTGGAGAATCAGCAATTCCTTTGGTTTCCAAGAAATGTCTCCACCCTTCAGTTGGTTCCGAAAATAACAGTCTGTTTCACTTGAAAAGGGAATGCATGCTGAGTTCTCTTCTCAGCTTATAAATTATGCTGTATTAACACTGGCAACAGTTTCGTTTTCGCTGTGTAAACATGAGGCAGCACAGAATGGGAAGGGGGTTGGAAGGGCCGACTGCCAGGCCCCAGCAGAGACGCGTGAGCAGTTCTTCGAATGTTGGACGGTGCTCATGCTAACATGCACGGTGGGTACCCTAATACCTGTCTCCAGCAGCCAGGCTTTTCTTTTTTTTTCATTATGAATACCCTTGCCACCTAGGTTGGTTTAGTGCTAAGTGGAGTACATGGTTCAATAAATGCTGTGATTGAAATAGCTCTGAGAAGGTGTCTCTTCACAAAAATGTCCCGTGGCTGGCCACTGGGTCAGAGATTCTAGCCTAGGTTCATTTGGTGGGGCTCTGATGTAATATTTTAAGAAGTTCTCTCATCAACCATAAATACTCTATAGGTGGTATCACATATTCATTTCACGAATTCTTTTATGGAGCCAGCAAACACTTATAAATCTTCTGCTATGCTCAGGGCACCATGGTCCCAAATAAAGTTTCCATTGCCATTACTGGCCATGAGCAAAGTCATCAATGATGCCAGTCAACTGACTTGGCGAGTGCAACACAGGGTAACCAAATGTCAAGTGAAGACTGAGGTCCAGGAAAGACCCTCTAGCAAGATCCTAGGCAGCTCAGTGTGGAATCAGGGCAACGATGGGCTGACGGGAAGGGGTCGAGGTGTCACAAGGCAAGAAAGGACAACAGGCGATGGACAGTGGAAAACAAAACTATCTAAAGTATGAGGTTTTTTAGAAGTTTCTCCAGGGGAGTACTTTTCAATCTTCTGAAAAGTAGAACACTACCAGTTATGGTTTCTGCGGCAGGTAACTGAAAATCCCACTCAGTGAATAGATTTAAAGGACAGGGAAATCATCACCTCTACATAAGGACTGCCAGATGTAAGAGTGAGCTTAGGGTTGGTTGAATCAGTTGTGTAGTAATTTCATAAAGGACCCAGTTCTTTCATTCTCTCTACCCTACTAGTGTTATTTGATCCCTGGTGATTCCTCAGTGGTCATGCGATGGTTACAAGCATACCCAGGCTCCAGTTCTGCCTTGTTCATACCTGGTGGGAGAAAGAATTTCTCTCCTAACATGGAATTAAGTTCCTTCCCTTTGGTCTCAACAAACCACCAGATTCACGTGCCTACAGGGGAATGGTATCCACTGGTTTGTGCCTGAGCCTGTGAACCAGTCAGTAAAAGGGACTTTGAGATTATGTGACTGACTTGAGGACTAATCAGAAACTAGAAATTTCTCATAGTTCAGAATGAGGGACTAGTAGAAAATGGGATGAATGATTTAGGAAGTCAACCACAGTGTCCATACTGCCATTAGTGAAGCTGCTGTGATTGAGGGGAAGTGGAGCCCACAGACTTACCCCTCCCCTCGCCCACTTCTACCTTTCACTGCCCTTTACCCCTCAAACACAATTTTGTACCTTGTAGAAGATTGTAGGATTCAACTTTGAAACCAAGGTCAGAGCAAGGGCAGCATCAACCCAAGGAATCCTTGGCGTGTGAACACTGAGTAATTTCCTTTTCCGAGGGCTTAGCAATTCTGAGTTTTCATCAAAAAAGCACCAGATGCTCCTTAGCTTTAGTCTGTCATAGAAACTCTTGTCTGCAGAAGGGGAAGTAGCCCCAATGGTTAGGTTGTTCCTGGTGAAGAATACCGGTTAGAAAGTTCCTGGCCAAAACGAAGAGAAACAACACTGAATTCTGTGATTAATATTTCTTTAAAAAAGTAAAGTCACATAAGAATCCAAAGTAGGAGTGCATGGGTGGTTCAGTCAGTTAAATGTCCAACCCTTGATTTCAGCTCAGGTCCTGATCTCAGGGTCTTGAGATCAAGCCCAGGGTCAGGCTCCATGCCAAGTGTGGAAGCTGCTTGGGATTCTCCCTCTCCCTCTGCCCCTGCCCCCCACTCTCTCTCTAAAAAGACAAATAAAAATAAAAAAAGAATCCAAAGTAGCATCTTACGTTCATCTATGAATATACTATCTTTCGTGTGTTTCAAACGTTCCTATTAGGAAGATTTTTTAGTTTGATTTTTTTTTTTTTTTAATGTTTAAATTGGCCAAAAGAATGAAAGGAGAAAAATGGTTTGGATGTTGATTATGACATACTTGTTTAAAAAAAAAAAGTGTTTTATTTCTTTGACATAAAGAAATAAAGGAATGATTTCAGTATATAGGAATGATTTTCCATATCCTAAAGCATGTGCAGCAGCACCTATAAGAAGGGCCACCTGAGCCAACAGGAAGCATGGAGGCGGTCCCAGGAATCTGTGAACTCCGTGATGATACTGTCATGGCGAACTTCACACCAAGGTCTAAGCTTTATTCTTTTTTATGCTTTGGGAAATCTCTCAGGAACTTTGGTTGACTTTGGTTGACCACCAAGATGAATGAAATTACTTGTTGTCTATTCTAATGCCATCATCCAATGCTTTTCTTCTCCCGCCAGTGTATCCTCTCTGCACAACCTCACACTAGTGTTTGTCCTGGGTGGTGTATTCCAACGGGGGAGAAGTCCTGCTAGCCGTCCACCTCATTGCTCTCCAGTGTGTTCCCCGTCCTTTCCCCTGGACCCCTGGGGCGCAGCTCCGCACTGACATTCCCGAGACTCCTGGGCCAACTTGGTTTGAGGTAAGTTCTAAAACAGAAGGCACTAATGTGGTGTTGAAGGAGCAGAAGGAAGGAGGTACCAGATTATTCCCATTTCTCGCTGCCTCATAAGGTCTCTTTTGCATCGTATCAGTGGCATCAGCTCCCCTAGTCAGTGCCTCCCTTGGAGTCCCCAACTCCTCCCACGGCTGCAATTCCAGCCCCCAGCCGCCGCCCCCCCCCAGCTGAACTATTTGGATGCAAAGTCTGACCTACTTGACTAAATAATGAGAATGATTTCTTGGGAATGACGTTTTAAAGAGCACTCATGGATCTCAGCTGTGACCTCGCCACGCACACATGTCGGCACTTGCCGTCAGCACCGAGGTCCCAGTGACACTGTCCTCTGCTGTCCCTCGAGCCCTACGGGTGGTAGGAACTTTCTGTAGTGGGTGTTCCCCTCCCTTCCCCCCTTGATCCTCCCACTCTTCCAGTGGCACTGAAAACATTTGTGGTTGTTACATCCCCCCTGTGGCATTACCTGGCTTAGGTCTTGTTTCCTTAGTTGGAACCTAACCAATACTGTGGGAAAATATCCCTCTTTCTGGTAAGGAATGCTTTGGATACGCCCACGGTGCCACTGCATAGTACTGCAAATGATGATGACATTCTTTGACAGTGGAGTCAGCTCATGCTAAAGTCTTTCTGTTTTCCTTTGTCTCTTCTATGAGAAATTTAAAATTTCCATCTGCAGATTATGTGTTTTGCATGAATGCTTGTCCACGTGTTTGAGTGGTGAGCAAGTTCTTAAGGAATTGAAGCCATTGGTGTATCAAATAAGCACACAGGCTGTCAATGTGGCCGAAACAGTGGGGTAGGGAGTCCTTCCTGTCACCTCCTTTTGGTCTTTGCGTCATCTTCCAAATTTCATGGTAAGTGCTTTAAGGGCTTTTCACTGTCAGTAATGCCGGAGGGATCTTTTTAATCCAATTCGAAGTTGATAAAGCTGAATAACAAACTGTGTCCCCAAATGTCGGGTATCTCCCAGGTTCCTCATGTAAAATACTGATGCACATTAAAAGGCCTGCGTAACTTGTAGTTTTGGACCAAAGATCGGTTGGACACTCTCAGGGCTCCTGAGAGTAAGTCCTGGTTGAGTAAGTCTGTAGCTTTGGTTGAAAATCCCCTGAGGGGTCTCAAGTCCAATTAAGTGGAGGCAGAAAGCAGACTTCTCTGGCAGGACGGGAACGCTCTGGGGTCAGCCATCTTGAACACAAAGGTGGGATGGCTGAGTGCTTGTCTGAGTTAATTACCAGTTAAATCATTGGGATTAGCAGAATACGCATAACTCTGGTGGGTCTTCATTTGCACATAATGACTTTGGTCTTTTCCATAGCAAATGCTGAAGTGTGCTATAAGGAGAAAGAAAAACATCCATAATTGCTGTTTTTTAATGCTGCAGACAGAATAACTAGCTGTAATTTTTTTTAGAGAAGGAGTTCGGGTTTCCCATTTTTGCTTTTAAGAAGGACTCAGGAGAAGCTCACACTACACAGTTTTGGATAATGCTGCTGCTAACAAACTTAAAAATAAATAAAGTAAAAGAGCCAAGGTTGATGGAGTATGGGGAGGATTCCCCACTCCTTGCTCAAAAAACAAAACAAACACAAAAACCCCAAACAAAGAAAAAGGAAGAAAGAAAAAAGGAAGGAAGAAAGAAACCTGCACGCAGCAAATTAAACAATTAAACAGAAACACAACCAATCATTCTCTCCTACCCCATACACAGAATAACAGAAAAATCTGTATTTTGTTTTCCAAGGTATATAAGAGAGCATTTTTTTTTTTTGCATATGCTTTAAAATCCTCAGAGACTTTATAATTTATCAAGAAAGACACATTCTTACTAATGAAAGGTTACTGACCTTCATGAATGTGACAGTTCAATTACAGCCCATTCATATGCAGAGCAGCGTTGATAAAGGATTTGGGGAATGTGACTAGCATAGCAAAAAAAGACAAATGTCTAGGAAATTATTATTAGTTTTTTAAAAAATTTTTAATTGTGAAGCAGGAATAATAAATAAGATTTGCTCGGGTAGGAGAACCTTTTCTTCTTGGGCTCCTGCAGCCCATTAGATTTGCTTCAGTGGGTATGCTGGTTCTTTCTTTCTTTTTCCTTCTTAATATTTCTGCCTTTTAATCCCCTGAACCGCTAAACCTAACAAATCAGTAAGCCCTTGGGGTTCTGAAATCAGGGTTTCAGTTTTTCCCCCTGCTATCCCTTTGACTGGCAGGGCAAGTTGGAACATGTCTTAATGCTATTTTAAGTGTCTGAATACTATTTAGATGCAGAAAGGTGGAGAGTTACAACCCGGAGTGTTACATACGCTCAGCCACCCACATACATGTACTCAAGCCCAAGCTCACGGGAGGCAGCCCCCCTCCAGGACAGCGTATAGCTACGCCAGATTCTGGCTAGACTTGTTGGAGCCAGCCTTTGCCAGACTTGGGGGACACCTGCAAGCTGCTGTTTGCTGAGCTCCTCCAGGTGTGGGAAAGAAAATCAGATTGCCACTTTGTAAATCAGCAGAGAATGTCCCCCCCCCCAGCCAGAGACCTCTGGAATATGCCAGAACCAGTTTCACCACCCGCCCCCCCACCCCCTGCAACCAGCAACTGCTTGGAAAGAGATTCTCCTCTGACAATAAATTTTTCATTAAAATTAGGACAAAATTTAAAATTCTTCTTGGGATATGACCAATATAAATATTTTAAACAATTTTGAAATGTACTCATTATTTTCATTTTTAACACTTTACCTTGGAAATTAACATCAGCCATGGATGTGTGTGGAATGAGTTGTTGAATGTTAAACCTGATGGGAAGTTCGAACAGAACATAGTGTCCCCAACACCCAGCACACTGCCTGGCACATAATGATCATTTGACCTTTGTTGAATGAACCCCTTTTTCTACGCCATTTCTTTCCTACTCCTTGGTTTTTGGATAAGCAATATGATCTAATTATCAATTCCTCTAAGAAACTTACCTAATTTGCTCTTATAGGTTCCTTCTTCTTCCCCCATTCCTAAGCTAAGTATTTGGCTTTAAATTACTTTCAAACATGTCACATCATTGAGCATATATCTAGTATAGAAGTTTTTTTTGTTGTTTTTTTTTTTTTTTTTTTTTTTTTTAGAGAGAGAGAGCACAAGAGAGCACATGAGCCCAAGGTGGGGGTTGATGCAGAGGGAGAGGGAGAGAGAATTTTAAGCAACTCCCTACTGAGCATGGAGCCCAATGCGGCACTCGATCTCACAACCCCGAAATCATGATCTGAGCTGAAATCAAGAGTCTGACAATTAACTGACTGAGCCACCTAGGCACCCCCAGAAGGCATTTTTTTAAGGGAAAGAAATTTAAAAAGTAAAAATAAGGAGAATGGATATAAGCGTTAGTTCTGTGTGTTCCTAAAACTGAAGAAGAATAACCCTTCTCTGTTAAACATTCATGTGTGACATCGTACCTTACTGGTAGGAAACTTTGCATCAGGCAGTGAAAGACACCCGAGATAGGGCTGTTGGGTACAGCATGACTATCCCTCCACATCTACTGCTCTTGAGTGATATTCTGGGATGCTTTCTCAGATCTCTTTGTTAATCAGTACGTTGGGAGTTTGCACAGAATGTTATTCAAATAAAATCTCAAAGTACTATTTCCTTCTGTCAGAATATGTCATTTCAAAAAGGATGTGTCATTTAAATATAGTACTCTAAGAAATTGATGTATTTGGGAAGTATAGTAATTTAAAGACAACGGGGTAGCCAAAGGTATAGATTAGCCATGGCACATATTTTGATGTGATGTAGTTTTTAGGTTGATCCAGTTTTTAGCTTGTCCCATGGATAAATTGACTTGTTCTTTAATAGGAAAGGGTAAGATAAAGAATGCTGTATCATACACACGTGAGCACACATATGCACCCACAAATATACCCACACATTTTTCTATACTAAAAAACACCTTAGATGGTAAAGGAATTAGCAATTTGACAGTAAATTCCTTTTAAATTTTGAAATAATTTTTTGCCACTTAATTAACATGGTTATGTATACTTTTAATTAAAGTTCTATATGAGCTTTATTTTTTCAAACTTAATTTTTGTTTAGGTGTCTTACTCATCCTTGCATAATCCGAAGGACATAGCAGTGTGTTAAAAGGTGCTCAATTTCAGCCCTAGATACATTCAGAGCTCTGGGCATAATTTCTGGAAGTTTGTCAGTTCTGGTTCAGTGCTCTGGGAAAGTGAATTTTGGAATTTGAAAATAGAAACCCAAATCAGAGTCACATGTTTTATACCTCTTGATATTGTTATTGATGTTCTAAATATTATTTTTACTTTGTTCATTTTTCATATCACACAATTTAATTATTAACAAAATTTCTTTGTGCAAATGTTATACATTAGACACATATTATGCATTTTATATTCTATGGAAAAAAACGGATTCACATCAAGAGATGGGAAGTGGTTTGCCTGACCCCAAAATCTTTCCACATGACCAATTCACTGCTATAGCCGTAAATACAATTAGCAACAAGTAACAGGAAATCTAACCCAAAGTGGCTTAAATAATAAGCAACCGTTATTATCTCATGTAACATGTGGTCCTGGGTGGGGTGGCTCTAGTGTCCAATCATTCAGTAATTCAGAGTATCACAGAGGATTCAGTTTCCTTCCATATCTTTAATCTTCTTCCCTCAGTGGGTTTGTTAATTTTCCTCATAGTCTTGAGACAACTGCTGTAGCTTCAAGCACCACGTTCATATATTTCAAAGTCAAAGGTCAAAATATAGCCAAAAAAAAAAAAAAACCAAAGAAAGAAAAAAGACCTTTGTTTTCCTTTGGACACCTTTTAAGAGCTAAGCAATGTTTCTCTGAAGCTCTTCAGGGATCTTACTTTCATATTTCATTAGCCAGAGCTGGGTCACCCGGTCCTTTCTAAACAGATCACTGATAAAGGAAATGAAATGACCACAATCGATTTAGACAAATCAAAATTTATTGGTGGTAGGGGCTATCCTTTCCTCAAGGACATGGCTGCATGGGTAAAAAAAAAAAAAAAAAAAAAAAAAAAAAAAAAAATATATATATATATATATATATATATATATATATATATATCTCAACAAAATTTGGTTTCCTCAGCAAGGATGGGGAAGAGCATTGGTAGACAGCCCATAAAGGCAGTTATAACAGGGCTGTCTCAAGATCACCAGGGACGAGGAGAGAAAGACAGGGAAATGCTAAATGGTGGAAGTTGGAGATGAGTGAAAAAAGAGAAAAAAATAGTAATCTTGTGTATGGCAGGTGTTCAATAATTGCCGATGACAGAAAATGAATGAAATACAATTTACAACAAAGTTAATCTGACACATATTTAATGATACGTGTTGTTCCATGACATTTCAGGCCAATAGTTTAGTAGTCCACATAAATAACTGTAATTAGGACTACTTTTTGACAGATCTTTATAGCTTTTAATCTTCTGTTGTTAATTAACTAGTTTAAGAACACCCATCAATGTTTAGAGGCTTTTTTTTTTTTCACTCATCTTACACATAGTTGAACTTTAATCATATGACCCCTGACAAGTACCGGATCGATGCCCCAGCACTTGGAATAGCCCCCATTCCCTCCGCTCTTCCTCCTTACCTGGTCATGTACCCTCACTTCTTCAGGGAAGTTTCCCATCACAGATAGAATGCGTGCAAGTATTAGGACACATTGCTGTCTGACCCTATCAGACCTTCAGAAAGCATACCCATGAGAAACTGGTAGCAGATCTCTTCCAATTTTGGTTAGAAAGGAGCAACCAGAAAGCACAGTTGGAAGATTCTAAGAGGTTTCCACCATGGATAACAGAAATGTTACTATACAGGGGCACCTGGGTGGCTCAGTGGGTTAAAGCCTCTGCCTTTGGCTCAGGTCATGATCTCAGGGTCATGGGATCAAGCCCCACATCGAGCTCTCTGCTCTGGGTCAGGGAGCCTGCTTCCCTACCCCCTGAACTCTGCATGTCTCTCTGCCTACTTCTGATCTCGATCACTCTCTCTCTCTGTCAAATAAATAAATAAAATCCTAAAAAAAAAAAAAAATGTTACTAGACAGTAATTGGGAAACTTGGTTTTTCTTGGGCCAAATCCTTTCAAAATTAAAGGATCAAAATAAACGTTAGATGTAGAAGGAGAACCTGGGAGTAACTGGTAAGGAGTAAGATTCCTTCCAGCTCTACCCTCAATGATTCCTCTTTACAATTTTGCTTTAGGCCAGAACAGTTTAATTCAATTATGAGCAGACACATAGAAATTGTATTGGAAGTAATTTCACATATTACTAGCAACATTGATTTTAATTCGTTAAATAGCATCCTAGAAATTTAGGTTACTTTCTGTGTTTTCATGCTGCCAATAAAGGGCTCTACTCTAGTATTGGGCTCCATCAACTCATGTAATCTACATGTGCACTAGTTTCTTGAGGAAAGGTAAAGCACTCTCTGTGATATTTTTGCTTTCTTTTTGGAGCCCTTAGCCCAAATTTGAAGAATTTTAAGCCAGTCCAAAGAAAGCTAAGATTAAATGTGATGATGATATTATTATTATTATTATTATTATTATTTCTCTATTGATGGCATAATGAGCCCTCGATCTCCACCTCTGCCTCCAAGAGGGCTACTGTGACCATGGGCTTCTTTCCCAGAGATACCCTGAGCAGTTTTAATGCCCACAATCACAACTTGATTCTGCCAGCAATTCCCACCTCTCCTCTTGTCCCTTTATTTCCTTGGGGGAACCAAGGAAAGGGGGGATCTTGGAGTCACGGATTTCTCTTTGATGTTCTGCTCTCACTTTGGCAGGAAGAATCTGAGGTGAGAATTCTAGACTTCCTCCAAGGAAGAGCTCAAAAACGCTCATCTGCCTTCTTGAGTCCCATGAGCCCATTTGAACTGTCAGGGAGCAGACTGGGAACAATGACTCCAGAGTCCCACTTCCAACAGCATAACACAGGCACTTATATACTGTTCCAAATGTCAAAGGAGAGTCATGTCTTTCCTGTCCCTACTCAGCCCTGACCTTCTAAAACCTATGCAGACTGTGAGGCCTGTTCAGCCAGGATCTTCCCCTCTCCTGAGCTGTCCCCAAGTACCAGATTTTACATTTATCTACTTTGCTGATGCACATACATTTCTCTGGGAAGGTTAAGCCCAAGAGCATAATTTCTCCTTTCTTTATGCTTGTCTACTTTTCAGAACAGGTGTTATTACCAAACATAGTTTCAAGGGTGGAAAATCTGAAAGGATGAAATAATCATAACATCTTGGGGGGAAAAAGTGTGCAAGAAGGAAAGGGAAATATGTTAGTAAATATTTGTTAACTTTCACACATTTACTGACTGTTAGACATCTTTAGCTTCATCTTACTTAATTGTAATAAAATATGCACTCTAATTGGAGAAGATATGCTTACTATACCCAACCTCAGGGTATGCTTTGAGAAATTAATTAGAAACTGGCTAGTGTGACTTGGTGAGACTTGGTCATATTTGCTGAACTTGAGATTGGAAATTTTCTTTTGTTTCTTTTAAGCAAGATTCAGGTGGTTCAATAAATGCCACTTAACTGGGGCAGACTTGATCAGGGAAGTTGCTGAATTGGGAAACCAATTATGTCTAATGATAATTAGCTTGTGCTGTTGTTTAATTGGGATAGGTGGTCCATTGAGTTGGTAACACTAGAGGTAATTAAATGATGCTTTTGGAGGATAAGAGATAGAGTCTTCTTGATGCTTTAAAGACTGAAGGCAATTTATTTCCTGTCTTGATCATGCTTTTGCTGGTTGAGCAAAAACTCAATTTCTAAATGATGCCTCTGAAAGTTCTGATTTGAAAGGACCTCCTTATTTGTGTGCATACACACACACACACACACACACACACACACTCTTCTCTCTCTCCCTCTCTCAATGGACTGTAAAGAAATGAAGAATTATACATTTTTTTCAAATGCAAAGAATGAGACAGACAGAATTGGAGGGATTTCTTCAAAGGCACCACCATTTGGTGACTGGATACAGATAAGAACATGGGACTTCAGTATTTGACCCTGGTGATTCAGCACAGGGGTGTTCATCACTTGACGGTCAGGTTCAGAGAGGCTCAGTGGAACAGCGGGAAGAGCCTACCTGGGAGCCCAGGTACTTGATCACAGCCCTGCTGCTGCCACACAGAGATAAGACACTTTGCCTCTCTGGGCTTTAGGCACCTCTTTTTTTAAATAAAGATGTAGGACTGAATAGTCACAGAGACCCCTTCCAGCTGTAAAAACAAAAGTACCTCAATTTAGTGGCCTTATTTAAAAATTGTTACTGGGAGAAAAAAGTCTTCATTGTTAGCGTGTATAAAGCCTTTCATTATTAAGCCAGATCACTGGCAAAAAGTAATAATCATCTCTGGCTCCACATTTAAAAAAATATTATTATACAAGATGTAGCTGGCTGCTTTTTGTAGAGTTGGGAGGGTAGCGGGGTGGGCGTTCTTGGAAGGATCTTTGGTCTGTGCTGTGAATAGAGCATACATCCAGGGCGAGGTAAAGAAAATGAAAGAGATACTCCTGAGTCTGGACAGCCTGAAAAATATGTGGAAAGGAAATAGCAAAGGAGAAGTAGAGAGAAGGAGATTATTAGATTATTAGGCTCTATGAAAGAGAGAAAAAAATGGGTAAGGCAATGATGGCTAGGGTAAGGCGGTCACATAAGCTCAGGCACAACATTTGGGAAGATGGGGATGGAGAAATCAAGTTCTATGTGCAGATGTGTTCTGACAGCCACCACCAGACAGGGATAGTAGTTGTTGGCATGGTCTACTCTGCATTGTGTGGACTTGTTTTGGTATGAATTTAAGATTTCAGATCAAAAATGAGTCTCATCTATATTTTTTCCTATAAGAGTCAGCATAATACCAATCATCTGGACTCAGATACTCAGTCATAATAGAAATGTGAGCATCCAGGCTCCCCTAGCTCTTTTTTCCTTTGCTTTCTTAATTCATCTCTTTAGGCTCATCATTTGTACATTCCCTCAAAGTAATACTACCATCAATTCTAGATCAGTGATGACTCATGATTATACTTGGAATACTAACTAAATTTGCAGAGTCCTGTACTTTCTTTTGAACTTGCAAACTGCTCTAAATGCCTCATTGATCTGCTAACTGTAAATTCTGTCTAAATATTTATTTTTAAGTCACAGTGCGGAGAGAAATATCATAGAGATGTAAACACATAGCTCGACACAGAGATGAGGATATAATTATCTCATATTTGAAAATAAAATGATACGCATCCAAAAATGTGTTTACTTTAAAAATGTATTTTGCTTCACCTCATAGCCACCTCCCAATTTCAAGCTAGTGCAAGGGTACACTGAGGCCCTTGAGGCCTTTACTCTCTATTCCTCTTTGTGCTAGGTTATCATAGGCAAACTTGTACAAAATCAGAAAAGCATTGCAAACCACAGTTTGAGAGAGTGCATGTGATTTATTGAAGAAGACATTGGCAAACACATGGATATTGCCAGTGGACTTCTTCGAGTTCAGAAGTCACTGCCTTTGTGGAGGAGTTCCTGTTGGTCATGCATCCAGTAGGAATCTGGAGACATTGGCCCCGAGCTGCAGTGACATGAGTCCCGAGCTCCATTGCAATTTGCTACTTCCTCTTTGTATGTTCCATAAACATGCAATCTACTTCTGCTGTTCACTGAGCTTTACTACTTATAATTTTATTACTGGTGTGGTCCTTGAAGAGAGAGATGTTTAGTGAACAGGCTTTGTGAACATTTCCCTTCTTAGGAAAAAAACCTGCTCCATCTGGAATTAGGGGCCCGAGTATAAGTAAAACAGTATTGTCTCCTTTAAGTGTGTCACATGGGAAGTGCAGTCAGGCGCACAGGAAACAGAACTTTGGGGCGACTGTGTCAACTCTCGAGCCAAGCTCCCTTCACGGGGGGACAGAACAGTTCACTGCAACTCCAGCTTTGATGACCTTTAGACTCTGAATGCTTTACTGCTTGATTAAAAATGTGCTCATGCTTAAAGGCAGATTGCCGATGGGGTTTATAATAAGGTACAAACACACAGAGATTTATTAGAGGTACTTTATGTAACCATTTTTCAGGAAGATGATTTTGTTTGAGAAGTTACCAGAGGCCAGAATGACAACCGCTCTACCTCTCCGGTAACTTTTCAGAATCAGTTCATGTGGAAATCTCGTTGCACCTGAGCAAATACTGAAGGGTGTAGCAAAAGGAAGGAATAGCTTTTATTTTGCAACCACAAATATTACAATAGCTTATGCACATATTTTAGGATAACATTTTTTTTCTCATGTGAAATCATTTGGCATGAAATTACAGGATGAATTTGGGTGGTGTGGATAACCTGAGTCTCTTTCACAATTACACCCCAGGAGAATTAGAATATAACTGCTCACAGGAAAATAAATGGGAAAACAGAGCTCATCTCATGTCTTGGCACCTGATAGCATTAGTGGGATCACTTTACAACATGATGGTGGATGGAGAAACATAATCTAGAAATTGATAAAAGCGCTCCAAATTCTATAAAAATAGATGATAATCATAAAACAGGGCCAATATTTAAAGATTGATCACAATAATAATGGTTGCACGTACTGAGTGTTTAATGTTCTGGGCATTATTCTAAAAGCTATATATGGTTTCCATCATGTAATCTTCACAATAGTTCTACAAGGTAGACACAGTTATTAGCCCATTGCCACCACTAAGGAAACTGAGGGACAGAGAGAGGAGGTATCTTATTTAATGCCGTAGAAACAACATGGTAGAATTAGGATCCAAACTGAAGCAGTCTGATTCTGCAGAGCTTTCTCTGAAGCCATACATGACACAAATTCCTTAGATGTACTTGAGTTAAACACAAAAGTGGCCTTTATTGACCAATGTTGGTCAAACTGTCAGTAGAAAATGATCCCAAATCCTCCCTGAGTGCGAAGACTACCTGAATGAACCAGTAATTCTTCCGTTCTGCAAAGAAGATCATAGAGGGTAAAAGCATAAACTTTTGGAGCTAGAAACACCAGAAATACACATTTGGCAAGCTACCTAACATTATGCATACTTCCACATCAATCTGAGTCCCTGCTTTCAATTCCCCGGAAATGGAATTTCTGGATCACATACTAATTCTATGTTTAGTTAGCTTTTCTTCTTTCTTTCTTTTCTTTCTTTCTTTCCTCCCTCTCCCTCTCCCTCTCTCTCTCTCTCTCTCTCTCTCTCTCTCTCTCTCCCTCTCTCCCCCCCCTTCCTTTCTTTCTTTCTCTCTTTCTCTTTTTCCTTTTTTTTTTTGGAACTGCCATGCTATTTTCCACAGCACCTGCACCATTTTCCATTCTCACCAGCAATGCACATGGGTTTCAGTTTCTCCATGTCCTCACCAACATTTATCAGTTTTTGCTGGTTTTTATTATTGTTATTTTAATAATAGCCATCCTAATGAATATAAAGTGGTATGTCATTTGGGGTTTCATTTGCATTTCCCTCGTGATTAGTGATGCTGAATATGTTTTCTTGTGCTTGTTTTGCCATTTGTATATCTCCTTTGGAGAACTATTAATTCAAGACCTTTGCTCATTTTTAAATCAGGTTGTTTGTTTTTAGTTACTGTTGTCATGGAGTTGTAGAAATTCTTTATATTCTGGATATTAACACCTTATTAAATATATGATACAGAAATAATTTCTTCCATTCTAAGAGTTGACATTTTACTACATTGACAGTGTCCTTTAATACACAGTTGTACAGTGTGCAAGAAATCATTGCCAAATCCAATATCATGAAGCTTTTTTCCTATGTTTTCTTTGAAGAAGTATAGAGTTTTGGTTCTTACATTAGGTCTTTGACTCATTTTCAGTTATTATTTTAATATGGTATAAAATTAAGGTCCAACTTCATTCTTTGGCATGTGGACATCCAGGTTTCCCAAAAACATTTCTTGAAAATACTATCTTTTTCCTTTAAAATAGGTACTCGTGCTGAAAATTATTTGACTTTATATGTGAGGGTTTGTTTCTAGGTCCTATTCTGTTGGTCTATGTCTATTTTTATGACAGTAAGATACTGTTTTAATTACTGTAGCTTGTTGCAAGTTTTGAAATGAGCAAGTATGAGAGAACTTGCTCTTCTTTTTTAAGACTATCTTGGCTATGAATTTTAGGATGGTTTTTCTATGTCCTTGAAAAATGGAAGTTTGGATTTGATAGGCACTGCACTGGGTAGTATCAGTATCTTAAACATACTAAGCCTTCCAATCCATGAACATGGAATGTCTTTCCATTTATTTGTGCCTTTTAATTTCTTTCAAAATCATTTTATAGTTTTCAGTGTACAAGTCTTAACAACCTTTGTTAAATTTATTCCTGAGCATTTTATTCTTTTAGAAAGTAGTGTAAATTGGATTGTTTTCTTAATTTCCCTTTTGGATTGTTTATTATTGTAGTATAGAAATGCCACTAATTTGGGGATACTGATTTTTTTGCCACAAAACTTTGCTGAATTCATTTATTAATTCTAACAGTTATATGAGGGGTGAAATCTTTAGAGTTATCTATATTGCCTGTGATCAGAGATAATTTTGCTACTTCCCATCTAACTTGAGTGCCTTTTATCTTTGTTTTCTTGCCTGACTGCCCTGGCTAGGAATTCCAGTACTGTGTTGAATAAAAGTAGTGAGAGCAGGCATCTTTGTCTCTTTTCTGATCTTATAAAAAAAGCTTTCAGTCTTTTGATTGAGTATGGTATTAGTTATGGATTCTTATATATATCACTTTTAGTATGTTGAGGTAATTTGTTTCTGTTCTTACTCTGTTGAGTGTATTTGTTATGAAGGGGTGTTGAATTTTGTCAAATGGCTTTTCTTTATCAATGGAGATCATCATGTGTTTTTTGTCTTTCATTCTGTTAATGTGATAATGTGTTAAGTGTTGTGTGTTAATTGGTTTTCATATGTTGAACCATCCTTGCATTCTAGAAATAAATCCCACTTGGTCAGAGCATATAATCTTTCTAATATGCAGTTGAATTTGGTTTCCTAGTATTTGTTGAGGATTTTGTACATTAATATTCATCAGGGATATTGGTCTGTAGTTTTCTTTTCTTGTGGTATCTTTGTTTGGCTTTGGTATCAGAGTAATGCTGACCTCATAACATGAATAAATAAGTTCACTCCTTTTCAGTTTCTTGGAAGGATTAGTGTTAATTCTTGAAGGGATTGATGTTAATTCTTTAAGTGCCTAGAACAATTCAGATGTTAATTTGAATACTGAGAAGGTTTGGTGTTAATTCTTTAAATGTCTAGAAAAATTCAGCAGTGAAGCTATCTTAAATTGAGCTGTTCTTTCTTGGGAGATTTTTGATTACTGATTAAATCTCCTTGCTAATTATAGGTCCATTCAGATTTTCAAGTTTTTCATGATTCAATCATGAAAGCCTGTATGTTTCTAGAAAAACTACATTTTTTTCCATTTTATCTAGATTATCTGATTTGTTTACATATAATTCTTCATAGCACTGTCTTAAAATCCTTTTTATTTCTGTAACATAGGGAATAATGTCCCTTTTTTATTTCTGATTTTGAGTCTTGTCTCTTCTTTCTTAGTCAGTATAGCTAAAGGTTTGTCAATTTTGTTCATCTTTTTGAAAAACCACTTCTTCGTGTTGTCACTTTTCTGTGTGTGTGTGTGTGTGTGTGTGTGTGTGTGTGTGTGTGTGTTTTAAAGCCCTACTCCCAGGTGTCCTGCTTTAATTTAGTGTGAGATGGGGTTTGGATACCAGTATTTTCTAAAATCTTCTTAGGTGATATTAATGTGCAACCATGCTTGAGAATCACTGGTATAAAAATTTCTTGATTCCAGGGGTATTTAATGGCATTTTCCTAAGTCAACATTTAGGTTTATGACAGGAAAATTCTTGTCCCAAGATAATGGGAAATAATCCTATTATATTATATGAAATTGGTCAGTAAAAATGGTAAGTCAGAATCTTAATGCTGGGTCCCTCTTTTTCTTTTCAGTGATATTGTCCCCTCAAAATGAATGACTATTTGTTATTTACATTATGACAATGTAGTTAGCAAATATTCATTATAGACTAAGTATTGTACTGAATAAATAAATTAAACAGTTAATCCCTGCATTCAAAAAAACTGACAAGAGGCAAGAGAACCAAACACATATTAAAGTTAATTTAGAAAAATTTGTCTCTAATAGTCCCAAGTTCATCTCCCAAAGTTCACTTCCTCTTGCCTCTTCATTCCTAGAACTACCAACATAAAACTTTCCAAGAAATTTCAACTCCTGTATTTCATCTAAGAGTTTAAGATCTACAACCACATCAGTTTTAAGATGTAATTATTTTAAATATTTTAATAAACTCTCCCCAAATGACATCATCAGTAAAGATTATCACTCAATTAAAAAATACATTGTAGGGGCACCTGGGTGGCTCAGTGGGTTAAGCCTCTGCCTTTGGCTCAGGTCATAATCTCAGGGTCCTGGGATCAAGCCCCACATGGGGCTCTCTGCTCACCGGGGAGCCTGCTTCCCTCCTCTCTCTCTGCCTGCCTCTCTGCCCACTTGTGATCTCGTTCCTCTCTGTCAAATAAATAAATAAAATCTTTAAAAAAATACATCCTAATTTGAGAAATATTAAAATGTGAAAAATAAGCATCTTTGGATCAATAAAATATGCATTTTTTTTCTTTGCTTGAGCGGAAGTATAAATTGATGGGGACAAAATACCACAATGTATCTCAAGACATTTAATTCATGGATTATTTGCTAATATGGGTCATTTATGCCAAAGAATGCTTACATGTGTACAGCTAATCAAAAGCTGACTGTGTATCAGTTTATCTGGGACAGTAGACTTTGGCTATAAGAGTCGCGGGAACATAAGAGATGAGTTCTTGATGTCTCTTCTGGTGTTCTGGATATGAATTCAATATAGCTTTAGGATTGAGGAGTTTACTAGTTAAATTAAGACGTGGTTTCCATATAAGGGGCAATCAAACTGTGTCTTTTCTTCTTGCTGAGCAGTATTTGTCTTGTCCAGATTGAAGGTTGTTCATTTCAGTCCAACTTTCCCCCTCACTTATGCTGAGAAAGCAGACAGAATATAGCATCCCTGTTAGATGAAATAGTAAGACCACGGGTCTGGATATACTCGCATTCCGGTGGTCCTACAGAACCAAATGCAGTGTGATGGCTTCTCCCATGTTATTCAGGAATTTGGCTGGGTCACTGGAGGGAATTTGGAGTTTAAAAATCCCAGGAGGAAATCCAGAAGATCACGAGTACCTGTAGTTCAAACAAATAGAAGTAGCCTGCCAAGTTATGTGGCAGGGCTTTGAGATTAGAACTCAAGTCAAGAGAATATGCAGAAAATAAGGAAACCTTGACTCATTTGCTTCCCCTTCACACTTTTCTCTTACAATATATATATTTTATGAAGATTTTTAAGTTTCTTCAGATAATATGCCACCTTGCCCCATTTTTTTCTCCTTTGAAATTGCAAAAAATCTCCTTTAAACAGAATTTGCTTTGTCAACTCTAAAATAGACAAAGGATTAAGTTAAAGAAACAGCCAGCTGCTTTTCAGTAGTTAGGAGGAAGGAAAGAGTAAGCTAGAAAAATTCCTGCTTTAGGCATGTATAGCTGCTTTTGCTCTAGGTTGTTTCTTCATTATTTTATTGCCTTTTCTTGGGCTGTGGCACCAACTCAGTGCCCTCTACCCATGATCTTCAAATTTTAAGAGAAGGCAGCAGTGACTAAAGTGTACTCTATTTAAAGTCCTCTTAAATTATCCACCTCCCACTGTCTTCCAAACATAGACATACAAATTCATAGTTTCATATGCAGCCTTTTAGTTTTGCTTTTCAGTTTTGGAATGTGATCCTTTCCAATTTCCCATTGAGGTAACCATAAAAATGTATGGAAAGGGGTCATAGTAGCTGAAACAAAAGACAACCAATTTTCTCCAGAGGCTTTCTAGAAAGGAAAAGATTTTCCATCATAATCGAGATGGATCAGAATAAGAAATCATTTCCTGTGCAGACTTCTGAAAAGGGAACCCTGAATAGCCAAATTGATCTTCAGAAAGAACATGGCTGGAGGCATCATGATCCTTGATATCAAATTATGTTACAAAACTCTGGTAGTCAAATAGTATGGTGTTGGCATGAAAACAGACATATAGATGAATGGGACAGAATAGAGAGTCCAGAATAAACCCACACTTACGTGGTCAATTAATTTACAACAAAAGAGCCAAAAATATACACTGGGGGAAAGATAGTCTCTTCAATAAATGGTGTTGGGAATACTGGATAGCTACATGCAGAAAATGAAACTGGACCACTATCTTACACCATACACAAAAATTAACTCAAAATGGACTGAAGACTTGAATGTGAGACTTGAAATTATAAAACTCTGAGAAGAAAATAGGTGATAAGCTTCTTGTCATAGGTCTTGAAGACTGGACACTCAAAGGAAAGGCAACAAGAGCCAAAACAAACACGTGAGACTACATCAGACTTAAAAGCTCCTGCATGGCAAAGGAAACCACAAAATGAAAAGGTAGTCTCCTAAATGGAAGAAAATGTTAGCAAATCATGTATCCAATAAGAGGTTAATATCCAAAATAGATGAAGAACTCATACAACTCAATAGTAAAACAAAACAAATTTAATTAAAGGGCAGAGGATCTGAATAGACATTTTTCCAAAAAAGACATCCAGATGGCCTACAGACACATGAAAAGATGGTCAAAATCACTCATCATCATCAAATCAAAACCACAATGAGCTATCACCTCCCACCTGTTAGAATGGCTGTTACCAAAAAGACAAGAAATAAGAAGTGTGGGAAAAGATGTGGAGAAAAGGGCACTTTTGTGAGGGAATGTAAATTGGTGCAGCCATTGTGGAAAGTAGTATGGAGGTCCCTCCCTCAAAAAGTTAAAAATAGAACTACCACATGACCCAGCAACTACTATATGATCCACTACTGGGTAACAGATACATGTTCCCTTATATTCACTTACAGCATTATTCTCCAATAGTCATGATAGAGAAATAACCCATAGGTCCATTGATGGATGAATAAATAATACACATATATCTATGTGTATATCTATGTATACATTATTATATTATTTATTAATAATTATAGACTATAACTACTATATAATAATATATACCTTAATAATTACCATAGATATATGTTATCTATCTATCTATACAGCTATAAAAAGAACTGAAATTTTGCCATTTGTGACACTAATGGACCTGGAGAATATTATGCTAAGTAAAATAAGTCATACAGAGAAAGACAGATACTGTATGATCTCTCTCATATGTGGAATCTACAAAACAAAAAACAAAACAAGCTCATAAATAAACAGAGCTGAGGAGTGGTTGCCAGAGGTCAGGGGTGGGTTGGAGGCGAGAAATGGGTGAAGTGGGTATTAAATATTAAAAAATTAGGGACACCTGGGTGGCTCAGTTGGTTAAGCGGCTGCCTTCAGCTCAGGTCATGATCCCAGGGTCCTGGGATCGAGTCCCACATCGGGCTCCTTGCTCGGCAGGGGGCCTGCTTCTGCCTCTGCCTCTGCCTGCCTCTCTGCCTGCTTGTGCTCTCTCTCTCTCTGACAAATAAATAAATAAAATCTTTAAAAAAAAAATTAATAAATAAAAAAAGTATGCCACCAAATAATTCTTAAAAACCCAATTATAAAGGAATAGCAACCCTGTGTCAATTTCTTAAGCCCTGCTGTTCACTGATCACACCTTCACCAGATTTTTAAAAAAGAAGAAAAAAAGGTTTATTGCTTCCTACTAGGATTTGCTACGCATTTGCTACTTTGTAAGAGTAGGACTGTAGGATCCTGGGTTCCAGGCCAGAGTCCTGTTTCTCAGGGAAGATTCTACTTAGTACAGCTCACCTATATGTTTGCTTACCTGCATGGTAGATGTACTGGTCATACTTTAAATATCTGACAGCAGAAGCAAAGTGCTTTCCTTTGGGCTTCCCCATCACCAAACTGTTGACTTTGGACTTTTCTATGATCCCCATTCATCACATTTTAATCCCTTCAATAAAAATGATTTATGACATTACAAAAAAATACATACTTCCCAATTATTTCACTGGAAGGGTGAAGAAGCTACCCCCATCTCATGCCTGTCATTAGGCATTGGTTGAGAGCTTCTCTCTAGAGTGGTTGATTCCTCAAAATTTCTAGATTACTGTCCAGGCAAAGGAAGAGTAGTTTTTTATGGATTTCCAAAAACTCTTTGGGCATAGAAATGCAGACCTGGGCAGCTGGAAAGTGCCTGGAGCATGCTGGAAATACATAGTACCAGGCACATGGGTAGGCACTGATAGCAAATGCTATACTTGTTACTTACTGTACCCTTCATATGTCATTTCAAGCTATGTAAAGATGTAGATTATGTACCACTACGTACAATTCATGTAATAGTTACTCCAAGTATATTCTAGCCATCAAAGCAATGAACTATAAGTTAAATTGCAAGAAGAAAGAAATAGCGGTAAACACATAGAAATATATCTAAATACTAATAAACAGACAAGATTGAAAGTCAATAGGCAAAGTGATTTCATTAGAATATTTAAATATTAAAAAACACTGTTGATTCAACAGCGTTAGCATTCTCAGTTGTTACTGATAGGGGACATTGACCATGATCAGAAAGGGAGAGTAGAGGTAAATCAAAGTAAAATATTATATCACATTTCTTGTTTTTGCAGCAAGTGGAATTTAGAAGTTATAATATATTTCAAATATAAATGCAAAGAAAACTGTAAACATAAAAGCCAAAAAAATTTCTAGGTCATATTTAAATAAGGACCAAAGTAAACACTACTCTCCGACTCACAAACCAATTCTAGGTAGCCTTGATATTGAAATGACATTGGAGAGCATCATGGAACCCAAAGGCAGGAATGCAGGGGGGCCCCCCAAATGGGTGAAATCTAGAGTGTTAAATCCCTTCCAAACTCACACCTGTCCTACCTTCTCTCCCTTCTCTGTAATGGCTTCATAGCTATTTCTGCAGATGGATATTCTCTCTTTCTCTGGCCCCATTTCACGGAGTATGACCATCTAAATCTCCTGATTTCAATGGTACATGTCCAAACCTCTGAAGAGAGATTTCTGTTTTTCACTGGCTTTTTACTATTTTTCCCCCAACATCTTTCCTGGTCTGCATAGCTGTATTTGATTCCTTGCCAGTTTGTCATTCCATTTTCATAAGCCAGAAGAGTTCATCTTAATCTTTGATAACATTCAGCCATTCTCTTCTGAAATTCTTTTTTAAGGGTCATTCTATTTCAACTAGAAAAACAGAAGGGAAAAAAACCAGTTGCCTGTTTTCCTCCCTCCCAGCCTCCTCCCTCCCTTCCCCTCCCCTCCCTTTCTCTTCTTCCTGCCCCTCCCCTCCCTCTCTCCTTCCCCTTTCTCCCCACTTCCTTCCCTCCTTCCTTCCCAAGGCTTTCAGTTTATTATCCACTGTTGAATTTAACTTTTAAAAATTTACATATTGCAGTTCTATTTGGCTTTGCACTCATTCTAGGTCAATTCACAGAACGTAATTGGGGTCAGTGGGTTTGGTGAATTTGGGTAGATAATGCCTCATACAGACTCCCAGCAGTGATGGAGCACGGGGGAAAACAGGATGCTGTGAGTCAGGACATCTCTGATCCATTCTGAGGCTTTCCAATGCAGAACTGGGGCAGGTCACTTAATTTCACAAAGCATCCATTTTCTTTTCTTCTAAAGATGAGACAATGCAGCTGGAGATCTTGAAAGTTCTTTTTCAGTGTGGCAATACATTGACTCGAGGAAGACAGCCTATGTCCATGACGAAGTCGCAGCAGGCTGACCTGCTCTGAGCTCTGATCCCCAGAAACGGCACTGTTGTTTATCCCCCTTCTATAATGTCAAAAATTGGATTGCTCGAATTCGCTATGTCCGCAAGATGTACTTTGGCAAAATATGGGTGAGGTTGCGCATATGTGGAATGATAGCTCATGTGTGGAATCATAGGTGTGAACGAGCTAGATGGTAAGATCTTGAAACAGGAAGCTTCTCCAACCAGCCTCTGCAGAGGGCTCCTTCCCAACCCAAGAATGAAGATTTATGTTAAGAAAGAAGGACCAACAATCATTAGAAGACACTTTATTTCATTGGCAGCTATTTTAGCGATGACCGAGATTATTCTTGGTTCTCACTTCTACCTAGCAAACTTGCAATTTGTTTAACTGGAGCAGAGGAAAATTTTCAAAAGGTGGTTCCTATATTTTTGTGGGGTTGCTGCTCAGTAGTGGAATCAGCATTATAAAGGCTCACTTTCCTTCTCTCTGTTGAAATTGTGTTTAAATGACGAAGCTGACCAGCTTAGCTTTCCGGAGTGTGTTTCTCCCTTCTTGTCAAAGAAACATAATTTGATCAGCATTCAAAAAGAGGATCTTTTCTCCCCTTTCAAAATTGTGTGGGTTGAAAAACTCACCATGCTGTCAAGCTTTTCATGACTAATAAATGTTACCTGTATCAAGTCTTCTAATTATCTCCAAGATTTTGGATTTCAGAGCCAGCAATTTCGTTATTTCACCATCTGCCAAAGAGTGTGTTTGGCAGGGTTCAGTAGACAAATAGGCGATGTGGATGAAAACTTGACTAATTAAATACGAAACCTAAATATAAAAACGATACCGTGGAGTTTTGCTCACGCCGAACCCAGACTGCATTTGTGCGCTCGGGTCCATGGTGAATGAAGAGCTTACCGTGCTTTGCTTACTGACCGTGTCATTCACACCAAGGGAGATTAAAGAGGAAAAATGGAATACTTTGTATGGCAGCTCCTGTTCAGTTCCTTTGGAGAGGAGTTTATTATTCAAATGACTTGCAATTTCAGGTTATTAAAAACGACAAATTAGCACAGAAAGCGATAAATATAAATAAATTTTAAAAACCGTTTTACCTTTGCCCAGAAATGATGTCTGCATTGAGACCTAGGATGCTCTTGGTGATCCTTCTAGATTCTTCTCTATTCGTCACACAAGGAGATGTAGGCAGACAGATCTTAGGCTTCCTGAATAATCTAGCACTTCATGGACGTGATGAACGGCCTTACACAGAAATGCTGCCTGCAAGCCCTTTTATCTAAAAGAGACATGGAAGCAGACCAAGTCTTTCTATGCCATGAAGGTGCCAGAAACCACTTTAATGGAGACTTGATACGATAGCAAGCCTTGTGCTTTGTCCTCGGAAGCCGGGCACACAGTCAGTGCTGGTGTATCTGGTCACAGGTGCTTCTGCTGTGGTCCACTTCTGGAACCTGGATTGGAGCTCCAACTCTGCTGTTTACCGTCAAGCCATGAGGAAATTGTTCTCTCCTATGTGCTTCCCATTCTGCCTCTGTAAGAAGGAATAACAACAATACCTACTTCAGTAGATTGATGTGAGGAATACATGAGTTCATATATGTGAAGCACATAAAACAATGTCTGGCACACGGTGAGCCCTCAATAAATGTTACCGATGTATAAAACATTATTTATATCATTTAATAGAGAAATTCCATTTTTTTCCAAATTATTTAAATTTTAGTTAATTAACATATAGTGTAATATTGGCTTCAGGAATAGAATTTAGTGATTCATCACTTATATATAACAACCAGTGCTCAACACAAAAGTACCCATTCAGCCCAACCCCTGCCCCCCTCCCCTCCATCAACCCTCAGTTTGTTCTGAATAGTTAAGACTCTCTTATGGTTTGCATCCCTCTCTTCTTTTTCCTTCCCATATTTTCATCTGTTTTGGTTCTTAAATTAACATATGAGCGAAATCATATGGTACTTGTCTTCCTCTGACCGACTTACTTCACTTAGCATATTACACTCTAGCTCCATTCACATCTCTGCAAATGGCAAGATTTCATCCTTTTTGATGGCTGAGTGATATTCCATCATATATGTATATATGTATATACATATATATACACATACATATATACTACATCTTATTTATCCATTCATCAGTCAAATATAGATATTCTATTAAGAAAAACTTATTTTAAAAATTATTTACTTATTTGAAAGAGACAGTGCATGCACGAGCAGGGAAGGAGGGGCAAAGGGAGAGGGAGAAGCAGACTCCTCCCTGAGCAGGGAGCCTGACATGAGGCTCGATCCCAGGACCCTGGGATTATGACCTGAGCCAAAGGTAGACAGTTAACCAACTGAGACACCAAGGCCCACCAAGAAAAACTTCTTAAAAACATTATGTAAAAGCAGAAAGATAAACACTGCAACCTCTATAACGGTATAAATATGAAGGCAATTATAATGACAAAATATAAGAGAATAAAAGAAAGAATAAGCACAAGATGGTATATCCATGCTGTAGAATATTAAATTAAGTATGTAAAGATTTAAGTAGCATGTAAGTTATAATTTTATAATATTAAGCAACTGAAACATATTGTAAAGTTTATGTTAATATGATTTCAGTTATATAAATCCATAAGCAAAGAGGGAATGAAATAAAAATGATGTTAATAGAGATGATTGATTTATAGATTTTTTTCTTGTTCACATTTTTGTTCTTTCCTATAATAGGGCAATACAAATAAAAAGAAATCTATATTAATTTTAAAATAAGTTCTTGGCATGAATGAATTAGGGCAAGGTTGACACAGAAAGTCATTATAAGATATGAAGACCAGAAGGAATCTTACAGGTCATCTAGTCTAACCTCTGTCCTTACTGAGGAGATACCAGAGGCCCAGAAAGATGAAGGGACTAGCCCAGTGTGAGTGCAGATTTTAAATTTTTGCTGTGGTCTAACTTGTTAAAATGATATGTTGGAAAGTTTTGGCTGTGATGCTTTCTTATGGATGTAGGATTAAGAAAAATAGGAAATGATCCTGTAGAAATGGGGAATTCTCTTCTTTGGCCACTCTAGGATAATATATAACGATGTCTTTGGAGGAACAGATGATTATGGCATGGGCTATAGAACAGCATTGATTTCAGAGGGATAGACTGTGATCTGTTTACAGCAAACAGGTGGGCCATATTTTTAGTGAGGTAACTACCCTGACTGAGGCACATTTTGGTGTTAGCAATGGTAGTTAAAACTACAGCTGTTAGCAGCTGACAGGAGAGCAGCAGTTGAATTTGGAGCCACAGACTAATTAGGTGGAGTCCTGAGAGGTGACAGCTCGGAAGAAAACAGTAATATGTCGTTGAGTTTATAAACTTGCTCTAATGGGTGTGTATCAGCAATCTTTTTGTATGGTCTTATTTGAGGACAGCACCGAGTATGTGTACCTCACCTGTACCCGTGTCTTCCTATCATTGCCCGAATTCCTCCTCCAGTTAGGTTTAGTTTATCTTACTGTATACATTTTTTTCTTTATAAGTCACCACGATTCATTTCTAGACTATCATGAGGTATAAATGAACTATTTTGATACTGGTGGTGTTGCCACATTATGCTGGGGCTTAACTCCTGCCATTTTATTTCATTTTCTGTTTCTTGTGCTTTCTTCTTAAACCACTCTGTATTTACCATTGAGGAAATGGCATTTTTAACCCCTACTTGTCTTGGACTTGCCGCTTCTATATTCTCCTGGTGGCTACCTCTCATTTATGAAGACTCGAGTACAGACTTATTTGTTAGCAATGCTAAAGCTCAGCTGTATCTCTATATCACCTGGCAAGTTCATGTTCTCACTTTCTATTGGTGTCCTGAATACCACTTCCAGTCTCTAGTCAAGTCTGTATTTTCTAGAGTTTCAATACAAGATTACAGGGATTGACTTAATTTTTATAAATATGTGCTTATTTGGACCAAAACATAAACCTTAATAAGTTCATCCCTCTCCCTTCCTCTAATAGCTTATTGTCTCTTCCTCCATTTTTCTTTTTCCCGAAGGATAACTTCTAAGAATTCTTTCAAAGATGATCTTCGGATGATTACCTGAGATGCACTGTGCCTGAGAGTTTCTTTGATCCTCTTGTGTATTAAATGCAAATTCAGCTGCATGTGAAGTTATGTGTTAAAATTTCATTTCTTTGGTACTTTCCAAGTTTTATTATCTTCCCAAACCAGTGTTACCGTTAAGATATCTAATGTCCACCCATTTTTTGCTGGTTTGGGAAATATCTGATTCTTCTCGGAAACTTTTAAAATCTTTATCTTGGGGGCGCCTGGGTGGCTCAGTCGTTAAGCATCTGCCTTTGGCTCAGGTCATGATCTCAGGGTCCTGGGATCGAGCCCTGTTTCAGGCTCTCTGCTCGGCGGGAAGCCTGCTTCTTCCGCTCTCATTCCCTCTGTGTTCCCTCTCTCGCTATGTTTCTGTCAAATAAAAAAAAATCTTTAAAAAAAAAACAGACTTTGTCTTCAATGTCACTGACATCCATCTAGAGTTCACATCTACTCCCTCAGTTAATCTGAAATAGTACAACATTTACTATTTGCAAAATTCCTATTATATGCTCAAATGCTTCCTCCTCTTTGTTTTTTCTGAAACTTCCGTGGGGTAAATATTGAATGTTTTCTGTTTCTGTCCGTGCTGGTTACCATTTCTTTCGCCATTTGTTCTTTCCTGATGCCCTCCGGGAATATTCTGTAAGCAGACCTGCACACTACGTAGTTCATTAGCCTATCCATTGAGATGATGTCACTAACTGTATCTCTCATACCAGATTATGCCCAGGTAATTTCTCTTCATGCCTGCTTATTTCTACTTCATGTTTCCAATATCTTCTCTTACCCATACATATTTTAAATTCTTGTTTTTTTGTATTCGAATAGGTCTGCTTCCTTTTCTATGGCTTCCTAAACTTATCACTTCCTTTCATATTCCCTTAAGTCTTGATTTCCCCAGAAACCTAAACGTTATCCTCTTTTCATCATCACCTGCAATGACTAGTAATGTCTACTTAAGGGGAATCGATGAAAACATCGGCCTTAGCTTGTTCTTTGCTCAGTGAGGCTGGAGAGATGAGAGCCTACTGTTAAACTCTTTCCCTCTTTGTCTCCCCAGGCCCCCCTTGACAGTAGAGAGAAGCACCCAGTGCCTCTGACCCAAGCTATGTTTTAAGTCAAGTGTAGCTACCATCTTAGAATATTTCCTGCTTTAGGAAGTGGGGAGGAAATGATTAGACAACCTGACATATCTTCCTGTTGGTTGTGCAGTGGAGCTAAGGAACAAGCACTCCTAGAAGATGATCCTTAGGTCAGGCCATGAATGTGTACCCTGGAGCTCGTCCAGTAGCAGCCGCTCCCCAAATACTGGGACCCGCTCACTTCTACTCTCCTCAAGGTATTTACTGAGACCTGTGTTAGTTGCTGTGGCATCTCCAGATTTGAGTTGAAGTGAGGAAGCCAGAAGCCTGGATGTGTTACTTGATTTGAGTATATACCATACCATTTGTACATAAACTAGAAGTTATGTTGACTGACTTCTTAGCCAGATCAGAAATCTATAATTGGAAAAAAAAAAAAAAAGAAAAAAGAAATCTATAATTTGATTTCAGAGATCCACAGAGATTGTAACTAAACAAAAACTATTATGAACATACGAAATTAATGTAGTAGTAAAATTTTTAAACAAATTCTTTAAAAGATTAACTAGATACAAAATAGAGATATGTAGGGGTGCCTGCATGGCTCAGTAGGTTAAGTGTCTGCCTTCAGCTCAGGTCATGATCTCAAGTTTCCTGGGATTGAGTCCTGCATTGGGCTCCTTGCTCAGCAGGAAACTGCTTCTCCTTCTCCCTCTACCTCTGCCCCTCCTCCTGCTTGTGCTTTCTCTCTCTCTCTCTCTCTCTCTCTCTCTCGTTCTTTCTCTTTCTCTCTCTCAAATGAATAAATAAAATCCTTAAAAAAATATATAGATATATAGAATTCCACAACTATAACAATAATATATTTATATGGAACACATATTAAAATTGCATTCTACAGAAAGAAAAGGCTTCATCTTTTTAGGCACTTATGGCATATTTTACCTTATACAGCTCCTTTATAAAGCTCCAGAGGAAACCACAATAAATTTTGGAAGGTAAAGTTTTAGCCATTCACATTCTCATATAGAATCTTTGCAAAACAAAACAAAACAAAAAAACCTCTGGAACAGCAATAATAACAGGTTAAACAGCCACTACCAACAACAGAAATGTCTAGCTTCTTAGAAAAATTAAAGCTTACCTGCTAAATACCACTGAGTTCAAATTATAAATTAAAATGTTGGTTCTATACCAAGGTTGGCCAGAGTGTAGGAAAATGGGCATGAATATATACGATTGTTGTATGAACTGTTAGAGCCTTTTGTGGAGTGCAGTGTGAGAGTATTTATCAAAATCAAACATGTACATACTCCTTGACCTAGGAAACCCACTCCCTGGAACCTATTATAGGGAAATATTTATTCATGCAAGCAAAGATTTGAGCACAAGAATTCTTACAGCTTTTTTAATGCAATGTATTTTATGTGAATAAAAGAATATTTGAAAGAATAAAGAGACTCTAATAGTTGGTACCTTGAGAAGTTAGTCTGAGGTAAGGAAGACAAGATAATTTATTTCTTTTTAGTTGTATGTTATTTACATATTATATATGTTATACATTGTATATATTATTTTAGTTATATTTTAACTAAAATAGATTTCTGTATAAAATTTCTGAAAATATATAATTATTAAAAACAATATAATAATGGTAGGGTTTTCAATTTTAGACTAGGAAATCATAATACGATTTAAAAATATTATGATATGTGGTCAAAGATCTAGCCACATGTCAATTCATATACTGAAAACTAGTATATGAAAACATTATACTAGAACATTATATTATGACATTATACTATGACAACATTATATTAGGACAACATGATATTATGACAACATTAGAAAGTGACAATTTGTAAACAAATATTCACTAATGGAAACTGAATATGCACAACAAAGCAACTCTAAGAAAAATAAGGAAAAAATATTAAAAATGAAAGTTAATTAATTATTTAACATATGTACCACACATGGGCCTTTGAAAAATTTGATAAAATGGAAAACACTTTGGGAAGAATAGATAAAATGTAAATTACTCAAGATTAGAAGTTGAAAAAAACAGAGATATAACTAAGAGAAAAATATAAGCTACTATTTTTTATAACTTTTAAGCTACTTTATTTATATGCTTTGATGAAATCCATTGCTTTCTAGAGAAAAGAAAAAATTCACAAAACTCATCCCTTTCCCTAAACTATGACAACCCAAAATAAACCAAAAGCCAAGATCTACTAAAGGTTCCACGACCTGATGATATCATAGAAAAGATCTTTCAAAACTTTAAGGACTACATAGTTCATAAAGTAAATGAAACATAAAACAAATGGAAAAGCTTTAAAATCCTTTTATGATTTTATCACCATTGCTCAAAAACCTATTTTGTAAATGTATATTTGAAAAATTGGAAGAAAAATTTTAGGTCAAATCCAAGTATTCCTATGCCCAAGGAAGACATTCTGAGAATATAAGGAGGGTTTAATATTACAATGTTCTTTAATAAAATAAAGCATGTCAATACGCTAAAATATATTTTCTAGATCATGGAAAACACTTGGCCTCTTGGAAAACAAACAAACAAACAACAAACAAAAAACCATGCAGAAACAAAACAAGTCATTTGTTGCAGTACTGCATCAGTTCCCAATAAAAATTCTCAGTACACTAGAAATAAAATGGTACTTTCTTAATATTATAATGAGTATCTCAACCACCAGCTGCATCATTCCTCAAAGGAACACTAGATCCCCTGTAAAGAATATATTACAGTAATGAATAATGGAATCATACCCTCTTTGGCAGCTGGTGAGTTCTTACTCAAGAATTACTTCTTCTTCCCTCTGCTAATAGAATCTCAATGTGATTCAGGCACCAAGTGGTCATGTACTTTGTAAGATGCTGGGTCCCTCTCCAGTCCCAGAGACTGAACTTTGACAAACCTGAGCCAATCTTGGGAATATTCTGTTTGCCTGGGCAGAGATTGCCCTAGAAAAGAGCAAATGGTAACATTCTAAAAATGAAATAAGAGATGCCTTCTTGTGAGTCTTCTGGGGAAGTGGGCAAAGTTGATGAACGAAAGTCTCTGTATTCTGGTTTTAGTTTGATTTGGTGGGAGAATGCAAAAGCTGATAATAAGGCACCCTCTAGCGACCCTGGGGAATGGCCAACTTCCTGAAGATGGCGGAGAGGAGAGACGGAAAGAATCTGGATTTTTTTTTTTTTAAAGAGAGAGACAGAGAATCTCAAGCTTTTCCACACTTAGTGCAGAGCCCAACGTGAGGTTCCATCTCACTACCCCTGACATGAGCCAAAATCAAGAGTTGGACGCTTAACTGAGCCACACAGGTGTCCTAGAATCCAGACTTTTTAATGATGTTGCAGAGATACAATAACCAGTCCTGGACTAATCCTATTTTAGGGTTATTTGAAGTGAAATAATGAATCTTATTTACTGTTTAAGCCACTTTTAGGTGGGATTTCTATTAGCGGAAGCCATTGATAGACCATGTTTACCAAAATTAGTAACATGTGTTTTGGAGTTGGGACAAATTAAATAAAACTGGCAAAACAGACAAAAGAGGTGTCTCAGATTTTGACAGAAAATCTTTAGCGTTAGAAAAGGAGGGAAAGCATGATTATCATTTGCCGAGAGTATTACTTTCTCTTTGGAAAACTCAAGTGCTGTCTGGTGAGCGCCCCTCAGACTGACCCTTTATGGGGCCAGTGGAATCATTCATCCAGGGCTGCTCTTGTAACAAGGCTTTTGTTTAAGCACCAGATCCTTCTCTAACATAGTTAAAGCCTTTCGGTTTAGATGTAAACCTGACCGATGAATCTTGATTTTAAGAGAACCATTTGAATTTAGAAGCTAATGCTATGTTTGGAATGTAAGAGTACAAATTGAATTACGGCCCGGTGACTTTTCACCAAGTGAGAAACTGCAACCACCGTACAGAACAAGAAATAGAACCTTACCAACATCTCAGAAACCATCACAGTAATTTATTCTCCACTGCCGCTGAGCATTTGTGTTTGAGGGAGTTTTGGGGTTTTTTTTTAATAACTATTTATTTTGAAATAATTTTAGACTTATTACAAAGAGTCCCTGGGTAACTTTCATTCGGTGTTCCCCAGTGTTAATGTCTTACATAACCATAGTGCAGTTATCAAAATGACATTAACATCGGTACTGTACTGTTAACTGATTAGATACTATTCACATATTACCAGGTTTTTGATTAATGTTCTTTTTGTGTTCCAAAATCCAATCCAGAATTCCTCATTGCAGTTAATCATCCTGTCTTTATAAACTCCTTCGATTCGTGACAATCCCCCTGTCTTTCCTTGCCTTTCGTGACTTTGACATGTGGTTATGCATCCTCAAGTACTTTGTAGAATGTTCATCAATATCAGTTTATGTGATGTTTTCTTATTCTATGATTGAGACGATGCATTTTGGGGTAAAATACCACAAGGGTGATATACCTTCTCAGTGTATCATGTCAGAAAGTACAATAAAGTTACTGTGGCTTATCACTGGTGATGTTGACCTTGATCACTCAGTCAAGGTGGTGTTTGCCAAGTCTCTTCACTGGAAAGTTGTTACTTCCCTATTATAATTAATAAGTATCTTGTGTGGAGATACTTTGAGACTATGCAAATATCCTGCGTTCCCTTAAATATCACTCACTATTCTTAGTATCATCAGATAATCATGCTTATAGCAACTATCACTCTGATGCTCTAATGGTGATTTACCATTTTAAAATTTCTTCTACATGTATTAATCAGACTTTTTCTGTATATATTTTATATCAATGTGGACACATAGATATTTATTTTACTCTTTAACTTACAGTCCAACAAGAACAATAACAATGTTATTGTTCAAATGGTTCCAGCTTTGGCCATGGGGAGTTCTTTCAGATTTATGTGTGTCCTTTCAACATGTCCCCGTCTTTTTTCTTTTTCTTTTTTCCTTTCTTTTCCTTACCGTTCCGTTCCCCTCTCCTCTCCTCTCCTCTCCTCTCCTTTTTCCTTTCCTTTCCTTTCCTTTCCTTTCCTTTCCTTTCCTTTCCTTTCCTTTCCTTTCCTTTCCTTTCCTTTCCTTTCCTTTCCTTTCTCCTTTTTCCTTTCCCCTTTCCTTTTTTTTTCCTCTTTCCTTTCCCTTTTCCTTTCCTTTCCCTTTTCCTTTCCTTTCCCCTTTTCTTTTTCCTTTCCTTTTTCCTTTCCTTTCCTTTTTTCTTTCCTTTCCTAGTATTTTCTAACTTTATGGTACCATACAATGTTCCAGGCCCAACTTGTACTTTGCCTATTCCATCCCTGGAATCAGCCACTTATCAGAGGAAACTTGGTTTCTTGTATTGGATACTGGTATTCAGAAATCAGTATCTGGGCCTTAGGAGCACTTAATGCTATTGAAGTGTCAGTTTTTCTAGGCCTTCTTACCAGACAGGAGTAGAAAATACATCATTTGTATTAATTTATATATACTCAAGCATATCTGTCTATTATTAATCTATCTTCTATCATGTATCTATCCACCATCTACCTATTCATAAATTTGTCCTAACTCTTTTGATCCCAGCCCAGCACCACAAAGTTTAGCCTAGTATTCCTTCTTTATTTATTTGTAATGTACAAATATCTTTGCTAAATGTGTGACAAATGTACCAACTATGGCACAGTGTTTGCCTTTAGTTTTTCCCATTTTTGACTGAATTGTCTCATTATGGAGTTAATATTCTCTTGTCAGGTAAATGATTTGCAAATATTTTTCCCCACTGTATGGATTGCTTGCTGCACAAAACTTCTTAATTTTGATGAACTTCATGTTATCTGTGTTTCCCATAGTTACTTGTGCTTTATGTGTTGTATCTAAGAAGGTTTTGTCTAATCCAAGGTTACAAGTATTATCTCTCTGTTTTACTTTAAGAGTTTTAGAGTTTTTGTTCTTCCGTTTAGTTCTATAACTTATTTGGGGTTAATATTTGTGTATGGCAAAAGCAAAGCATCCAACATCATTCTTCAACATGTAGCTCTCTAGCTGTCCCAGCACCATTTATTAAAGAGACTGTCCTTTCCCTCATTTAATGGCCTTGGCAATCTTGTTTAAAAATCAGTCCACCATAAGGGTAAGGATTTATTTCTGGACTTGTGATTCTATTCAATTGATCAATATGTTTATCCTTATGAAAGTAGCACATTATATAGTTTTATAGTAAGTTTTAAAGTTGGGATAAGTGAGTATTTTAACTTTCTTCTTGTTTCATGTTTTTTTTTAATATATTCTGTATTTCAATATGAATTTTAGGATTAGCTTATCAATTTTTGTTAAAAAATCATTATCAATATTCCGCACCAGAGTGATGCATTTGTTACAATCAATAAACCCACACTGACACATTATATTCACCTGAAGTCCATAGTTAAAATTCTGATTCACTCTTGGTTTTGTACATTCACTGATTGGGTTTGGACAAATGTAGAATGATATGTTTTCACCATTCTATTATCATACAGAGTATTTTTCACTGTCCTAAAAATCTATGCTCTACCTATTTAGCCCTCCTCACTTCCCCAAACTCTGATAATCACTGAGATTTTTACTATCTCAGTAGTTTTGCCTTTTCCAAAATGTTATAAAGCTGGAATCCTATAGTATGTAGCCTCTTCAGTTTGGCTTCTTTCCCTAGTAATATGCATTTAAGATTCCTTTATAGTTCATTTGTTTACAGCCCTGAATAATATTCCATGGAATGTTTATCCATTCACCTACTGAAGGGCATCATAATAGTTTCAAAGTTTGGTCAATTATGAACAAAACTACTACAAACATTCTTGTGTAGATTTTTGTATGGACATGTTTTCAGCTCCTTCAGGTAAATACAAAAGAATGTGATTGCTGGATCTCATGGCAAGAGTATGTTTAATTTTATGAGGAATTACCAAACTGTCTCTCAAAGTGCACTACTTTGTATTCCTACCAGCAATGAATGAGCGTTTCTGTTGTGTAAGAATCCCGACAGGCTTGTCGGGATTTGGTGGTGTTCGTGTTCCAGATTTTGTCCATTCTAATAGGTATGTAGTGGTATTTCATTGCTGTTTTAATTTGCATTTTCCTGATGACATATGAGCTGGAGCATCTTTTCATGTTTATTTTCCATCTGTATATTCTCCTTGGTGAGGTACCAGTTGTGATCTAAGTAAGAGGTAGTTTTTTTTGTTTTTGTTTTTGTTTTATAAATTTTAGGTAACAGTCCCTAATATATGCATTTTGCAAAAATTTTCTCCAGTCTTTTAATTCCCTTAACAATGTCCTTAATAGAAAAGAAGTTTTCTATTTTAATAAAGTCCAAGTTATTATTTTTTTCTTTCAAGGATCATGCTGTTAGCATTGTATTTAAAATATCACTTAACCCAAGATTTCTACTATATTCTAGAAGTTTTATAGTTTAGCATTGTACATTTAGGTCTGTGATCTATTTTGAGTTAATTTTAGTGAGGGATGTAAGCTCTGTGTCTAGATTATAATTTTTTTCTTTGCATGTGGATGTCCAGTTGTTCCAGCACCATTTATTATAAAGACTCTTGTTTATTGTATTGCCTTTGCTTTTTTGTCAAAGATCACCCAACTCTATTTGTGTGGGTCTATTTCTGGGCTCTCTGTTCTGTTCCAGTAATCTGGTTTTCTATTCTTTCACTGATCTTGATTATTATTGTTTATAGAGAATCTTGAAATCAAATAGTGCCCATTCTCCAACTTTTTTCATTTCCTTCAATATTGTGTTGGCTATTCTGGATCTTTAGTCTCTCTATGTAAACTTTAAAATCAGTTTTTTGTTGTTGTTACTTGTTTTGTTATCCACAAGATACCTTACAGGGAATTTGGTTGGTATAGTATGAATCTATAGTTTAAGTTGGGAAGAACTGATTTCTTAATAGTGTTGAGTCCTCTATCCATGAACATTGACTATATCTCCATTTCCTTCTTTCTTTTTTTTATTTCTTTTATGATGGTTTTATAGTCTTCCATATATACCTTGTATGTGTTTTGATAGATTTACACCTAATATTTCCTTTTTGAGGGTATTCATGTAAATGATATAATGTTTTTAATTTCAAATTCCGTTTGTTCATTGTTATATAGGAAAGCAATTGGCTTTTTTTTTTTTTTTTTCTTAGTGAAAAAAATTAGATTTAGCCAGCTGGACTCAGTTTAGATGATCCCAATTTTGTTGGCAACATCCAAAGCATCATAGTCGGGGGCCAGTCGGACATATGCCTTCTTCTCTCCATCAGGCCTGATCAAGGTGTTGACCTTGGCCACATCAATGTCGTAGAGCTTCTTCACAGCCTGTTTGATCTGGTGCTTGTTGGCCTCGACATCCACAGTGAGTACAAGCGTGTCATTGTCTTCTATTTTCTTCATGGCTGACTCAGTAGTCAGGGGGAACTTGATGATGGCATAGTGATCAAGCTTGTTTCTCCTGGGGGCGCTCTTTTGAGGATATTTGGGCTGCCTTCGGAGACGCAGAGTCTTGGGTCTTCGTAACGTAGGTGACCTGTGGATCTTATTTTTGTGGCTGTAGATGACTTTCCACACCGCTTTCTTGGCCTTCAAAGCCTTTGCTTTGGCTTTGGCTTTGGGAAGGGCAGGGGCTTCCTTCTTAGCTTTCAGTTCCATCTTGGTAAAAGGGATTTAGCAATTGGCTTTTTTTTTTTTTTTTTTTTGAAGATTTTATTTGTTTATTTGACAGAGAGGAGAGAAGTCACAAGTAGGCAGAGAGGCAGGCGGAGAGAGAGGGGGAAGCAGGCTCCCCACTGAGCAGAGAGCCTGATGCAGGACTCGATCCCAGGATCCTGAGATCATGACCTGAGCCAAAGGCAGAGGCTTTAACCCACTGAGCCACCCAGGCGCCCCAGCAATTGGCTTTTTATATTAATTTTGTATCATGCAACCTTGCTATAATGACTTATTAGTTCCAGTTTTCTTTGGGTTTTTTTTTGTTGTTGTTTTTTGTTTGTTTGTTTTTAGATTTTCTACATAGACCATCATGTCACTTATGAACAAGAAAGTTTTAGTTCTTCTTTTCCAGTCTGTGTAGTTTTGATTTCCTTGTCTTGTTTTATTACATTAGCTGGAAATCCTGGTACAATGTTAAAAAAAGAGTAGTGAGAAAGGTTTGATGAGTTGTTGTTTTTTCTTTAAATTGCTGTCCCTTTGGATAGCCAGGGCTTCTGTTCTTGGATGACTAGGGACCCTGTGCTCATGCTTTTTAAAAAATTTTTTTATTTATTTTCAATTTAATTAACATACACTGCGTTATTAGTTTCAGAGGTAGAATTTATGATTCATCAGTTGCATACAGCACCCAGTGCCATTCCATCAAGTGGGCTCCTTAATGCCTGTCACCCCATTTACCATTCCCCACCTACCTTCCCTCCAGCCACCCTCTGTTTGTTTTCAAAAGTTAAGAGATTCTTATCGTTTGCCTCCCTCTCTGTTTTTATCTTATTTTACTTTTCCTTCCCTTCCCCTATGTTCATTTGTTTTGTTTCTTAAGTTCCACATATGAGCGAAATTATATGGTATTTATCTTTACCTGACTGACTTATTTCATTTAGCACCATATATATATATAGAATGTATGTATACATATATGTGTGTTTCTGTGTATATCGTGTACATCATCTTTATCCATTTATGTTGATGGACATCTGGGCTCTTTCCATATTTTGGCTATTGTGGACATTGCTGCTATAAACACTGGGGTGCATGTGCCCCTTCAAATCACTATATTTGTATCCTTTAGTTAAATACTGAGCAGTGCAATTTCTGGGTCATAGGGTAGCTCTATTTTTAACTTTTTGAGGAATCCCCAAACTGTTTTCCAGAGTGGGTATACCAGTTTGCATTCCCACCAACACTGTAAGAAGGTTCCTCTTTCTCCACATCCTTGCTACCATCTGTTGTTTCCCAAGTTGTTAATTTTAGCCATTCCGACCAGTGTGAAGTAGTATCTCATTGTGGTTTTTATTTAAATTTCCCTAATGCTAAGTGATGTTGAGCATTTTTTCATGTGTCTGTTGGCTATTTGCATATCTTCTTTGGAGAAATGTCTGTTGATAACTTCTCGTTTCTTGACTGGATTATTTGTTCTCTGGGTGTTGAGTTTGGTAAGTTCTTTATGGATTTTGGATACTAGCCCTGTATCTGATAAGACATTTGCAAATGTCTTCTCCCACTCTATGGGTTGCTTTTAGTTTTGTTGACTGTTTCTTTTGCTGTGCAAAAGCTTTTTATCTTGATGAAGTCCCAGTAGCTCAAGTTTGCTTTTATTTCTGTTGTCTTTAGAGACTTCTGTCTAGTAAGAAGTTGTTGCAACTGAGGTCAAAGAGATTTTGCCTGAATTCTCCACTAGAATTTTGATGAATTTCTGTCTCACATTTAGGTCTTTCATCCATTTTGAATTTATTTTTGTGTGTGGTGTAAGAAAGTGGTACAGTTTCATTCTTCTGCATGTTGCTGTCCAATTTTCCCAACACTATTTGTTGAAGAGACTGCCTTTTTTCCATTGGATGAAGATTAGTTGATCATAGAGCTGAGGGTCCATTTCTGGGTTCTCTATTCTTTTCCATTGATATATGTGTCTTTTTTATGCCAGTACCATACTGTCTTAGTGATTAGAGCTTTGTAATATAGCTTGAAGTCCAGAATTGTGATGCCTCCAGCTAGACACATGTGCTTTTTACCTCATCATGATCTATCTAGCTATTCTATTTTCAGCAGTGTCATCAACATTTCAGTCCACATCTGGGCCACCCTGAATGTGGAAGGCACAGGGCAGATTACATGTGCTGTCAACAACCCAGGATATTTTCTTTTATTTTTTTAAAGATTTATTTATTTTAGAGAGTGAGAAAGAGCATGTGAGGGGAAGAGGGAGAGGGAGAAAGAGAATCCTAAGCAGACTCTGCTCTCAGTGCAGAGCCCAGTGTGGGGTTTGATCCCAGGAAACTGAGATCACAACCTGGGCCTAAATCAAGAGTTGGCCACTTAACTGACTGAGCCACCCAGGAGCCCTACCAACTCATGATATTTTCATTGTAGAAAAGATGCATTGAAATTTTCATAAGGTCCTCCAGTTTCACACAAAGTTGTAGAAAGTTGGAAATAGAGCTGGTATTGGCTTTGTGCAAACACCTTATCAGTGGTTGTTAGGTTTCTTAACATGGAAGTTTTCTCAGTTTGTGTGTATTTTCATTTTCACAGATATCTTCAAGCTCTTGCTCTTCCTTCTCAATTTAACAAATAATAGCCAACCTTTTCTTATATCCCTTAGGAATAACCTTTTCTAGCTGTTGTGTTTGCTCTTAAAAGTTATATTCTTCCTCAGGCGTACCTGGGTACTTTAGTCAGTTAGACATCTCTTAATCTCAGCTCAGGTCTTGATCTCAGGGTTGTGAGTTCATGCTCCACACTGGGCTCCACACTGGACATGAAGCCTACAAAAAGAAAAGAGAAGAGGAGAAGAAGAGAGAGGAGAGGGGAGGGAAGGGGAGAGGAGGATAGGAGATGAGGGAAAATAAAAAGAAAAAAGTAAAAATGTTATATTCTTCCTTTGTGTGTAATTGCCACATTACTCCAGAAAGATTTTGGGTTGGAGGTGCCTCAGTCTCAGTTAGTTAAGTGTCTGACTTTGGCTCAGATCATAATCCCAGAATACTGAGATTGAGCCCCACATCAGTCTCCCTGCTCAGTGGGGACTCAGCTTCTTCCCCCTGCTCTACTCATGTCCTCTCCCTCTTTCTCCATCTCAAAGAAATAAATAAAATCTTAAAAACAAAACAAAAACATTATGGGGATGTATGTCAGTCAACCATTGACATACATAATGGAAAATAATTTGTTTTGAAATATATACGGATATTATTTGTACTCCATACTCCACCTCCCCCCACACACATCTGATTATTGTCTACTCTCATAGAATTGTTGTGAAAAATTATGTAAACTTATTATTTTCCAAAGTCCTTTCATATACCTTTAGTTTACATATGGCCATTGTAACTCTCCTTTTAAAAATACATATTTTGTGGTGAGATACATGATTACACATAAGAGAGAAATTATTTCATGCTATTTTTCAATAATTTCCAATAATCAAGGCAGAAGTAGGGAACAAGTCACACTATAACTAGCATTTTCATTTCTTTGAAGGAACAACAAACGAGTTTCTGCACCTGTTTTGAAAAGCTTATGGTAACAGAGACAAGAAACCTGGGGAGGTAGGGACTCTGAGGCAGGGACCGTGGTGTAGTTCAACAGTGAACACAGACCTCTCTCCACCAGGGATTAATTTTCAGATGAGCTGATCACCAGCCAGAGCAGGGAGATTCTGAGCGTGCCTTATAGGGAAGAAAAATCAGACTCCAAGTTCTAGGCACCCGGATGTTTGTCTCTTTCAGGTACTGTGCTCATTTGGTGATACCATTTTGTGAGGGATTTTGTTTAGCTTTTCTAACAGTATTTCCCCTCACACTTCAGTAAAATGTAAAATAAACTTACTGGCTGCCAAAACCATGCTCATAAGTAAATGATGATGAGAGACAAAAGGCAGAGAGGGCTATACCAGAGGGCAGGGAGAAGGATGAGGGTCCAGCCTTCCCTAAGTCCTTCGGTGATCCTCCTTGAAATGATTAGTAAACACAGATGAAAATATTCAGGAGGAAAAAAATTTTTTTAAAGATTATAAAGCAAAGAGGCCAGTGACAACTATGTGACGTGAAATGTTCTGAAGCCGCTTCCCTGCTCTCACTCTCCAAGTGGTTTTGGCTTGGTTTCAGCTTCCAGGGTATGGCTCAAAGGCACCTCTGTCTCTTGGAATCTTGTCTGTGCCAAGAACCCTTGGTCCAGAGTGCCTCTGGGAGCCTGGCTGGGTTCTGGGGAACTGGCGTACGCTCTGGTGACTACAGAGAGGGAAAATATTTTTTTAATTCCAAAACCTTTTTCCTCCCCCTCAATTGGTTCTATCTCTTTCCATTTTCCTCACAGTTTGACATATTCTGAAGTAGGTGAAAAGCAACCAGTAACACAGAATGCTAAGTGAGAAAGAATTTTCCAAAGTCCAGAGACCAAAAAATTAAAGGAAGGACACGAGTGAGCTTTACTAAAGCTTCTAATGAATCCTTCTGATCTCTCTTTCCACACAACCCCTTCAATCATTGCTCCTGTCAACACCCAATTTTCTCTTCATCAGAACTCTTACTATTCTTATGGTCTCCATCATCTATTCTGATTCTTTAGATTTTTAGTCTAGGATTATCCTTGGAGAGTTCGAGTTTTCATGGTCTCATCATAGCATTGCATTTGCTTCTCATAGTTTACACTCCATCTGTTGAAAGCTACCCTTAAGTGTGCCTGTCTTGTTTAACTCTTCCAAAGCACAGCATTATAGAATTGCTGCGTAAATATGGCTGAGAAAGTCAGCATAGTCCTTCTTCCCCTCCTGGAAATCATACAATAGCAACAGATGAACAACAAAAACTTTTAGAAACTCTAATTTTATCTAACACAGAAGGCAGTTAAAAAGAAAAACAAAACACATGGGATTTTGGAATTGCAAACAATTGTCAGAACTCTCTTAGGAGACAGTAAATCTATGAAATACCAAGATTGAGAAGGGGCCCAATGGCATGGGAACTCAGAGGATAATAATAAAATTATAGTGACTGGAAGTGAGGGGGCTCACCTGGAATTTAAAATTTATCACCATTTTTTGCCCCCCAAAAAAATTCAGCTGAAATTGAAGTCAACAGCTATTGATAGAACTTCACCTTTCACTGTGTTTGACCCAGAGAATCAGAGAATTTAGAGCTAACAAAAAATTCATGTCGAGGAATCATATTTGTAGATAGCTATCTATCTTTGTGGCAGATGAATAAAGATCCATTGTGTAGTGAAAATTCAACGTTACTCTGGCTGCAGTTTCCACTTTCTCCCACCAAATGTCTAGAGACACTGATCCAAAAATAGCCAACTCATTCAATGGCAGGGAATGTGAAAAGAACCAGCCCAGCAGACATACAAAATTCTTACGTGAAATCATAGAGAAAGAACAGCATCAAACTTACCGCACAAGGAACAGTTACAAGAAAATGATGACATGGTTAATATTTAACCTCAAATTTTCCCAGTAAATAAAAAAATTAATTAATTAAACAGTATCCTTTAAAAATTTAGACACCAGTGAGTAATACTAGAACTCAGAGAAATATGGGAATTGCAGTTGGAGGAGATAAAAATTGTTCTGGTAGAACTCAGGAAGAAGTAGAAGAAAAACTAATATCAGAATAGAGATAAAGATGAAAATTTAAGGAGCTCTATCCAGGACACACTGTGGAAAATAAGGTAAAGGATATAGAGAATAGAAATGATACCTACAAATGAAATGTGTTAGAATTAGCAAAATAAAACAACTCTAAAGGCCAGAAATAAAATGATAGATATGGAAAGCAAGCAAAAATAAAAAAAAAAATGCATATCATTGGAATCTCTGAAGAAAGAAACAAAAACAACAGAACGGGAACTATTTTATTTTTAAAGAAATAATTAAACTTCTCCAAAATGAATCTGTCTTGAGTTCTTACGTCGGGGAGACAGTAAACACCGAGCAATGAAGAAAGAGGAACAACAACGTAACTAGGCTCATAATGCTGTTGGGATTTCTAGACTTAAACAAGTGGATCATTTGAGTGGTCAAGCAAAAAGATTAATCTACAAATGAGACAAGTTCCCATTCTGTTGTTTTTGTTTCTTTCTTCAGAGATTCCAGTGATATGCCCCTTTCTCTGAGAGAGAGAGAGAGAGAGAGAGAGAGACTGGCTGTCTGCATAACTCTCACTCTGTCTCTCTCTCTCTCTCTCTCTCTCAGAGAAAGAGTTGGTGTGAGCTCTTTCACACACTGGGGGAAGGGCTTAGGGGGAGAGAGCATCTCAAGGAGGTCCCAAGCTCTTGCTGAGTCTGTCCCAGGGATCGATCTCATGACCTTGAGATCATGATGTGAGCTAGAACTAAGTCAGACAACCAACTGACTGAGCCACCCAGGTGCCCCTGTCTGCATATTTCTGTACAGCAGTGTACAAAGAAGTCAGTAGAACACATATAAAATATATTCAATAAGAGAGGCCTATATTTTATATTAATTTATATTTTATATTAATTTATATTAGTAATTATTTTTTATATCCAGATAAATTTACCTTCGAGAATAAAGTTTTAATTATATAAAACCCAAGCTTCTTTTAAGGAAACTACTAGTAGATAACCTTCAGCTAAGAGAAGAATGGGAAATATATGTCAACAAAACTGGTGGTCAGCGCTTGGATTTATTTACTCATAGAACTGAGGATAAAACAAATGTGGGTAGGATGTGAGTAAAACAAAAGTGAGTAAAACACGTGCACACACACGCATCCTTTGACAATGTAGATGTTAGGTGCCAAAAAAATTAGGTGAAAGAAGATAGGTACATTTCTGGGTTGATTAATTTGTGATAGCTCAGGGTCAAAGCTTGATAATAAATGTTAATAACACATGAGGGAGGTAGAGGCTTTTTTAATAGTACAAAGTAAAACAACAAAGATGAAAATATTGACAAAGAAGATAAAGGAAAGAAGGTACAGGAAAAAACAGAGGAAAAATTCTATTGTTCATATTAGGTCACTATTAAATATGGCATAAAGAAATATACATCTACTTTATTCATCTGTTGATGGATATCTGGCCCCTTTCCATATTTTGGCTATTGTGACATTGCTGCTATAAACAAAGATGTGATACACATACACACACACACATGCACACGCACAATGGATTATTACTCAGCTATCAAAAATGAAATCTTGCCATTTACAACAACATGGATGGAACTAGAGTGTATTATGCTGAAATAAGTCGATCAGAGAAAGACAATTACTATATGATCTCACTCATATGTGAAATTTAAGAAACAAAATAGATGAACATAGAGGAAGGAAGGAAAAGTAAAATAAGATGAAAACAGAGAAACAAACCCTAAGAGACTCTTAATTCTAGGAAACAAACAGGGTTGCTGGAGGGGAGGTGGGCAGGGGCATGGGGTAACTGGGGGATGGACGTTAAGGAGGCCACTTGAAGGGATGAGCACGGGTGTCGTATGCAACTGATGAATCACTAAATTTTACCCCTGAAACTAACAATACAGTATATGTTAACTAAATGGAATTTAAATAGAAGGAAAAAAAGAAATATATCTAAAGACCTATCATTCTAAAGGTGTGAGGTGTTAGCTCGTTGTGGTTTTGATTTGTATTTCCCTGACAGTGATGTTGGACATCTTTTCATGTGTCTGTTGACCATCTGTATGTCTTCTTTGGAAAAAATGTCTGTTCGGGTCTTCTGCCTGTCTTTTAATCAGATTTTTTTTTTGGTATTGAGTTGTATAAGCTCTTTATACATTTTGGATATTAAGATAAAGTAGAGACCAACAAACGATAGCATATGGGCCAAATCTTGTCCACTGCCTGTTTTTATGTGGCCTACAATATCAGAATAGTTTTTCCTTTTTTTCTAACAGTTAAAAAAAATTGAAAGGAAGACAACAGTTCATGATATGTGAAAATTGTAAAAAAAAATTCAAAATTCAACATCTATAAAAGTTTTGTTTGTACACAGACATACTCATCCATTTACATGTTGTGTCTGGCTGCTTTTGTGTTATAATGGCAGAGCTGATTAATTGTGACAGGGACCTTGTGGCCTAGATTTTCCAATTGGAGTAAATTAGAAAAAATGACAGATCTAATATGTAAAGACAAAATCTATTTTGTTTTGTTTTCTTTAAAGATTTTTATTTGAGAGAGCATATGCCAGTGAGCTGGGGGGAGGGGCAGATAGAGAGGGACAAGCAGACTCCCCACTCGGGACTCAAACCCATAACCCCTAGATTATGACCTGAGTGCACCAAGAGTTGGGGGCCCAACCAGTTGCACCACCCAAGCACCCCCAAAATCTGTTTTTGTGGGTTTTTTTTTTTTTTTAAAGATAACCACTCATTAGCTAACTTAATCAGGAAAAAAAAATGAGAAAAGCTACAATCAAAAACAAACAATGAAACACAACTGAACAGTAAAGAGGGAACTCACCACATGGGAACTGAAGAAATTTAAGATTCATGAACAGACTAAATTTTAAAATTTGCATGAAATAGATTTTTTTTTTTAGAAAAACATAATTGATACAAAATGGCATCAAGAAGTATAAAAAAAATCTAAAGAGAACACTCCAATTGAAGGAATGGATAAAATTATCAAAGGGTTACTCCCAGCAAAGCTACAGGTTTAGACACTTTCATAAGGGAATTTAAAAAGCAAATGACTCCTAGGCTATTGAAACTGCTGGAGAGAATGGTAGACCAAAGAAAACTTTCCAGTTCTTTCTGGAAAGAGGGAATGCAGTTGATAGTGAAACCTGATAGAGATGTTGCATGCACAAATGAAACTATGGATTAATCTCAGTGATAAATAAGGATGGACCTTTGCTAAGGAACATGGTAGTGAATGCAATCCAAAAGCATAAAAAGAATCATTATTTTGACAGGGGAATGTATTCTAGAAGTCCAAGAATGGTTCATTATTAAGAAATACGTTAAAAGAGAGCTTATAATTTAGGGGGGAAAATGATCATTTCCATACATGCCAAAAGTCATTTGAGAAAATACGATAGACATTCTTCATGGACACATTCAGTTAAACCAGGATGGATGGACACCTTTTAAACATAGTAAACATATATTCACCTCAATCCAGAAGTCAGCATTGTGCTCAGTGGAGATATACTAAGAGGTATTCTTCCTAAAATGAACATCAAGACAAGAATGCTACTACCTCCATTATCCCCCAAAGTACCAGCATGGCTAGTCAATAAAATCAGACAAGATAAAGGAAAATAAGTATAAACATTGTAAAAATATAAAAATGTGAAGATAATATGATGGTACATTTGAAAATCAACCAAAACACTGCAAAGAATGAGAGAGTTTGGGGAAGTAAGAGGATATAAACATCAATAAATAGAAAGTAATAAAGTAATAATTGTATGTGAAATCAAGCAGTTAGAACACATCACGGAAAAAGCATTTAAAACAACATAAATAAGGAAAACGATATTTCTAGAAATAAACTTAGTAAAAAAGACATACAACAACCCACATGAAGAAAAATTAAGATACTTCTCAAATGTGAAGGTAAATAGGGACCTTTCAATAAATTGTGTTAGTATAACCCATCTGGGGAAAATCATTGAACCCATATTGCATACCCAATATCAAGATCAATTTCAAATGGAATTTTTTTTCACATTAAAGAAATGAAGTCCTAAAGTTCTAGGGAAAAAAGGGCAGAATTCATTCATAAACCCGAAGTGAGAAAGTCCTTTCTAACCAACAACTCCAAATTCAAACTATAAAAGGTAACATAAGAAAACAGGAAAGAAACGTCCACAAGCAAATGCAAACAAAACAAAGCAAACACCATGAATAAAGTCAGGAGAAAAGAATTGCAGCTCATATCATAGACACAGAGATATTTTTTCTTTTCTTTTCTTTTAATATTTTATTTATTTATTTGACAGAGAGAGAGAGAGAGATCACAAGTAGGCAGAGAGACAGGCAGAGAGAAAGGGAAGCAGGCTCCTCGCTGAACAGAGAGCCCGATGCGGGGCTCGATCCCAGGACCCTGAGATCATGACCTGAGCTGAAGGCAGAGGCTTTAACCCAATGAGCCACCCTGGCGCCCCAGAGATATTTTTTTTAATGTATAGGCACTTCGAGTTGTTAATAAAAGACAAACAGTTGAAGAGAAAAAAATGATTTTTTAAATTTTTTTTAATTGTTTAAATAGTTTACATACAAAAAGCTTACAGAAACCCTTGAACGTGTGACAAGTGATCACCTTCATTCATATTAAAATAAAACTGCATGGGTATACCATTTTCTTAATAGCTAACATTACCACAAAGGCCGAAGCTTCTAGCTCTTCCCTGGAGAAGCTGAGGAGAAATGGGCACTGTCACACATTGCTGATGGACACGTGTTGTCACAGAGCTTCCCAGCCACTGTGCCCGAAAGGGCTGACCTCCTCAGGTTGCTGGCAGCTGGAGAGTTTCTGGCCAGTTGGACCTCCTAGGCTTGTTCCATTGGCCACAGGTCACTTTTGTAGGGCTCCAGGTCCCTTCCAGTTTATCCCAAGTGCCGATGGTTTTATTTACTATGAGGGTTATGATGCGAAATAGGTTTCCTATAGGAAGTCCAGAAATGGTGCAGTTATTACGGAGGACAATTTGATAATACCTGTCAAAATGACAAATTTGTATAACTTTTGACCCATTTCCAGTTTGGGAATTAATCTTGTAGATACACCTGCAGACATGTTCAGTGAAATATATTCACGTTCTCCAGTGTATCAGTACCTGGAATAGCAAAATATTGGAAAGAACCCAGATATTCATCCAAATGAGTTTACTAGGGGTTCGACAGATTATGATCATCCAAGCAATAGGCCACTAGGCAGTGACACTAAAAAACAGAGGAAAAAACTATATGCTAATGTGGGATGATCTCCAAGTAAATTGTTAATCAAAAAAAGGAGACGCAGAGCAGCGTATGTAATATGCTTTTATCTAAAAACAGAGAGAAATAGTATATATTCGTATTTGCTAGCACGCACGTTAAGAAACTCTGAAGGATACGTAGTAAACTATGCTTTCTTGGAGTAGGTGATGTGAATTGAGAGGTAAATGGGGATCAGAGTTGGAAGCAAGACATTCCACCATATGTATTTCTGTTTTTTAAACTGTTTTTGTTTTTCGGACAATTAAATATATTACCATATCAAAACTAAAGTGAAAACAATGCAGCAGTACCTATTTCCAAAGCAAGGAATTAGGACGAGCGAGAGCATTGGTGAAAACAACCATCATGTCAACTTTCAGACGGAATGTGTATTGAGTCCCTCAGGGCATGTCCTGGTCAGGAGGTGGCAAATGTCCTCCTAAACAATTTTCCCCAAGCCACTGGTAATGGTGCACTGTGGTCTGATGTTTTAAGGAGATGAGAGAATAGGCCCTTTTCTGAGCAGTTTGCCTTCCCCTCAAACAGGTTCAAAGCAGCCTCATATTGATAGTATTTTTTTTTTTTTTTTTTTTTAAACGAGAGCTAGAATTAATACCTTGGAATAGAAAGTTGAGTCAAATCATTAGTCTAAGGCAATAGGATGGTGTGGAGATCCCAGACTCTAGGGGAGCCTATTGGGTATGAGTCCAGATTCTGTGTTTAAAGATTTTATTCATTTATTTGAGAGAGAGAGAGCGAGAGAGAGCACACAAGCAGGGGGAGCAGTAGAGGGAGAGGGAGAAGCAAGCTCTCCACTGAGCCAGGTGCCTGACACAGGGCTCGATCTCAGGACCCTGGGATCATGACCTGAGCCAAAGGCAGATGCTTAACTGACTAAGCCACCCAGGCGCCCCAGACTCTATGTTTAGAAACATTCCTACATCCCTGTAAAATGAGGATCAGGAAGAGAGACACCTTAATCTTAACTACCTCTGAGCACACCCAAGATTTAGCACATACAGAGCATTAGGGGAGCGTGTGTACCACTTAGCACGTGCTCCTTACATTATGCAAGTCTTGTCGTGGTCAGTAATGTCTCCCCCACAAACACCTTGGAGCCCTACTGTCCATTTCTTCCTTACTCCCCATGGTGCCTAGAAAAGTGCCAGGTATGACCTGTTGCTTTTTTAAATTAACTTAGGGAGCATTCCCCAAACTTGTTTTTTGACCTTTTTCTTGTTTTTCAAAGGACAACTAAATGTAAAGCTTATGGTGACAGGTTGTGTCTTGGTTTTAAATTAGGACGGCATGGTGACTAAAAGCACAGGCCTTGGAACCAGAGGGCTAGAGAACGTGTCCCCGGTCTACCAACTACTTACCTCTCCATGTTTCAGACCCTGCCCCAATCAGCTTAATGCCAGGCTCACCAGGGCGTCGTGAGAATAACGAGATGCTGCCAGGCAAAACGAAAGAAAAAGAGCAGGTGCCAATTATATAGGTGCTACTATTTTTTTTCTTTTACTATGTCATCATGATCCTCCTCAGACACATCTAGCACCCAGTAAATAAGAGGAGAAAAAAACATCGGAATCCAAAGGCAAATTCCCTAATTCCCTAAATTACTGCATACTATTTACATTGAAGGGAAGGCTGAGGTTAATTTTTGGGGGAAACTTCCATCTCATCCGTCGGACTTGGTAACATTTTCTAACTTCCAAGGCTCATTATACTTTCTCCAAACTCTATGATACTTCAATTGTGTTTTATGCCTTAGATCTTGGCTTTTAAAGGAATACTCTTTTTATAAATAGCACAAGGTCACATGTTACAGAAGCCCGACAGTTCCCGGGGGATATTCTTGTGAGGGGCTGCAGCTGTCCCAGATTCCGCTGATGAAAGCTTTGCTTCTTTTCCTTGTCCCAATACCATTAAATGTTCATTTAGTAAATTTTATTTTACTGTGATAATAATTCACATTAAGTTCAGAAACGCGGCCGTCTTGCTCAGTGCTGCTCTTCTGTTCTCCAAACCTTCTGGTGAAAGGCCTTTATACAATTTGCTAAGGGGCAGGTCTTCGCAGAGCTGCCTCCCTGCTGTTTGAGTTCAGCACCTCAGAATAAATGTACGGTCCGTGATGATAACTTGATTGTCATTAAGTGGAATTCTGCCCGAGCCGCATCTCTGGAGTCCCGGCTATCTGATTATGGACTTCTGGGGTATTCCGTGCCTCTTCTTTTCAGTCTCAATCTGTTCCAAGCCTGTGGGGACACCGCCATGATGAAATGTTATCTCGAGTGAACGTAAAATTAAATAATCTACTGTGTCATGCAAGCCTCGGATTATTAAATGTACCATAGTGGACAGACCATCTGTCATGATAGAAGCTGCTTTGATCAAAAGTATACATGTCTGGGAGGTTAGAGCATACTTCATACCATAGTAAAAGATTTGTATACCAGTGACAGAGACGCCTAGTGTCTGTCTAGGTAAGTATTGTTAGAAATAGGCGTATGCACAGCTATCGCTAGAAATATATGTCTACGTCTACGTGTAGGCATAGGTCTACGTGTATGTGTGTCTGGGTCTCATTTTCACCAGTTGTATTACAGGGATAATGACCTCTCATCATGTAAATATTATGCACTTCTCTGCGGCGTAAAGATCGGATAAGAAAGTCAATTAAAACTTCATTTCAGTGTCTTGGTCAGAATGTAAAAAAAATGTATTAAGTGTTTTCAGAGCCTGGGTACATACTTTTGTATGCATAGCACCTTTAAAGTTCTACTTCTTGGCTTGGGGCAAAAATAATGGCCCAAGACCGGCTGGCAGAAGTAGCTAATGGGGTAAACGAAGCTATGTTAACTAGAGTGACATCAGGAATCTTGGAGGGAAAACAAGCTCAAATGTCATTTTTTTCAGTCGAATGCCTTTTATATAAATAAGGTCTACTTTCTTGACTCAACACCCTGTCCTTTGTTCCACTTTTCAGAGACTCTGTTGGCAGGATTTTGACTGGTAGAAAGAACTATAATGGAGACATAACAAGGCATGTGTTCTGGGGCACAGAGGTTTGCCTTTTATTTAAATAATATATTGTAAAAACACTGAGTAGAATCAATTTAGTATCAAACATAAACCCTCAAAGTGGATTATTTTTATTTTACCTTATGCTCAACTAGGAGCCTACTAAACCCAAAGCTGCCACCATTTTACTGTAACCACCCATTCCATAGTAGTTATTGATATCCCTTGAAAGCAAAGACGATGACTTATTCATCTTTGTTTTTCTATCAGTGCCTATGTAATGCTTTCCATATACAAGACTCCTAATAAACATTTGGTGGATATATTAATGGTTTCTTTAGAAAATCTATCTAATTGTATGAATTATAATATATAATTCATATAATTTAAGGAATATTCTACTTGGTGTTATAGCTTCCTTACGGATTTTTGTTATTTAATAAAGCATGAGATTCATGGAGTAATTGGAGTTTGCTGTTTTTCCATATGGCTTTGATGTAGATAATTCCCATAAGGAATAGATAGAAAGATGAATTTAATTAATGCTCCTCTTTAGGGTCAGTTTTTCTGGAAGATTTTGTCAATGGTTAAGCATCAAATACAAATGCTACATGGCTCTTTCCTCCCAATATTTCTTTTTAAGAATTTTATGTATTTACTTGTCAGAGAGAGGGAGAGCACAAGCAGGAAGAACAGCAGGAAGAGGGAGAAGCAGAATCCCTACTGAGCAAGGAGCCCAATGCAGGGCTCCACCCCAAGACCCTGGGATTATGACCTGAGCTGAAGGCAGATGCTCAACTGACTGAGCCACTTAGGCATCCCATCCTCCCAATATTTTTGCTATTGGTTTTAGTTTTTAAGTGATATATGTTCATTAGGATGTTGCATTGTCAAATTCAATTTTCATTTACTAGCACCTAAACACCTACAAAAATGTCTTTAAAAATCTAGCAATACTAAGCATTGACAAGAATGCAGAGCACCTGGAATTCTCAGATGTTGCTGGTCATGATACAAAATGGTACAACTACGTTGGGAAATAGTGTGGCAGTTTCTCACACAGTTCAATAATGTGTATTTACTATATGACCAAGAAAAGACATTTTTAAGTATCTATCCAAGAGAAATGAAAATAAGTGTTAAAAACTTATCTTTAATAAGTTTTAAAATAGTTTAATAGTTATTTTTAACTAATAGTTTTTAATAAGTTTTTAATAGTTTAATAGTTAATTTTTATAGTTGAAAAACCTATATGTGAATGTTCAGACTTATAAAAAAAAGTGGAAACCACCCAAATGTCCCTCAAACAGTGGTATATCCCTACAATAGAATAATATGTGGCAATTAAAAAAGGAAAAAATGCACATAATAACAACTTGGATAAATCTTAAAGGCATTATGCTAAATAAAAGTCAGATTCAGATGTATCATATGATTCCTTTTATATAACATCCAGGAAAAGGAAAAACTACAGGGACTGGAAATTCATCAGTAGTTGCCCAGAGGTGTTTACTGAGTGAGAAGGAGGGGATTTGAGCAAGGAATGACCACAAAGGGACCTGAGAGAAAATTTAGTCATGATAGAAATATTTATATAATTCTTGATTATAGTAGTGGTTACTTGACATTTGTCAAAACACATGGAATATTTCTTTAAAAACAGGTGAATTTTACTTCATGTAAATCCTACCTGATGAAAACAGAGATAGTTACGTACTATTATGTCATTTAAGAATACTGAATACTACCATTGAGTTTTCCTAAATTTAATTATAGAAGGAAAATTGAGGGAAGACAAAAGAAAGCTGAAATTCTGATTTATTATTCTGTGTAACAGACAGATTTATCATTTTCTAGAAGATCATTTTAAGATTAAGGAAATAATCTCTTTCCTAAGAAAGAAGTATCATTATTGTTTGGGGGCATGTTTCCCTGGACACGGTGCAGACTGACTTCCAGGAAAGATGAGAACACTAATGCTCATGCCACTGTCTCCATCTGCCCCCTCTGTCTCCTCCTGATTTTGGACAATAACATAATTATTTGTTTCATAATCTCAAAGTTTCTTTTGTCTACATCCTACTTTATAACAATAAACTATAAATTTTCTAGAGTTAATTCTGTATTAAAGAAGATTTCATACACACACCCTCTAAATCCTATCTTCTTTAATTCTTTATTTTCAGTAATTTCACCATTTGTTTAAATTTTGTCCTCATATGGGTGGGTTTGGTTCTGTTTTGTTGTTTTTCAGTTACAGTGAGTACATCAGGACTGGGTGGTGTAGTGGTAACCCATGAATTTCTTTCACATTTTGAACTCTGGCTTTTGCCTTTAGATTTGAATTACATCATTCTGGAGCTTCATTTTCTTTGTCACAATTTCTTTCATCCAGAACTTTGTTGAAAAATAACTGACTCCCATCACTGAACATTGGTGAAAAGTCTCTTCTTCCTTCTTTGTGGTCACTTTTTCTGTCAGGATTCCGGAGGAATTTTTAATTTTTTTTCAAAGTCCAATATAGCAAGATGTGTCTTGACTTTAATTTGCGTTCTCAATTTCCAAATTTAGAAAATTTTTTTCCAAGATAAGTCTTTCAATGCCTTTAAATGCTTTTTCCTCTCAATTTGCTGAGTTTTTAAATTCATATGTGACCGATTACTACACATAGGATCATTCTTTGCTGTCTTCAATTTCTATTAGCTTTTCTCTCTTGCCTTAATTTCTACATTTTTCATAAGCCTTCACCATACTTACCTCAGACCTTTCTCTTTGTAATTGTCAATTGATG
>CM053608.1:118375354-118399752 GCA_028646535.1 Procyon lotor | reverse complement strand
GAACAAGAGTGGTGAAAGTGGGCATCCTTGTCGTGTTCCTGATCTCAAAGGGAAGGCTGTCAGCTTTTCCCCATTGAGAATGATATTTGCTGTGGGCCTTTCATAGGTAGACTTGATGATGTTGAGGAATGTTCCTTCTATCCCTATACTTTGAAGAATTTTAATCAGGAACAGATGATGAATTTTGTCAAATGCTTTTTCTGCATCAATTGAGAGGATCATGTGGTTCTTCTCTCTTCTCTTATTGATTTGTTCTATCACACTGATTGATTTGCGAATGTTGAACCACCCTTGTATCCCAGGGATAAATCCCACCTGGTCATGATGAATAATCTTTTTAATGTGCTTTTGGATCCTATTAGCTAAGACCTTGTTGAGAATCTTGGCATCCATATTCATCAGGAATATTGGTCTGAAATTCTACTTTTTGATGGGGTCTTTGCCTGGTTTGGGGATCAGGGTAATGCCGGCTTCATAGAAGAGTCTGGAAGTTTTCCTTCTGTTTCTATTTTTTGAAACAGGTTTCAGGAGAATAGGTATTATTTCTTCCTTGAAAGTTTGGCAGAATTCCCCAATCTGTCAGGGGGGAATCTGTCAGGTCCTGGACTCTTGTTTTTTGGGAGGTTTTTGATCCCTGCTTCAATTTCATTACTAGATATTGGTCTATTCAGGTTGTCAATTTTTTTCCTGTTTCAGTCTTGGAAGATTATAGGTTTCCAGGAATGCATCCATTTCTTCTAAGTTAAACATGGTTTAACTTATTGGCATATAGCTGTTGTAATAGTTTTTGATGATTGTTTCTATTTCCTTTGGATTAGTCATAATCTCTCCACTTTCATTCATAATTTTGTTAATTAGGGTCCTCTCTCTCTTCATTTGGATTAGTTTGGCAAGTGGCTTATCGATCTTATTGATTCTTTCAAAAAACCAACTTCTGGATTCGTTGATGCATTCTAGTGTTTCTCTACTTTTTAACTCGTTGATCTCTGCTCTGATCTTGATTATTTCCCTTCTTGTGCATGGGGTTGGCTTAATTTGTTGTTGATTTTCCAGTTCTTTAAGGTGTAAAGAGAGCTGGTGTATTCGAGATTTTTCAGTTTTTTTGAGTGAGGCTTGGATGGCTATGTATTTCCCCCTTAGGACTGCCTTTGCCGTGTCCCATAGGTTTTGCATCAATGTGTCTTCATTCTCATTGGTCTCCATGAATTGTTTAAGTTCATCTTTGATTTCCTGGTTGATCCCAGCATTCCTGAGCAGGTTGGTCTTTAGCCTTCAAGTGTTTGAATTCCTTCCAAACTTTTTCATGTGGTTGAGTTCCAGTTTCAAAGCATTGTGGTCTGAGAAAATGCAGGGAATCATCTCAGTCTTTTGGTATCAGTTGAGTCCTGATTTGTGGCCCAGTATGTGGTCTATTCTGGAGAAAGTTCCATGTGCATTCTAGAAGAATGAGTATTCTGTTGTTTTAGGGTGGAATGTTCTGTATATATCTATGAGGTCCATCTGGTCCATTCAAAGCTCTGGTTTCTTTATTTTCTATTTAGATGATCAGTCTGTTACTGAGAGTGGCGTGTTAAGATCTCCTACTATTAAAGTATTCCTATCAATGTGACTCTTTATTTTGATTAACAGTTGGCTTTTGTAGTTGGCTGCTCCTATATGGGGGGCATAAATGTTTACAATTGTTAGATCTTCTTGGAGGATAGACCCTTTAAGAATGATGTAGTGTCCTTCTGTATCTCTGACTACAGTCTTTAGCTGAAAATCTAATTTATCTGATAGGAGAATCATTACCCCTGCTTTCTTTTGAGGCCCGTTGGCATGAAAGATGATTCTCCATCCTTTCACTTTCAGTCTGGATGTATTTTTTGGTTCCAAATGTGTCTCTTGTAGACAGCATATGGACAGGTTCTGTCGTTTTATCCATTCTGCAACCCTGTGTGGTTTTATGGTAGCATTTAGACCGTACACGTTGAGAGCAATTATTGAAAGATAAGTGTTTATTGACATCATGTTGCCTGTGTAGTCATTATTTCTATAGATTGTAAATTTCTGTTCTAAGTCACTCATGGGTTCTTTCTACTGCCCCAGTTCTTTTAATTTTAATATTTCATGAAATTTTTAAAAATATTTAAGGGAATTTTGCCTTTCATTCTTTATTTAAATTTAAATAACTTTTTGCCATGTCTGTCTCCACTTTCTCTTATACTCCTTTTCCTCCTTGCTCTGAATTTTTGTTTGTTTTGCATTTGTTAAATATGGTTTGATCCAGTAAAAATGACATGGAGCTTATACAAGAATGTGTCTGTCAACTAGAAGCGACATTTACCCAATGTAGTCTTCTTTTCACTTGTCATAGAACATTCTGGACCTCAAATACTCTCACAAGGCAATAGGAAGATCTATGTGCTGTTTTAGAAATATGTTATTTCTGCTCATTTTTCTTACCCGTTACCCAGGCATATAACAACAAATAAGTTGAATTTTCTGGAGCCTGAGAATTGTCACCTTTTAGTCCATGTTGTTCACTGGCTGGATTAAGAGTGATTTTTTAGTGCCTTGTGTCCATCCAAGAACCACCCAGGCATGGGGGCTATGACAGAGGAACAGAGTTATCCGGGTCCTCTGGGGATCACAGGTCAGAGAAGAAGACAGAGAGTACCTGAAATCAATGTGGTGAGGGTTACAAAAAGGGGAAAATGGGGTATTTTGTGAACCAACAACAGAGGACTTAATTTACTCTGGAGGTTTGGAGGATCAGAAACATCTTCCCTGAGGAAGTGCTGACCATGCTGAGAAGCACAGGAACTGGCCAGATGGGAATGGGCTGGGCTGGGGGTAGTCAGGCTTTCCAGCAGCGTGAGCCACTTTTGTGAGGGACAGAAGGTGAGATAAGAAGCCGCATCTTTCTGTGTCTAGAGTTCATTGCCAGCATTCAGGACATACTTTAGAAGACCATTTTGCCAATATCTTAAATCAAACTTCTAGGGAAAAAAAAAAACTTTTGGTGCTGTATTCCCTTCTTCCCCTACTTAGGTTATTTTCCAGCTCTTGGCTAAGAGAAGTAAGAGATGAGGATAAAAAGCCAGAAGAGGTTTCGCAGTATTAGCAAGGAGCTGTTTCAAAATCATTCCAAGGGAACAGGAATCATTTATTCTTTCTTACCACAGGCATTGTGATAAATTCTTCTTTTAATTTGATACTTAACTAAGTCTATGAGATCGATATTTTTCCTGTTTTTTTTCCAAGGAGAAAACTGAGACTTGGAACGTGTAGGATTCTCATTCTGTAGGAAATAGAGTCAGAATTTGAAACCAGATGTCTCTGACTCAAAAGCTCATGTTTAATGTCTCTCCAGAGTAGCAAAGGCCCTGAGGTGACTTATCAAGAACATGTTTGGGAACAATGGCAGCCCAACTTAACTAAAGACACCAAAACACACAGATGAGGCTGAAAGGTAGGGCATGATATGGGAAGCATGGAAGGAAATCCTTGGCCATCTACTCAAAGCCCAGTTTCTTTCCAAGTAGGTAACTTCCAGTCAGCACCACTCCATGCAGGTGTATCTGACCATCCCCAGCAAAGGGGACTTCCAGTTTCTAGAATAACTTCAACTCCCTTGTCAGGAAATAGTTCAGGAACATAGACCAGAACGGATTAGCATTCATCACTCCCCAGCCCACTGGGATGCTTTTAGGATGGCAAGGGACCCGCCTCAGTGGGTGTGACCGTGAGATGGCAGGAGGTGGTTTCTGAGGTGATCTGAGAAAAAGATTTATTAGTTAAAAAAAATAATAACTATGACTTGACTTGAAATGTCAAGAACTTCCATAGTCATTTTATCACTAGCCTGGGGGACAACCCCACTGATGTCTGATCCGTTAAATGCGGATATTAATAAAACCACCTCACAGGGTTTTAGGAAGGTATAGATAGATAGATAGTAGATAGATAATAGATACATATTATATAATATATATTATATATATATAATATATATATATCTTAGCATCTGACAATAAATGGTAGTTTTATAAGTTAAGCCACAGTGAAACCTTTGTCTCTGATGAAGGATGAAAAGTTAGTAGTTATATTTCACTTCAAGGGTTTTAGTCCTTATATTTAATATTTAGTGTAATAAGTAATATTTCAGGATAGATTTGCTATGTTTGCTTCTTATTTTATAAGAAACAGAGTCAGTAGATTTACCATTTCTCCCGATTTGGGGCAAGGAAGAAAAATCAGCTATGAAACTGATCACAGTATAAAAAAGGACCAACCCTCAAACCCTGGGATAGGTATCCAGCTCAGGTTTTGTACCTCTTTCACAGAAGAGGCCTTTCTGTGAAATCAGATTAAATAAGAACTTAGGCCTTAGCCCCTTTCTGATTCTGATGATCTGCTTTCAGTCTCATAAATCACCGGGCTCTGAAGCAATCAGAATAACTAAGGCTCATCTATAGAACTTCTCTTGATTGTCAACTGCATCCAAGAACAAGGTATTTGAACCCAGAATGAATTCCGGTGTAGAAATTGAAAGAGCAGGAGGAACACATTTCATGAACTTCAACAAAGGCAGCTCGCATATTTATGCTATGAATCGGCAAGTGAGTTTTTTTTCCCATCACAAAAAAAGGGCAGATATTGGAGGGGAGGGGGCACACAGCAAATGTGTATTACTTTTAAATCTGGCATGAATTTACTTACGGTTCGTTATCTCAGCCCTGAAGACTGCTCTTCTAACAATAAACTTATCTATTTTTCAAATTTTTAATGGGAATAACAAGATAATAAGAATCTCATATTAAAATGTTTCTAATTTTTCTAGCATACTTTGAAATTGACCTTTTATAGCCTTGGTAGTGGCAGGAGAAAGTATAAAGGGAAGGATCATGATTTTTTTTATTATTAATGGTTAATACTGTTAATGATTATTGTAAAACCTGGCGCTAAACATGTTTTTCACAGAACGTTTTTCCTTTCATTTCGTGTATAGGAGAGGAACGTCTCTATAGGCCAACTCAAGTCGTTAACAGGCAAGAAGAAAGGGTAGCAGGTGTGGAGAGTCCAAATTGTAGGAAAGAAGTCAGAAATAGAGAAAGTAAGGAAAGAAAGGTCAAGGTCAAGCAGCAAGGCAGAACCGCAGTTCTCAGATGTGAGCCAGGCTGGCCCAGTCTCCATCTCTGCCCAAAATGAGGGGCTGCCCATTCTCTGGTAATTTAAACTACCTGCACTGACAAATCCTGATAAATTCAATATACTGTGCAGAGAGTGACTATTGTTTTTTAATTTTACCAAAATACAAGTATAAATATGCAGTTATAGATACAGTGCCCTCCCCCCAAAAATCCCAGAACTCGCCGTTAGAGTATCAAGCCATATGAACCTTTGGGTGACTCTCAGCCTGTTCTTGTTTACTGAGCCATGAACCAGGGCAGAAACAAAAAGCTTAGCAAAGCTTGCACCTGGTAGTGTTGTTTTAAGAGCTGGAGTCTGTGTGGGATGACCACTAGCCCCTCTCAATCCCTCCTGCCTGTCTAGAGTAATTATCTTCAAAGTAGGATCATGTGCCACATAAATCAGATTCAACTGGCTTGCTTATTAAATATAAATATGCAGATTCTCTGATTCTGACAAGCTGGGCATTGCTCTTACTTACCTTGTACTTTTGACAAGCATTTCAATTACTATGTGGAAGTTTAGGTGGCTGTCAGTCAATTGTTGCAGAGGTGTTAAAAATTTAACCACAGTGTTCACAGATACTATTTAAAGGAGTAATTCCTCCCAGGGGCTTTGTATTTTTCTTTAAGGGTGTTTCCATTTCTCAAGTGGTCTCAGAAGGTCAAGTATCTTTTTTGATGGGGAGAATGGTAATACTAAAAAGAGATAGCCTGTCCATATGTGGCAAGCAAATGCTCAGATAATTATAATAAATAATTACAAGCAAGAATTATGGAACACCGACTTAGTCTGGGTCATGCCCATCATAAGCAATATTACCAATTTTTATCCCCAAACCATAGGAGAAGTCCTATCCCCTTTTTAATGAAGAAAGAAACTGAAGGTTGAAGGGGTAAAATGCCTTGCTCCAACCACGCAGCTGATGCCTCAATCAGAATTTTAATTTTACGTGTTTTTGCCCGTCTAGCTCAGTCTCTTTCTAGTAGACCTACTTCCTTCTGAAAAACCACCTTTCACAAAGTACACAGTAGACACCATCCTTAGAGAATTCCCATGACATCCATTTGGCTAAAGTTGCTGCGAACCCTAATTATATTTATGAACGATTAAAGCATTTTGCATGTTTCCAGACATTTTTTTAATCAGGTTTAGCACTGCTGGGTTGAAAATGTGTCATTTTCATTAGTGCCCCGGGATTCTGCCTGCACCCAACTCTTTCGTGTTTGCTACTTCCGTCTCATTTCTGTCACCTTTCAAAGAGCTGCCTGGCTGAAATTTATTATTTTTTTGGGTTGCTTTCATTTGCTACAAATTAACTCCAAAGAAAAGGTTAGGGATTTTCAGAAGTGCGTAGGAAGCATGGGGATTTATTTGTATAATTCTTACTTATTGACAGGAGAATGAATTGCCAGGGTGTATTAACTTGTTCTGTCAGTCTGACATTTAGCTGAAAGTGTTCGCCTCTCTGATTCTCAAGGAGACAAGCTCTTTTGCACGTTCATCTCTCAGGCAGATTCTGAGACGGCCTCTGACGTGCTGAGTCTAAACGCATTTGTCCAACGACTGTAGTCTTTGTTTTATTTTGATTTTCTCCAGGAAGGATACAAAGCGAGAAATCTCCGACTAATCCGACGTGTTTGGGATCTTACTGAACCTAACTTTTACTCCAAGACATGACTGGAAGGACTTGGAAACCTTTGGAACTGGCAGGCACGGTACAGGCCGCTCCGGGAGAGAGACGCCCGCTTTGTGTCGCGTGAGGTAGAAAAATGGAGAATATAAACCACACACGACACATCCTTGGTGCCTTCATTGGAGTTTGCAGATGCTCAGCATGCTCACCCTGAGATGGTGTCCTCTTCACCCCACCCCAAATCCTCTCGCCTCCAGAGGAAAAAGGAGTGTTGAGCATTTTCCTGTCTGTCGCAGGCCCCTTTGGGCAGGACCCTGGGGGAGGTGAGGAGAGGAAAAAACCATGGATTCCTACCCCTTCTTTACCCCCGCATGTCCCCGCCACCAGCTCCTGGGGGAGTATCTGCTGTGATCCCAGCTTCCAGCGTGGTGGGACCACGGTCTCCTCCCTCTGTCACCAGCCTATGAGTGGGAGTGGCTCCCTGCTGTTAAAATCACTGTCCCGTGGTTGGTTTCAGCTTCTCCACCACCTGTGTCACCAACTCCCTGAGAGTCAATAGTTGCAGTGGTTTCGCATCTCTGATTAAACCCTGATCTGTCCACCCCTGTGGTATAACATTTAGTGCCTTGCAGTAGTGACAACCCACCCAACTATTGCCATGATGCGGAGCTACAGTTAACGATTGGGTATTTGCTATTAATGTATTGTTTGAGTGAGCAGAAGAAACATATTTTGCTGAAAGGATTTGTAATTTGCCATTTTAACTAGACAGTAACCTTTTCCGTTTCTATGTAAAGGAATTCTTTTAGAAGAAAATAACACACCAGGTTTTTGTTTTTCTTAGAGTTTTTGTTGTTTTTTTAATAGTTTTCAAAGTTACTAAAACATCTGTTGAAAGAAATCTATTTCAGGTACATTCCAAATAGTAATTTTCTATCCAAATCTCTTAAATGTCTAAGCCAGCATACATATAAAATATCAAATGTTCTCATAGCATCAACTTTATAAGATAGGACCTAATTTATAAAATTAGCTCTTTACTTACATTCAAAAAATTAATAGTATATTTTGTGTGTCTGTACAGAATGGAAACGAGGATCAAAATTCCTTTTACCCCCATGGCAGTTTGAATATAGCGAAGCCAACTAGACTCCCATCGTTTGGCTGGGTACTCCCTGGTCATTCAGCCAGGGATCCTGTTGGGGGAGAAAGCCTCCGTCCGAGCTCTGGTCCCACACTGTCACTTAGAGCTGCTTTTTCCGTACTGTTTCCTTTTAGTCTATCTGCATAACTCAAGTATATGTTTAGCTTCCACTGCAGATAGAGGAGGTCATGTGTCTGAGTTCTGGCCAACAGAATGTGGAAGGTAGTCACATATGCCTCTCTCAGTCCTGACTCAGTTCCTGATACGTTCTCCACTTGAGCGGGATTTTCTTTCATTTTGTCAAGGGCCAATAACAATGGAAGAACCTGAGCCCCATTCCTGAATGACTGTGTGGAGCAGAGGACCTCAGGTTTCCCAAAGGCTGACGTGTACTGGACTGTGATGTGTGGGAAGATTTGCTTTTACTTGGAAGCGTCCATGAAACGTCAAGGTTAGAATGGGCAACTGTTTACCTTGATCAGTACACAGATAAATTAGGCACCAACAGAATGAAATTTCAGAGATATACTGCTAATCTGAGATCTAAATTTCTCCTTTTGGATTCTTCTTACCACCTCAACCATCTTTTCCTTCTTCTGATTTCCCTGTGTTCATTTTAATATGGAAAGTAGGCTCTATTGAAATATAAATGAAGCAGGGCATGCTGCCAAAGGCTTGTCTTACAGTGCGCCTTGAGGCTTTAACTCGTATTTTATTTTCCACAGCTAAAGCAAAAATACCTTTTTGTTGGTCTTTTGAGGGGTGAAACATCAGGAGCAAATAACAGGGATTTGCCCCACCTGCTTGCCAAGCCGGACAAAAGACTGGCTCTGAGTTTATAGCTGTTGGGCCTTTTTAAATGGGCCATCAATCTCCTCTCTTCTTTGGCAAGAGGAAATGCATGAAGGAGCTCTAATATATGAGGACCTTAAGGAAAAAAAATCCAAGGTTGGCAGGACCTGAGGACAGAAAAGAAAGAAGTTTAGGATATTTGATGATATTCTAAGGCCAGGGACTTGCTGAAGCAAATGGACCAAATGAAGTCTGCAGGGGGGTTCTCCACATAAGTGCTTAGGACCAACGGATGGACCACAGGACCTGTCTCTCACTTATTCCCGTGGTTCCCTAGTAGTGGACTAACCATCATATGAGGTTCCTCCTCAGATTTCCCAGGACCACTCCCCATACCTTAGCCTGCACCTAGCCCTAGAATGACAGAGACCTAATTTTCCAAGCTCTGATCTAGGAACAGCCACAATCATCTTGAATTTTTATAAGAACCTCAAGGAAGAGGCCTAGGATCTTACCTGTGTTTGTCTCAGGCTGTCCAGCGTGACGCCACAAATAGGAATACCTGGGGACACTCAGCCTGCTTGTGGGAAGCCCACTCCCAAGCTGCCACCCCCATCAGGAACTTCAAACAAGCAGGGTTTATTACTCACAGTTCCTAGAGGCCACACAGGAGCCACTCAGGCGATGGTGGGGAGAGACAGAGGAGCTGGGGTTCCCCTATATTGGGACTGAGGGTAGGGGCCTAGGCTTTTACAGGTTTACTCTTTATTAGTGAATTTAAAACATAAAAGTGGGAGTGAAGGCATTGGGTCACTCACCCAGATTTATGTAGGGCCTCGCAAAAGGGGAACTTCATGGGTGGGCTCCCTGGCTCTTATGTAGTTGTGTAGCTGGTCATGTGTTTATTGGAGATGGATGCAGAGCCATCGAAATGTCAGGCACTTACACTGTAGACCTTCGTCTGATCAACGAAAAAGAGGAGAATCAGAGTGTAAGGTAGCTTCACCAATACCACATAGTAAGCCAAGGCTTTATCTGGAACTTACAATCGGGACATCTTTTCTAATATGACTTATATGTTTGATGTACTGTTCTCATTTTCCAAAATACTACTTCTGCTCCAGCAAAGGCAAGCAGAAGGAAAGAGAGTTTCTCTCTTTTTTTCTCCCTCTCCAGTATTTATGTCATTGGTATACATCCCCAGAACGTTACCTCTGTGTCCATGGACTATTTGCAACTCTCTGACAGAACCTGAAGACAGGGTCCTTTTCCTTACCGTGGCCTAATAATTCAGACTCAAAGCTGTTTGCTACCACGAGGCATCACGGTGATCTTCATCCAAATACACTATAGTAATTTTCTTTCAGTACAGTGAATTGTGACCAAGAAATAATACTGTTTCAATCATCTGAGTAACAGTTTGGCTAAAGGTAAGCATTTTATTCATTTGTCAAAGGCAAATATACAGAAAAGTCTATCACATGTAAGCTATTGAGTGAAAAGATTCAGAGATGTAGAAATCAGTGGTTTTGTTCCAGGAGTATTGCAGGCTAGTTGAGTGCACCAGCCAAGGAAGAATTTTTGAGACTTGTATGGTGCAACTCAGTAAATTTAAGTAGCATGGAGACAGGATCCATGGGTGGAAAGAGCTGCTTTTGTGCTGGTGGTTATATGCTTAGTGGATGAGGGGGCATGCAGGGAGTGTTAGATCCTAAACATCTTCAAATTTCTACTCATAAAATCACTTTTGCAAGATTTCTCTGGTGCTTATCGTTCAGTTCAATATTAACTATCAGTGAGATGTATCGGCAGTCATGAGACCCTTTAAGAATGTAGCAAGCAGGGTGCCTGTGTGGCTCAGTCAGTTAAGCACCTGCCTTTGGCTCAGGTCATGATCCCAAGGTCCTGGGATGGAGCCCTGCATCTCCCTCTTCCCCTGCTTCCTCATGTGCTCTCTCTCTCTCAATAAATAAAATCTTAAAACACACACACACACACAAAAAAACAAAACAGTATTTTCAAAGAAGCATCACTTGGAGTCAACAGCTGAGGTATTATGTGAGTGGTTCTTAAACTGGAGAGCCAGAATCTTCTGTGGTGCTTGTTAAACCACAGTTTTCTGGATATCAATCCAGAGATCTTTATGATGGCCAGGAAGCCCTCACGGTTCCACAGAAGGTGGGATTATGACTCTACTACTTAATATCAGACACCATATTGTATATATTTCATTTCTCATGATTAGAACAAAATGTAGTCAAGAGACGCTATTTTCATACTTACTAAATCTCACGTGTCTCTTGAACATGTGATACCAAATCACATTTCTCAACACCAGTTGCTGTACCCACACGCCCCTTCTGAGGTCAGAACCGTGATGTAACAACCACTTCTGAAATTAACCAACCTGAGAACAATTCGATACATAAGGCAGTTCTCCCCTTCCACCATGTGCGTGATTTCCTTCGTCTTCTATTATGCTCTGTGGACCCCTAGTCATGCATATAACACAAATGAACAGCTAGCGCTCAGCAAACCAGATGGTCACATAACAGAGATGGGAGGGTGACAATAGAGGTAATAGCCTATAAAGTAGGTTAGTGCTACTGAAATTCTACTTTTTTCTATTAACACCAAGCAAAAGGTTAATTATTTCCATCAGTGTGCACTTAATGGAGAGAATTAATCTTGGAGGCATGGTAAGAAATTTTCAACAAAATTCCATGACTGTTTAATCCAAAATAGGAGGAGAATGACTGAATGTATGCTGGAGAGCATGATAGGAACAATGAAGAGGCTTCTGGACAATCGCTCCCTTGACGTGTACAGCTAAATTTGTAGGTGGCTGGGAAGAAGGTAAAGAAAGAATATACATCCCCTTCTTTCTCAGTATTGAACCCTCATAAAACAAAAGATAGTCTTTTGGTTCCCAGATGCTGTTCTCTGAAATTCAAGACATTTGAAATAAACTCTTCATCTTTGCACAACATGGACCATGTTTAACATGGGTTATATGTGTTTTTTAAGATTTTATTTGTTTACTTGAGAGAGAGCGAGAGAGAGCAAGCAAGCGTGAGCAGGGAGCCTGATATGGGGCTCGAACCCAGGATCCTGGGATCACTACCTAAGCCAGAGGCAGATGTTTAACTGACTGAGCCACCCCAGCACCCCTACTGTGCGTTATACTTAATAACCCGCAGTGTTATATACTTATTTATACTTAATAAAGTATAATGTATACTCTAAGGCTTTGTAGTCATAGGAATATTTGCAATCTTTCTGAATTTTGCATAGCCATGTTTTTACTTTCCTCTTAAAGAAGTCCTTCCTCAGAGCACATAGTAGGTGTATGATATCTTAATTTATAACATTGCATCTAATCATAATTCAATATCTAGGAGGAGAGAGAAATGGGTTCTAAGTGTGGTGGGCACTACTGCTTTGCAGCTGATAGGTCTACTTGCTGATCTATGAAGTTCGTGAATGGCAGTTAAAATTCAGGATGATGGTAATTTGTCCACCCCTTAGTTAATATAAAAATCAGAATTGATCTGCTGCTTGGCTCTATATCTTCTACAGAAGCATCTAGGGCCCAGTTCTTTTGTAAATAGTTGCAGAAAATAAAAAGGATACCATACTCCACTGTATATTGGTGCTTTGAACAACAATGAGAAATAGGAAATAAAAGAAGCCAAATAATACTTCTAGAACAAAATAAGCTTTTGGCTCCATTATAAAAATCAAAAGAAAATGTTTTCAGTAAACTAAAACCGTGAAAATAGAACAAGAAAAAAAGAGCAAAAACAAAATGCTTAATTCTATTACATAAAAATATTTAATTATATATTTTCCTTATAAAATTAAGGCATGCTTATTTGTGGACAATTTGTAAAAGGGCCAAGAACATGAAGACTAAAATAAAAGTTGTCCATTATTCTGATAATCAGTATTAACATTTTGCTATATTTTTTCTTGCAATACTCAAAGTTCTCTTCAAGCACCATCACTAGTCATACTATGACTGTGTGCCTAATTATTTCTTTATTATAAGGCCTATATTACCAAATTTTGGTGCTGCCAATAATGATGTTCTACACTTATTTCCTATTACTGGATTCTTACTAAGTTTTTGCCCTCTGATGAGGAGGACAGAAATGTAGGAAGCAACTAATCAGAGCCAGAGCTATATAGGACTTTCACTGATTTTAAAAAGGATGGAGGCGTCAAGAATTCATTCGTGTATATATATATATATACACACAACTACTCTTTAAGGCATGGTTCTCCTGGGGATATATCAGTAGACAAAATGCATAAACAACCCTGGCTTCAGGGAGCTTGGGTCCCAGGTTTCTCATTTATTAAGATGGAGGAAAGAAAGGGATAGAAACAGTGTTTTGTGAGTCTTGGTCAGGGGCCGGAGGTGGAAGCTGGTAGAGCTGTGTAAAGTTCTGACTCAGGGATGTTGCGTTTGGGGTGCCAGTGATTTACGCAAGTGGAGATTCCCTGAAGGAGATCGGGAAATGAGTCTGGGCTCTAGACATTGACTCTGGAGTCAAGAGCATGCAGATGGAGGCTCACCGGAGGAGTGGACGCAATGACCCAGGGCAGACTGCTGCCTGAGAATTACTGACGGTGGAGGACTTGACACTGATGGAACACCCACATTTTCCAAAGAGGTATTTGCAAAAGGAAGGAAACTCCTAAAATCATACGGCCATGGAGCCAAGCCGAATGTCTTACCAGAAAAAGGAAATAAACAATGCCAACCCTTCTGAGAAATCCATCAAAATAAAGACTGACAAGTGCACATTGCATTTGGAAACATGAAGCTCTTTACCAACACAGATTAGAAATACAACCCACATGGAGACTACGCCTGTCTGGCCACACCTTACAAGTATGTTTTGATTTCTTGCTGTGCCACTCCTGAAATCACGCAGACATTACATTCCGTAATCCTAAGCATCATTTCTTCCATTGTGTGCACCAAATGCTTCCAATGTACAAAGCTACTTGATATTAAGCCTTTCAGTAAATAATACTCTCTTTCTATCCATTAGAAAATCTAACACTCACCCAAGAACCCTGAACAACTTCAACCTAGGAAAATAGGAATGCTTTGGAGACATTGATCCTGTGACAATATACCTCTATTTGTGAACCAATGGAAATGCTAGATCAACATAAAAACATGGTACCTTCTGTTCTTAAAAGATTTCTTTTTTAAACAAGTGAGGTGAGTTCTAGCAAATTTCCTTAATTACAAAACACACCAGGAGGCACATCTGTGGTTCCACAGTGGAAGGTGTAACTGAATTTCCATTAAAAATTCTTAACCCTCCTATGATATCCATTTTAAAAAGGCCACCCACTTGTCTGAAATTGCCACTTATCCAATAAGTCCATTTGGAAATCTCCTAGAGAGATAAAATCTGACTATGGAAACCAGAATCGTTGGGCTACATGGCTGTTCTCTTAGTTTGAGTTCCTCCCACATCTTGAGAGAAGGATTCAAGTGTGAGTGGTTTATTTGGATGTGAGACAGAAAGGAAAGCAGCCAATAAATGGTGTGTTATTAAACCAAGTAACACATTAAGGATCTGGAGCTTAGGGGCGCCTGGGTGGCTCAGTCATTGGGCATCTGCCTTCGGCTCAGGTCCTGATCCCAGGGTCGTAGGATCAAGCCCCGCAGTGGGCTCCCTGTCAAATAAATAATAATCTTAAAAAAAAAAAAAAGAAAGGATCTGGAGCTTAGTCCTACTGGGGGACCTTGGGGTTCAGTGTAGAATATGTGACTCAAAGTTATCTCCACTTCTCCCTTGCCCCCAGGAAGAAGCTGGAGTATTTATATTAGCGAATAATCCTCAGTTACCAGGGCTCTTTTGTGGTGTGGGGAGGGAAGGGGAGGAGGAAAGGAAGACAAGGGACAGGAAGGGCCTTAGGCAGCCATCATGCATTGCAATGCAAAGGCCGCCTTTGCTCCAGCCTATCCAACGAAGCTCTGAAAGCTCTAACTTTTTATCTCCAAGGTATAGGATTCTGTAAAATTGTATGGGTTCCTATTTTGGGAAAGGGTTTTGTTTAAAAATTGTTATTTGAATTTGAAAAGTTCTAGATGAATGATATTCAAATTGTTCCCAGTTATGTTAATCAGCAGACCCCTTTTCTGCTAAATTTCATTCAAATAAACCAATATGGGGACTGTTGGTTTTGTCTAATGCTATAACCCAGTAGAAAGAGATGGATGCACATGTGCAGATGGTTAAATAATACCTAACAGGAGAGTTTGACCTTGTTCTCCTCATTTTGTTCTCCTTACTTGCCCCTTTAATCAACACCGGCTAGCTTTATTCTAGCACAAAAGCTAACCTCCAAATTCCAGTAACTTAACATATCAAAGGGTTACTTTTCATTCCCACCGTGTCCATTACAGCACCACAAGAATCTCTGCCCCATCTAGTTATTTGAGGACCCAGGCTAACAAAGGGTCCATAATCTTATACTTGCATCCTGTGCAAGAGGCAGCCTCTTCAGTCACAGTAGCCCGGGAAGAGAGTATGAAGAACCACACATGAGCTTCCTCTGTTTCAACTCAAGGAGACAAATCATTTTTGCCCACAAGGGCCTGAACCATCCACAATGCAATGCCTAACTGCAAGGTGAAAGGAATGTAAGGGGTGGAGAGAGTATGTGAGGATCATGACGGTTTTGGCCACACCTACCAAAGAGAAGACACCTTGAAGAAGGTCATCCACTAGGGGTTTCCCTAGTGTGCCTGAGGGTAGAACGGTCATTCTGCCCCCCCCCCCGCCCATGTTAACCAGAAAAGCTTTGCCCCTAGTATTTTCTCTATATTGACACTCCTTACAGGATTTTGTTTGAAGAAAGGATTCTATAGCTTTAACAAATACAGAATACAGCAAATGTCCAACATTTTCATTTTTAAGATAAGAAAAGTCAAGACGCAGTCAAGACGCAGTGATACAAGAGTGTTTAAGGTCATGCAGCTGGTGAGAGGACCTTCAACCAGAAGCTCGCCAAGACCCGTCCACTTTGACGGTACGCTCCTCCCCCCCAGTAGACTCCTCGTTTTTGGGAAAACCTCTTCTCTACAATGTTTGTCAGAGGTATCTGGAAAAACTTAAGCCAGAAGTGATTTGAGAAAAGAAAAATGAAAGAAAAGAAATCAGGAGACAGAGGCAGAAGCGGGGGGAAGTTTTTGGCAAAGTGAAAAAGGGATAAAGTGAGAGAGCCAGAGAGAGAGGTAGAGGAGGTGTGAGGAGGCTGAGAGCCCAAGTGCGAGCCGCTCAGTCTAGACTCCAGATGTGACGACATGGCTTCAGTGAGGCCATACCGGACTCTGCAAATATTTCTGCCAGATGTCATGGCTGAGCTACAAATCCTTGGATGGGTGACAGAACTGGCTCTTGTTCCGTGCAATGCTTTGCTTCTTAGCGTGTGACTGGTCAGTCTGCCGCCTGCCCTACGGTTGTAACACCAGATAATGACTTTCATCCTAAAGTTAGCGTTGTGGCTGACCTCAGAGAAGTGAAACACGGCGCTGGCGCCCTCTCGGATGTCCAGAGCAGGCGGGTAGACTCGAACTGGCTGGTTTGGTCGTCACCTTCCCAGGTGGAGAGCAATCTAACCCCAAGGACGGTAAAACTACAGAGAGACACCGAGTACGTAAAACAGAAAGAAGCCACCTGCTTGCTGGCAGCAGCATCTTGGGTAAATTGCCTTATCTTCCTGGGACTCTGTTTCCTCTGAGGGATTTAATTAAATGGTCTCTAGTTTCCATTTGAACGTTGACAATCCATAATCCTATGAAATGGCACCATGAAGAAGGATGAACAAGAAAGCCATGTTCCTTCCGACCTTATATGCTAGAATATCAAAAAGCAAAACACTCTGCTTTGTTAAATAAACAAGGTAGAAACTTGTATTTGCTCTCTTCATGGGAGCAACTTGTACAATCTGGTGAGTTTAACACGTGAGAACTAAGATGGAACAGCTCTAAGGACAAGAATAGTTCTCGAAAAAGGAAAATATTGAAGGGCCATCTCCATGCAACAGCTGAGAAGTCCACAGATTTTGTGTTCCTAAGTCTCCGAAAACGGTTCCATTCTTCAAACCAGTATTTAGTATCTGCTGTATGCCATGGCCTGGGAATTTGATGGCAAGGGCGATAGCTTGGTCTTTGCCCTTGTCAGACCTATGATACAATGGTGGTCACAGGCTTAAGCAAAGCTACAGTGCAGCGTGCTAGGGACAATCATAGGGAAAGAGGATGGGCTGGGAAAAGCATACAGACCAGGCTTGGAGATCAGTGGAGGAAGAGCATTTGCAGCTGAGTCCTATCAGAAAGGTGAGAAAGAGTCAAAAAGTGGAGAATAGCTCTAGGCAACCACTTGAGGCACATGCACGAAATGGCAAGTGATGCATTATGACTCTCACACCATCGCCTGTGTGAGCATGACTACTTAACCTTTGAGCCTCATCTTCTTCATCTGAAAAATGGAACAGTAGTACAGAGGGTTGTTCTCAGCATTATATATACACATATACACCATCTTGTTTAGAAATATATATATATATCACCTATTAAGATTCTACCACATAAGAGGTGCCTAATAGATGAATCACAGAATTACAGCACAAGATTTGGACAGGACAACATAGGAATCAAAGTCTTGCCCAAGTTTGTAAGTTTGAGGGGATTGGTTAAATGGTATTCCCATTCGGGGCACCTGGGTGGCTCAGTCATTAAGTGTCTGCCTTCGGCTCAGGTCATGATCCCAGGGTCCTGGGATTGAGCCCCACATCGGGCTCTCTGCTCGGCAGGAAGCCTGCTTCTCCCACTACCACTCCCTCTGCTTGTGTTCCCTCTCTCGCTGTGTTTCTCTCTGTCAAATAAAGAAAAAAAATCTTTAAAAAAAAAATGGTATTCCCATTCACTCATTTAATGTAGGAAGTAAAGGCAGGTGGCGGAGGAAAGAGTAACAAGATAGTAGACTGAATTCTGGACATACTGGGCTGGTGGTACACATGCACTAGCCAACGGAATGTCCAGTGGGTGCTTGACTCATCTATGTATATGAGGAGAAAGATCCAGGCTGAGATGTATGTTCAACTTAATACATGAATGATACAAAACTGATGCTCCCGTTTCACTTTTCATTGTCTCATGCTGTCCTGAAAAACTCCTTTTAGAAGGACAGCATGAGACATGTTGCAATCCCACTCATGGCTGTCAACTCCTAAATTATTATCTGGTAATGAATTGTATTTTAATAGTGAAACTCAGAAGACATTAGAAGAAACAGAAATTCTTTCAGGACCCTAAGAAACAGACCCCAGTGGACAGGTTTTTGAAATCTGACAGTCACCAGAGGCTGACCTCTTCAGCCAAGATGGACAGGCTACACAGACAGCCATAGGCTCCTAAGCACAGTTTCCTCAACTCCTGCATCATGTTCTGACAAGAAAATGGCGGTGGGTTCATAGGAGGCAGGGACATATTTGGTGAAGTGAATCCTTAAGATTTTCCTGACATTTCTTCCTACCCAATAAATCAAATTAGCTACAAAACATCATCAGTGTAGCAGATCTGCCCACCCCTTCTTTTCTGTTTTTCAGTTCAAATTATTATCAGATGAAACAATTAATGCCTTTCAGAGCATTTTCCAGATCAAAAACACACACGAATGACATGACAAAATTGGCATTTAAAGAGGAAAAGAAAAAAACCCAACAACTTTATTTAACGTAAAACTTATTGAAAAATTCAAAGACTGCCAACTGGGCAGGAAATGAAGGTGAATTCTCTGAAAAGTCTCTCTGCTCATCAATAGGAGGGAACAGCAGGAGGCTTGGCTGCCCTTCCCTAGACTTTTCCAACATGAAGTTCTTGTTTAGTGAGGCTATAAACTGTCCCAGATATTATCTCCTTCCCTCCCACTGAGTATAAAATTCTATCAAGTCTCTACTCTAGAATTAAATTCTCGGTCTAGTAGGGCTCCTTTTCTGCTCTTTCCTATGACTTCATACTTTCTGGAACAGCAATTTCTGGTTTACAATCCACTTTCATTTAGCCCCTGAGCTCTTCAGTGCTGGGTAAGCAGAGGCAGGAGGAAGCTCAGACTTAAGGTGAAGGGTTTTGTTTTGTTTTGTTTTTGCTTTTCCTTCAAATGGGGGTGGGGATGAAGGATGTGAGACCCTTAGAAGATTAAGTGTTTATTCATCCTAAATCTGGCATGTACCAGAACTCTAAGCCAATGCCCACTGCTCCTAATGTAACCCGTATGTTAGGCTGGTGGGCCCAGGGACGCCTAGAGCAGACAAGACAGCCACCGAGTTTCACAAGATGGTGGCTCAAGGACTTCCTGCCATGGGGCTTCCTGACTCAGAGACTTTCCAGATCACCCCACAACCACGATGAACAATCTGACTGGTCGACCTTGTATTCCTTTTTCTGTATAATGAGCTGACAATTGATTGGTGTATTTTGTATCCCTCATATACCTAAACCGCAGCCAATCAGATACCAGCAAACCCTCCACACCTGAAGGCCCCTAATCAAGAACCCCTCATCCCTACCCCTTGGTGTGACTTCCTTGGCCCTGTCCTAACCGGGACAAGGAACCTCGCCCTAGAGCGCTTCCATTAAGGCTTGCCTCGGTTCTACTCGCCTGGCCACCCTTTCCCACCGCTGATTCAAACCTGTCACCGTATATTGAGGATACAGCTGCTGCTGCTTTAAAAATATAAGATTTTGTGCAGACCATGTATCCTGGCTCCATGTTTAGTTATCTGTTTGAAATTGGGCAAGTCTTTATCAGTACTTGAAATTCAATTCTCCCCCCCCACCAAAAAATGGTAAGTCAGATTTTCTCTCTCTGCTCCCGTGTCATTTTATTCACGCCTCCCTCCATTTCAGAAATTCCCCCCTTTAAATGCAATGCAGTGATTGTTTACATGTCACTTAGATCATGGCCTGTACCTGAGCCAGCTCTGTATTCCGAGGATTTTAGAACATTGCATGTTGTAGATGCTCCATGAGTTCTTATAAAAAGAATGAAAAATATCCTTGCAACACAAAATTGTCAAATATATTAAGAACAAACATTACAGTTGCCTGAACTGAAATGTGCACTTGCCTTGCCCCTTAAACCCTCAGAAATACAGGCTATAACAAAATGGTGCTCAAGACAAAAGGAAGGAAATCCTCACGCTGTTAAAATAAATAAGGAATTTCTAGATTGGCTAATACTAAGGAGGCCTCAGGGTCACTGGATTAGAGTATACACCAAATCATTAGCTAGAAGGCTTATAATGCCCATGATGGAGAAAGGAGATGTGGCCTTTTAGAACAAAAAATATATTGGGAGAATTTACCACCCACTAACCCTTGCTGTAAAAACTATAGAAGAATGAGTATCAGCAGGAGAGGAACCCACACCAAAGGAAGAAGCAAAAGTTCAAGAATCAAAAGTCACTGGTGTAGGAGAGACATTAGGGTTAGAAGCCAACAGCCAAGAAAGAATTCTTGAGACGTCTTTGGTGCAAAAAGGTGATGTTATTTAAGCATGAAGACAGGACCCAGGGGCAGAAAGAACTCCAATGGGGTCATGAGGAGTGGCCCATTACATACTTTCAGGTTGGCAGGGGGTTACCTTAAGTCTCTAAGGAATTTTGGAAGCAAGGTTTCCAGGACCTCGAGGGGGCTAGCTATTGTTGGGAAAAGGTCATTTATTACCATCTAATAAAACCTTAGTCATGAGACCCTTCCGATGTATATCGGTGGGCCATACGCTTGTGAGATGATTGTCAACATGTATCTTGGGGGGGAGGGGGTTAGAGATAAAGGAAGTTCCCAAAGTTATTTTATATGTTAAAGTAGACTCACAGGATCCCGTTGGGGGTGGGGGGGGGTGAGCTCAGGCTAGGATTGCCTTTTGCCCTTAGCAAAGTACTAACATTGAGGCAGTGGAGTCCCTAGAGGAATGTCACTCTGCTCATTTCAAGGACTTGTCAGTGGGCTGTAGGGAGTAAGGAAATACTTTTTCTTCTGCCTTTGTTTCCCACATCAGTTATCACAAAGCACATGGAGCTAAGAAACCAATGAGTAAAACTAAGGAAGCATTGTTTCCAAACAATCATTAATAATTCAAATTATTTTGGTGGGCTTTGTGAATAGGGTGGATTATAATACACAAAATTGTAACAAAATGAAAAATGAAAAGTTTAAAGATTTAATGCCCTTAGTTTTGTAGGACTACAGTGGGCAAATTGTTTTAACTCCCGGCATAGTTGAATTAAGAATGCCATAAGAAAACAGAAGTAAAATAAATGTATAAATTCTAACCAGGTATAAAAAGAAAAAAGGAAGGAAGGAAGGAATTAAGTTTCTATCAGTTCAAGTAAGTCAGGAAAGAAGAACATAGCAAAGAAAAATCATAGTTGCAGGAAACAAAAGATTCCAAATATATTAGTAATCTCCATAAAAGTAAATAGAATTAATTGCTTATTTTTTTGTCAGTGACCAAAATATAGAATTGACTCCAGCTACATGCTGTTTATGAGATACTTAAAATGTAAGCACACAAAAGGTTTGAAAGTTAAAGGATGAAAAATATATCTGAGAAAATATTATTAAAAATAAAGTTTGTTTAGCCACGTTAATAGCACATTAGAGAGAATTCCAGGTAAAAGTTATTAGGGGCAAAGATATACATAGCAATGCTAAATTCTTTTGGCATGGGATAGCCTACTTTTTGTTCCATAATTATATATTATATAAATATATAGACAGACCTGCAATAAAGAAGCTGAAAGATGAAAAGTTAAAAATGTGGACCAAACTCACAAATAAAACTGTGAAATTCTTAGAAAAACATAAAAGAAATTCAGAACGCATTAAGGTTTGAACAAAAAAATCACATGCTAGATCTAATGGACATAGACCGAGCTCTGGAATCAACAAGTAGAGACTACACAATCTTATCCACCACCTACTGAACACTTTTTTTTTTATTCACCATCTACTAGGTCACAAACGAAATAACAAAAATATGTAAGTATGAGATCATGCTTTCTGATTTTAAAGCAGGAAAACTGGAATTCAGTTACAAAAGATAGCCACAAAGTCACAAATTTGAAAATTTAGAAATTCATCTGTAAATAATTCTTGGGTCAAAGATGCAATACTAGAACTTGCAAAGTACTAAACAATGAAATACCACATAGCAGAACTTTGTAATGTTGGTAAAATACCATTGACATGTAAATTTATGGCTGACCTGTATAGATTTACGTAAATGAGTTCCAGTGCCCTCTGGCTTCATGATGGAGCCCCAGCAGGGGATCAGACTGAGTTTGGAAATCCATGTTAGGGGATTTGTTCTCCTGGCATTTAGCCCAAGAGGTAGGCTGGCCTTGTCCCATAACAGTTTATGGCTCCTCTCAAAGGACCAGACTCGGCTTCGCTCTCTGGGCTTCTGGGTTCCCGAAGCACCCCCTCTCCCCCTCCCTGGGCCTGCAGGGTAGCTAGCCAGCTGCTCTCAGCCCTGGGTGACTTTGCTGTCTCTTGTGGTTCCCTCTACCCACATCTTTGTAAACAGTCCTGTTGTAAATAAACCTTCCTCAAATTATACTGTTTGGAGAGTGCCATCTGTTTCCTGTTGGGACCACGACTGAATCAGTGATACAGATTTAATTTAAAAGACCTGCACACTCTTGGAGAAAGAGGGAGTAGAAGAAGGGCAGAAATAGCATTGCTTTTCTGGTAGAACTGCAATCCGGACACTGGTGCTGGCCTGGTCTGGCAGAGGCACAGTATCCCGGGGCACAGTTATGGACTCCTCAGGAGCTCCTGCCCTTGGAGCTCTCCCCTGTAGCCTCGTGGGCCAGGCACCTCTCTCGGCGGCCATGTTTTGGCCACTACTGACTTGCCCCTCAGGGGCTGTGCTCCTGGCAGAGCAGGTGGGCAACACCCCTGTTCTTCAGGTGAACAGTACAAATAGGAGGTATAATTGGATGGGGGAAGAGCAAGCATTTCAACCGACTGTGTAAGATTTTATTTCCAGAGTTTAAAATAGATCTTTATCAAAGTCACAAAATATTAGCATTCATATTCACGTGTTGAATGTGGACGGGGAGTACAGTAATGTCATGCTATTTTCTGTGTATTTGAAAATATTTTAAAAAATACTTATTTATTTTTGCAAGAGAGAGAGCATGAGCGTGTGAGTGGGGAGAGGAGCAGAAAGAGAAGCAGAAGGAGCAGATTCCCGGCTGAGCAGAGGGCCCAACACTGTCTCTATCCCAGGACCCTGGGATCATGACCTGAGCCGAAGGCAGACACTTAACTGAACCACCCACGCACCCTGAAAATATTTAATATTTAGGAAAACAGCAATGTTTAAAGAAGACTAAGGTGATGAGGTATGTAAGTGTCTCTCACACAGGAACTGGCCCAGAAGGATTTAGGGCATTTCTGTGACATGTTGTCCCTACCCCATCCCACCCCCACGATCACCACCATGTGATTTCAGGTCGCAGTACCTTCTGCCCCCTGCATCCCAAAGATACCACACTGTCTGCCAAACAAGAGCTCTCCTCGTTCTTTGGGTTGAGGTCAGGTTGGGAAGGGAGGAAAGGAAGATGAGAAGGGTTATGGATTTCCTAAAGAGTTTGAGTCCCAGATTGGGGCACTCTCCAATCCCAAAACCCAGCAGGTCCCCTGCTGTGGCAGCTTCTTTTCTCTGATTTCTTTGCCCTTAATCGGATCATCTTCACCCCAGCAGCCACTGCTTCTCTTTGGGGAAACTTCAGCTCCTCTTTATTTCCTTATCTCTGCAAAACCACACTCCACTTCTCTGTAATTTAGGAAATCTGCAAGCAGTGGGAGGTATAAGGTTTGCCTTGTGGCCCCAGTAACAGGACATAGAAGGTTCACTGCGAACGTTTGAAGGTTTGATAAAAGGCCCCTATCAGGATTTAAACAAGAGCCTGGTAGCACTTTATGTATTTAGCACCAAGATTCCTCTGCATTAAAGAGATTATCATGAACTTGAATCATACCTTTACACTTGGCCTGTACTATCGGCAGACTCCAAGATTTTCCCTTAACTACCAGCCAGGATAGGTATATTTGTATGTATTTGTGTAAGATTATATGCCATATAGAAGAATAGACTGTTCAAGCCCAGTCTTTCAATTTAGAAGTAAATAAATTGAAGGCTTAGAGTATGTTAGTGGCAGGCCAGATTTGAAGTCAGGTTATTCTCTGACTGTAAGCCCAGTACTTTTTCCAATTGTTGGATGAGATATGCAGGTATCTCTAAAAGTACATAAGGATTTTCTCAGTTAATAAGTATAATACTCTTTTAAATGAAACATAAGAAATGAGAAACCACTGACCCAGTTATACAAACATTTTTTAAAACTAACATAGTATTTTATCAAAAATTGCAGAGGACCTATTACACACCAAACATCGGTGTTCGTACAGGTCACACGACGCTTGAAAGAAGCCATGGTGCATTTGCCCAAGATGTACAGGCTTAAATAATTAATGTAGTTATTTTAGGGGTGGCCTATAAATTTAATACATTTGTTCTTATGAGCACTTCATGATGTTCTCCC
>CM053608.1:118349039-118374229 GCA_028646535.1 Procyon lotor | reverse complement strand
GCAGCTTGCTGGAAGGTTTTCCAAACATAGATGAATCCTGTGGGGGTTCTATAGATAAGAAAACCAGATGAGAAACCTTAGTAGGCCTAACAGTCTCAAGAGACTGTTACCTGAGACTCAGTTGTGCACATCTCTCTCCAACTTTGGGTCCAATGGCCTCATATTGGTAATAGGAAACAGGTTGTGGTGGATGTGTTTACACCACAAAAATTAACAAATGCTACAAACCAGGGTCCCCCCTTCACCCTAAAGTCAGTTGCTAAACATTTACCAGCCTAACTAATACTGATCTTAGTATTAAGAGGATACATTGGAGAATACACTGTTGCATTACAGCAATGAGGATGGTGTCCTGAGAGGACATTTTTATAAGAGGAGGAACCCCTCCACACACACACACACACACCCCAACAGGGGTGAGTGTGCACCGAGCAGGTTACAGGTGTGCTTTTCTTGAAAAGACTGAACTGAATGGATGCTCATTGGTCAGGACTGTCTATTGATCAGTCCAAGAGAATCTGAGATGTGCAGCCTAGAAGAGACTGAGCAAATAAAAATAAATCATAAACAATTCATGAGGCAGGCAGAATTCAGTGAAGAGAAAATTCACTCCTTTGAACTGAGCAGCGCTTGATTTAGCCTCAGTGAGCCTTACAAGTTAAGGCTGGTGCCTTCCTCCTGTTTGCGCCCACTGCAAGGAGTAAAATTACATCCCACCCACCTGAAGCCTGTCACGGTCACCTGTGCTTCTTAGGGCCCCTTCCTACTGCAATCCTAAGCTACCGCTAGCTCTTCCCAGCAACTGTGCCTGTGTTTGCCCATTCGTGGAGGAAATGAATACTCTCCGTGCCATATGTAACCCTTTCACCTTCTGATGGCTCATACTGGGCTCGGGGAGGCGGGGGATGGGGGGCTCAAATAAACTGCTGCTGAATGAAGAAAAGTTCATTCCAGGAATATGGCGCTGAGTGACAAAACAGAATTCTCCATTTTGTCTTCATAATTTTCTGAGTGCTTCCACCACATTTTCTCCTTAAACTTCCTTTAAAAAATTTTTTTTTCTGGCTGGCATGTTTTCTATACTGGTCTTATGTATGCAGTTCCTTAGGGATTAGACATGCATAAGAAGTTTCACAAAGGGAGATTTACTTCTTAGCAATATTGCTCACATGGCAGAGTCATCTGTCATTCATTAAAGAAGACTCGTTAGTCACCTACTTTGTGAGGGACACTGTTCCAGGCATCTCACATCGTGCAAATCAAGAGCTCACAAGGTAGGAGCTGAAGCAAAGATGCCATCATCAGGCGTGTTTGGGTTTGAATTAAGTGACTTTGTAACAGTATTTACTGGAACACACTTGAGTAGTAACCATGTGAATGCCTTTTCCTTTCTTTATTATTTTCGTATTTTTAGTCTTATATCTTGGAAGTATTTCGTTTCCACAGGGGAAGTGACTCAGTTTAGTCGTACTGTAGGAAACATGCTGACATTGCTATAAAGGGCACAGGTGCGGGCAGTGCTGTGGATTTCTTCCACCCAAGTCGGCCATATGCAGAGGAGGGGCGATCGAAGTACTATGGCAGGATACCGACAGACCTTAGTGCACAAAAATGCCACCTCCATAGGGCTGTCGCTGTGGCTGACATCCCAACCATTGGCCACTTATTTTTCTAACATAATAAAAACCTTTGTTAAAATTCTAATAACATTAACCACTTATAAAATTTCAGTTTCTTAAGGAAAGTCCTAATAGAGACCAGAGTGAATTTGCCGAATCACATGTATGTTCCCCAGATAAGAGGGGTTTAGGAAATAATTGGGGGTATGTTTGGCAGAGGAGGAATCACAGAGGAGGCCAGCAGGTAGCATGAACATACTCTAGGGGGACGACCTCACTGACAAAGGGAGGCGTTATCAGAACACAAGCTCCGCTGCAATTAGCAGAGACCCAATACAACCCTGGCTAGTAGAGATGACTATTTCTCACTGAACATCACAGCGAGAGAGTTGGACGAGCCGAGTACTGTGGGGTGGCTTCCCGAGGCCAGCCAGGGACCTAGGCCCCTTCCATCTTGTTCCTCCCTCGAAGTCTCACCCACTTAGTCTTAATAGCTGAGAATTCCCAAGTGCTAATTCCCATGTACTTTCAGACAAGTCTGGTCTGCTGAGCTCCACAGCTGCTCTAGCTAGTGACCGCTGCATCCTTGTTCCTAATACAAATCCAGTGGGTTGTAATGCTGGCATTCAGGGATTTACATGTTCTTCACCACCCACTAGTGGTTTTTTTTTTTATTATTTTTTCACTAAATATGAAGGGTTATCTGTGGCTACATGGAAGGGGGAATGCCTTTCTCCCCTTTGGTTACACTCTGGTCTAAAGTTTGATAAATAAGATTGCTTATGTTCCCTTGGTCTGCAAACTTTTTTAGAAAAAAAAAAAAAAAACCAAAACGAAATCATTTCAGCTTTCATGTACAGTCTCTGCTTTCCATTGTCCAACATGGGCATCCAGGGGGAGCTGGGTTGCAAGATGCGTCCAGGAGACTATGATCACACTATATTCGGAATCATTTCCCCTCTTAAAACCAAATCTGTATTTTAAAAAGGCCCATTGACCCAGGGTCAGTCTTCTCCCACAAGGGACATCTTATTCTGATTACCTTCTCTAAATACCTTTCTGGCAGACCTGCCTTACCAGTTCAGCAGAGATGCTCAACCACTCGTATTTAAAGTGAGGTTTCAGCAGACATAGCATTGGTATAGCATATAGGTTGGGGTATAACCCTTTGAAAGTCATGACGCATGAGAAATGGAGGAATGAATTTCTTTACCAGGAACCCTCCATAGCATGAAGCATATTACTCAACACACTAGAAGTGTCTGAAATTGAAACATTTGTATTCAGTCAACTATTAGGGCGCAGGATCCCACTTTGCACTGAGTCTGATCGAAAGTTCTCTTAGCATTCTGAAACGGATTTAGTCTATCATATTATAAATGTCAGTGACAATGAATTTTGAAGCAATGAAAAACAGAGCTTTTATGACCCAGTAACTGTGCTCTTTGGTATTTACCCAAATGAATCAAAAACTTACATCCAAACAAAAACCTGCACATGAATGTTTACAGCTGCTTTATTCATAATTCCTAAAATTTGGAAACAACCAAGATGTCCCTTCAGGAGGTGAATGGCTAACCAGACAATGGACTTTCACTCATCCTTAAAAAGAAATGAGCTCTCAAGCCATGAAAAGACATGGAGAAACTTAAATGCATATAAATAAGCAAAAGAAGCCAGTCTGAAAAGGCTCCATGCTATATGATTCCAACTATCTGACATTCTGGAAAAGGCCAAACTATGGAGACAGTAAAATGTTCAGTAGTTGCCAGGACTTACAGGGAGGGAGGAACAAATAAGTGGAGCACGGAGGGTTTTTAGGGCAGGGCAACGATTGTGCATGGTCCTGTCATGATGGATACATGCCATTATACAGGTGTCAGAGTCCACAGACTGCATAACCTGGCCAGTGAACCCTAATGTAAACTGGGCGTTGGGTGATACTATTATGCCGGTGTCATGAGTTGTAAAACACAATGCGTTACTGCGGTGCGGGATACTGACAGTGGGGGAGGTTACGCACGCATGAGGACAGGTGGTAAACAGGCACACTCTGTACTCTCCGCTCAATTTTGCTATGAACCTAAAATTTTCTAAAAAGTAAAGACTACTGAAAAGTGGGGAGACCCAGAACTTCATGAAACAGGTGTTAGTATCCTCGGTGCAATCCAGAGACTGTCAACATAAATGCAGCCCTACAGTCCACCTGAGCATATTTTTATTTCTAAATTAATGAGCCCCAATAGTTTGTCAAAAACAATGAGTATGAATAGAGGTAAAAAAAATTTTTTTAAAGATTTCTAAGTAATTTGGAGAAAATGAGAAAAGCTTCTTACTGTTCTTTCTTTGGAACTCTATGAATATATCCCATATGTTCCAAACCTGAGACACTAAATGCTACTAACAATCTGGATGAGACCCATATCACAGTTCCGTGCCCTTAGGGAATAGAGGGGAGACAGATGTCAACAGTTGGGATATGCCAATGTATGCCAGTGACTGGGGATGTATTATTTTGTTATAATCTCTGTAACAACTTTTAAGTAGGTACTGTTTCCCCCCAATTTATTAATATTTTGCATGAGTGAGGGTCAGGATGTATTCTTACAAGTATGTTTAGTTGGGGAGTCCCTAGTTCTCCAGGCACCCAGACTCCCCAGTTGGAGGAAGGAGCACCAGTTTTCCCCAGGTGATTTGCTCAGAATTACATGGGAAAATTTAGCAACTGGGCCAGAGGCCTGGAAAAGGAGAAAACGCTGGAACACTGGAGAAATGGTCCTCTGAACTAATAGTAAAAGACAAGAGAAAAAGTAGAATCTAGTATAAAGTATACAGAACTGGGCTCAAAGAAGAATCTTTAGGAAGGAAGGCAGCATTACAGATCCAAGATAGGATAAGAAATGCAGCCATTTTTTTTTTTTTAACCTGGAAGAGAAGTCTGAAGGAAGATAAGAAAGGGATGGCTAATATACTAAAATAAATATCTATATGAAGATGGACCCCAAGGAGAGGTACCCAGCAACAGTGGGCTAGCGGTGGCCAGTGGGGAAGGGTGAGGATGGCAAGCCATAAGTTGGAGGATGAAGGGATAGGAATAAAAATATGTATTTTTAACTGAATTTATTTGGCATATAATATTTTATTGGTTTCAAGATAGTGATTCTATATTTTTATACATTACAAAGTGACCACCACAATGGATCTAGTTACCATCTGCCATCATACAAAGTTATTATTACAATGTTACTGACTCTATCCCCTATGTGGTATGTCTCATCCCTATGACTTATTTTAGAACTGGAAGTTTCTATGCCTTAGTCTCCTTTACCCACATTTCCCATCCCTCCTCTCCTACTCCTTCTGGCAACCACCTGTCTGTTCTGTTTTCTGAGTCTGTTTCTGTCTTGTTTTGTTTGTTCATTTTTTTTTTTTTAGTTTTTTTTCTTTAGCTTCCACATGCAAGTATTTATGCAGTATTTGTCTTTCTCTGTCTGACTTATTTCAATTTCACTTAGCATAACACCCTCTAGCTTCATCTATGTTGTTATAAATGGCAAGATTTTCTTCTTTTTCATGGCAGAGTAACATTCCATGTATATGAAAAAAGGTCATTTTCAATTTTTAATTTTTTTACTTCTGAATTCCAGCTCTAAACAACTTGAGGTTGACCTCACACTCCTGGTTCTGGGTACTATTATGGTAAATAGCATCACTAAAGCAGCCACTCTACTAAGCTTGCCCCTGAGTCTTTGAATCTGAACTATTGGTATGGTCCTGAAATCAGAAACCTTGTCACATGCTCAATGCCAAAGTCAGGGTCTTTCCATTATGCCCTCTAACTGCCATGGAGAAGAAAGATTAAGTAATAATTACTTCTTGTAATTGCTGAATTGCTGGTGAGCTCAAACCCAAACACTCTCTGCCCTCCTTTGCCCCTCTCTCTCCCCTTTGTTTGGCTGATTGCGCATGTTTATAGCATCCATGTCTGTCCTGCACTCCATTAGTGAGCTTCCCCCAAAGCCTCAGGGGTGGTCAAGTCTAGTTGCCTATTAGACTCACCTGAGCAGCTTTTAGAACTAAAAATAGCCTGTGCGTCACCCACAAAAAAAGGAACCAAACCTTTGGGGCAGGGAGAACCTGCTAGGTTTCCAACAGTCCCCAGGGATTCAAATGTGCAGCCAAGCTTCAGAAATACTGAGAAAGGGCACCTGGGTGGCTTAGTTGGTTGAGGGACTGCCTTTGGCTCAGGTCCTGATCCTGGAGTCCCAGGATCGAGTCCCACACTGGGCTCCCTGCTCAGCAGGAGGTCTGCTTCTCCCTGTGACCTTCCCCCCTCAGGCTTACTCTCTCTCATTCTCTCTCCCTCAAATAATAAAATAAATAAAATCTTAAAAGAAAAAAAAAAAAGAAATACCGAGATAGAGCAACTTTGTCTCTGAACTGCTTATGAAACAAAACAAAGGGTTAGATGTTATTTATCAAATTCTCAAGCAGGTTTTTGGTTCTTATATGGGAGACGGGACCTTTGCCATGAGATAATTTGTCATTCAATAAAACCACCTTCAAAATGTTTTGAAGATTGGGACTTCCTGTTCTTAGTACAAAGAACAGCATATGCCAGCATCAAAGTACCAACGGGAATTTGAATTTAAACAGATCTCTGTGTGTGTGTGTGTGTGTGTATTCATTATTATTTGCTCTAAGAGATACAGCAAGAAGGGAGTATTTCCTTTGGGCAATCACTTGAATGTGAACGACAATAACTCTATGCTACCCAATCCAGACACACAACTAGAGTCTGCTAAGCAAAGAAATAAAATATATCAAATACCCAAGAATGGCTTCAAAATACCGAACCTCTGTAACAACTCCAGATTACAGAGATTACCGCTAGATCTGAGGCAGGACTTAGCAACAACAGAAGCCACAGGACCCTGAGAAGAGTGGACCATAGACCATAACTTGACCAAAACCAAACCAAACCAAACCAAAAACCTGCAAAGGGTTCCTTGCCCAGAAACATGAGATCTGGTCAAAAATTAAAAATTATTAATTTTCGGAAGGGACGTATTTCCCACGATTCTCTGTCTTAGCACTCTAGTGTCTGTGAATTGAATAAAAGGGAAAGGAACCTTGAATCTCAGCATTTGATGGCACAAGCCAAGGATGTGTCCTTAGATGTTGTCTGCATCTCCGTCTGCCAGACACCCTGCCACAAGGGTCCCTGAGCACATATATTTGCACTGCGGTGCACATCTAGTTAGACGACATACGTGTGACCTTCAGTATTTTCCACCTGCGTGCCCCTCGTACACTGCCTTTGGCGTTGGCTTTTTGCTGTCTAGTGTTTGCAAAAATTTCCATAGTTTTTAGGTCATTTGGTGGAGTTTTTCAGCCTCTGTTTTCAACTTTTATTCATACAGACAACTGTATCCATGATAGAAAAAAAAAATCCTGTAATCTCACCTTCTTTGTGGCTGATATAAAAAATTAAGTTCTTAAGCTGATTCAACATGTTCACAAGACACCAGTGGTTTTTCTCCACCAGCAGCTCTTTTATATACTTGCCTCTGTTCTTCCTCCCTAAGAACTATATCCCCTTATTCGATGAAAGAGGCAGGGCCCCTAGACATGTCTGTATCAGGGAAAGACTTTCAGAAGCATGAATTACAGACTCCATTCTGGTTGGTTTCGCAAAGACCCTGTGCCAGATCTAAAAATATTTGCAGAACCTTGGTCCTCGTGAGGTGGCAGACAGGGGAACAGCAAATTCCAAAAGACATAAATGTTTTGGTGGATAATTGCATAGTAGAAAATGAAATCAAACTTTTACAATAAAAAAATAATAAATGAAGAAAATGAAAGAATACATATAAGGAATATGCATAGAGAATGGACATTTAAAAAATTATAACAGGATGAAGAAATCACAAACCTACCACGTGGGCTTGGTAAACAGACTTGGGTTTCGAGTGGAGGTTCCGTATTTCCCTGGTGTGCAATATTTAGTGATTTGCAAAATCATCTCCAAACCTTAGGCTCTCATCTGTAGCATGGCCGTAATTACCTATTTCACAGTTTGCTGGGAGGGCTTGGATGAGCAAGGGAAGGTTAGACGCACCTGACATAGCATTTGGAATATATAATAGAAGGGACATAATGAATGTCAATTATCACTCCTTTCCCCTTTGTCCTTAGAAATGTAAATGCAAAAGTACTATCCCTACTCAGGACTTCAGAGGAGCCGAATTCTGAGGCTAGGTCTTAATAGTTCTATCATACTATTGTCTGAGACCCTGAAAAAGTGCAGGGCAAAGCCAGTTCTCTGAGCCTGAAAAGTAAAGTAGGACCCTGGTGAGGAAAGCCTGGGTGTGTAATCTGGCGTCGCTGGCTTGCTTTTATCTGGATCCTGATAACCCATCACAAGTGTGCTTCAGCAACCTTGAACGTGAGGAGCAGCGAATTGCAATTCCCTGTACAAAAGCAGTAGGAAACAATGCACCTCTCAGAAACGTTCTGAAATCCTGATCACGGCAGTGTCACAGAGATTAATGGTAAATTATAAAATAAGTGCATGATAACAGCGCATTTTTAAATGAACGTGGGGGGGAGTGTGAAAACATAATAGGCATCTTCTTTCTGAAGTTCTCATTGCTGTGTCTTTAGTGAAAGAAGAGACATAATCAAAAGTAGATTAAGAGCACAGCCCTAGAAGTTGCTCAGGATAATGTGCCTTTATAGGGTGAAGGTCATGTCACCTTCTCCACTTTAGCCTCTACTACACTCATGAAGACAAAGATAAGCATGTTTCTATTTAATAGAGTAGCCACAAAATCAATACAGAGAAATTGTTAATACATAGTGTAAATGCCACTTGAAGCAAATACCCTCTAGGAAAAAAAGACTTTCAGAAAAAGAAGGGACTTCAGAAACAATGTTGTCGAACTATATCATTTTACAGGTGAGGAAAAGGAAGCCCAGAGCAGGGAAGCAGGCCTGGAGGTTAGTTTCAAAGCCTGGAATTGAACTCAGGACCTCCAACAACATCATGGTCCCCACTTCTCCCTCAATCTAAGAGTGTGAGTTGGAAGCATGTAAGTACAGCTATACTTTCTACTCTAATAGGGTCCATGAAGTGTCATAAAAATAAATAAAAGGCAATTTTTACCAAGGAAAATGTTTTGATTCTAGCTTAAACTTTTATAACCTAGAATTCTGTGCATCAGAGAGAAGAGATTAGACAAAGGAATGGATGGGTTTTTCACATGAGGTTTAAGTGGAAGTGTTTTGATATAAACAAATTATTTTATTTTCTGCCTAGGTTTATAACATTTGGCAACCACATCCATTTCCCAAAAAAAAAGGCCCCCGAATTCTACAACCTGGAGATCAGGAATTACAATGTTTCATTGTCTCCCTTCCTTCTTGCCCAGTGCCCATTCAAATTTGTCTTTTGGAAACAAGGGCCCCTGCAAAATCTTGCCCAGACTTGAAAAAATTTTATATTAGCTCATAGGGAAAAACTAGGCAAAATAATATAAACAGCAAGGATGAGAGCTCTTGGAGCTGGGTGGCTCAGTCGTTAAGCGTCTGCCTTCGGCTGGGTGGCTCAGTCGTTAAGCGTCTGCCTTCGGCTCAGGTCATGATCCCAGGGTCCTGGGATCGAGCCCCACATCGGGCTCCCTGCTCAGCAGGAAGCCTGCTTCTCCCGCTACCATTCCCTCTGCTTGTGTTCCCTCTCTCGCTGTGTTTCTCTCTGTCAAATAAATAAAATCTTTAAAAAAAAAAAAAAAAAAGATGAGAGCTCTTCTGCTTTTTCTGGCTGTGCAGTCAAGATCTTGATGCCTGGTGATGAACGGATGGCATTTGTGTAAGCAGAGGATACAAATGATCTCCCTTGGCCCTTTTCCAGCCACAGAGCTCATGGCCTTGACCTTACGTATCTGATTCCACCCCCAGTTTGCTGAAATGCTCCAAGGCAAAATACCCTATGTCACTCTGCCTCAGTGTGGCGAGTGGCTCCCAGGGCCTGGGAATGTGCTCATATTTGGTGATGCCTTGCTGCGTCACCAAATTAATCAGATGGATCCAGCTTGAAGAGACAATAAGGGCTGGACAAAAGCTGAGAGGGCAAACAGATGGGTAATAATCCCCTCTTTTATCCTTCGTGCCTATGGAGAATTATTCAGCAGAATTGAATTCTCTGATCAACAGAGCCTAGGACAGCGTGATGCAGTTAAAATGACAGGATTCTTCCTTTGTATTTGCTTCTGTGCTCTGGCAGAGATGGTAAGATGATATTCTTATTCATAATAGTAGAGAACGTTAGCAGAATGAAAAGGATCCACTGGCATTTGGTGATGATCAGCAGTGTGGTGCCAGTGAGTGGGAGCTCTGTTCCACCAGACTCCCTTCATCACGGAGCAGGATATACACAAGACATCTGTCAACACCCCCCAGAAGTTCCCAGGGCCTCTGATCTGCAATGGACAGGACTGGGGAAAATGTCTTCTAAATTGACACTGAAAATCAGAATCATCTAGAGGACCAAGGGGATAATAACCATCCCTCCCCCATTCCATAAGTTTTGAGGTAATTCCCTAAACTAGGATTTGGACTTTGGGAAAAGAAGTGCCCCCATATTGCAGGAGGCAGAGGCTGGAAAGCAGGGAGGCACTTACTGAAATGAGAAATGCCTTGGTGACTTGAACACTCTATGTACCCCACCCACACCTTTAATCCAGCTGTAGGGTCTGGACAGCGAGGTAAGGCATCCACTCTGGGCTGCTTGCCATTACAGGGAGGCCCTAACCTGCCTATTGCCCTCTTGCCGGAGACAGGTCTTGTGATCCTATTTTCCCCCTGAAATATAGCAGGAGCAGACTTCCAAGCTTAGGGCTGGAACCTGACCTGAAAGAAATTTTTTAAGACAATATGAGTGACACATTTACCTTTGCTTTGGGTCTACTGTTCAACAGGGGTTTAATAAAGAATAATGGGGGCAATATCCTATTTTATCTTATGCCCAAAGAAAATAAATACATTTCACATCAAGGATGTTTTGTTACAGAAAAAGAAAAGCATTAAATGACAGCTACTACTTATCGAGCTATTGTGTGTGTGGGGGGGGGCACGCACAAGCATGTGTGTATATACATAGCAGTATGTACGTGTGTGTCTACTGTTAGAAGTTAGATGGCTTCCTTGAAATAATACAAGTAGTAAACTTTGGGGCCCAGGACAATATGATGCCAAATCTCAAACTCTTTATATAATACCAAACGACCTTATCTCTAGCACTTAGTTGCAATTAATTCTACACCGCCTTATCCTCCTGACTCTTTTTTCGCATTTCCAAAGACTGTAAGGTCTTTGAGAACAGGAGCCCCATTCTGTATTTCTTTGCCTCCCTACAAAGCCAAATGGGAGTCTAGAGAGCACTCTCCTTGCCACAACCAGATTTCCTCGTGATGAATGTCTATTGTACTCATCTAGTGATTATTCTACAGTTTTATGAGACCTCAAATCCTCATTTCACTTGAAAAACAAAGTAGAAACAGTTGTGATCAGATTACTGAGGGCCTCGTAAGTCATGTGGCAGAGACAGCTGCTTGCTTGATATCCACGTGAGTCCTTACCTTCCCCAGCCTCCCCCCCACCCCCATCAGCTGCATCTGGGACATTGGTCTAGTTTGAGGGCTAGACTGTGAACAGAAATGACATGTCCCATCTGGGCCATGGCAATTAAGAATCCATTTCCCTTCATTCTCCCATCATGGTGACACAAGATGGCAGCATCACAAGATACACATATTCTGAATCTCTTAGTGATTGAACAGATGAGAACTACTTTTTCATCATACTTTTCTAGGGAAAGAAATACACTTTGCTATTTCTAAGCCACTGAGGTGTGGAGGCTTACATTTTACTGCCACAAACCCTACCCTTGACCTCTTTGTATACCATACCCTAAGATTTGAGCTTTACATTAATGACATCAGAACAATAATAGCTTTCATACAGAAGAGAGCAGTTGAAGATATCTTCACTACCCAATTAGCTTTCTAAAAATCATTTCCTCTTATTTCCTCTCCTAAGAGCATTATCCAAGATTGTTTACTTTCATGCACTCATTCAACAATTGATTTTTAATCATCTTACTGGTCCACTTAGTATGTGTCTGGTGTGCGACATTCAGAAATGATGGTCTAGTCATTCGTTAAGTATAAAAATAAGGCATATTATGTGCCAGGCACTGTTCTGGTGCTTGTCAAATATTTACTCATTTAATCCTCATAGTCGTGCTAGAAAACACTATCCTTTCCCCCTTACGTGGTAAGGAAACTGGAACACAGAGAGACCCCGTGACTTGCCCAAGGTCACAGAGCTGGTGGTGTGAGAGATGGGCCTTGAATCCAGGCAGTCTGGCTCCAGAATCTGAGCTCTCAACCACTAGACTGTTTTGACTAGTTTGCCTTATGGTTGTTTGTTTAAAGATTTTATTGGTTTGTTTATTTTAGAGAGCGAGAGGAAGAGAGAGCACAGGCGAGCATGAGCAGGGGGAGGATCAGAGGGAGAGAGATGAGGGACAAGCAGACTCCATGCCTGGTGCGGAGCCCATTACTGGGCTTGATCTCACAACCCTGAGCTCATAACTTGAGCCAAAACCAAGAGTTAGACACCCAGCCGACTGAGCCACCCAGGCACTCCCACAGTGTTATAGTTTAATCAGTGCAGAAAATGGAGTCCCAGCAGACCAGGATGGCCAACTTGGTGTTTGCCTTATTGAAGCTAGTCCTGCCTTTCTTCTAATTTACCATAAATATCACCCGGGGTTTAAGATCAGGAAGTTCTTAGAATAATACTGAGAGAGCTGACAGGGAATTTATTCCAATTTTATTCCAATTTATTCCCTAAATATTTTCTTTACATTCTCATTAAGCCACTGCTCATATCACATCTTCATTTACTTAGTTATGCACGTGTTTTGTTCATCTTGGTATACCTATGGCACTTAACTCACTACATACATGTGCAGAGTAGGTGTCAGACAGATGATATAAAGGAAAGAATGAGTAAACTAATTAATATAACCTAAATCATATCTGTGGCTAACATTTTAGCATACTTGGCTATTTCTGGTGAAATGATGGGGTAGACAACCCAACAGTCATCAATTGTCTTTCTGCCTCATTATAAATTCTGATTATATAACACGTGAACAAAGATTAATACTGCACATTATTGTTTCCACCTGTGGAGTGATCTCTTGCTATTCTAGTCCTGAGAAATAATAATAGAGGACATTTACTGAGCACTGACTCTGAGCTAATCATTTGCTATGGACTAAATGTTCTGTATCCACCCGACCCCAAATTCACACGTTAAGGTCCTACTCCCAAAGTAATGGGAGGTGAGAGACTTTGGGAGGTAATTAGGTCATGAGGGTGGAGACCTTATGAATGGGATCAGGGCCCTTAACCCTTCCAAGAAGAAACACAAGAAAAATGATCTCTCTCTCCAACACGTGAAGATATAGCAAGAAGGCATTCATCCTCAAAGCAGGAAGAGGGCCCTCAGCAGGAACCCAATCACGCAGCACCTTGATCTTGGATTTTCCAGCCTCTAGAACTGTTTGTTGTTAAAGCCACCCAGTCTATGGTGTTTGTTACAGCAGCCTAAACTAAGACAGGCATCTCACGAGGCCTGAGTAATAAGTAAATAATTACCTATTTAAATAATAACTTATTTAATCCTCAACTAAATGAGTCATATGCAATCAATTCTATTTCATGGTACTTATGTTATCTACAATACTGAGGGGCTATTCCTAAAAGAATTAAAGAGTGAGGTTCCTAGAAGTCTCTGGTTACAATGTTTTCATCAACTGATAAGTACATAATCTTGTTTTACGTGTGTTTCTGCTAAGACACTTAATATGAAATGTTGATTCACTTACACTGAACTCATGACCAGCAGCACACAGACCAACGCATGCCTGAACGAAGCTTATCTAATACGTGTATTTTCTCTGTGAGGCACATCGTAGCCTTCTCCCATTTAAGAACACTAGATAGCATTTAGTACTGTGCTTGGGGGCAGTTTTAAACAGTGAAATCACCGACGAGAGCACAAAATGTTAAACACATGTCACTAAACAGACTGTGAAAAGGCTATTTGTTTATAGTGTATGAGAGAGCTGAAACGGGAAGGCAGGGCATTGCCCTGTTCAGTCTCAGCTGGGTACACGCATTCCAGGCAACTGACATGTCAGCAGCTGACCACAAAAGCACCGTGAGTATGGATTCTGGAGTCACAAGTACATTGTAGAGTAGGCAAATTCACAAATATGGAATCATCTATTTCCCCCAAATTCATATGCTAAGGCCTGCCTCCCACAGCATGGCTCTTCTGGGGGATGGGGGCTCTAAGAAAGTAAAATTAAGGTTAAAGGATGTCACAAGGGTAGGACCTTGATCTGATAGGATCTCAGACGCCCTCATGGGAAGAGACACAAGAAAGTTCCCCAGTCCAGTTCACACACGTTGAGGAAAGGCCATGAGGACATAGTGAGAAGGCAGCCATCCGCAATCCAGGAGGGCTCTTACCAGAAACTGAATCAACTAGAGCCTTGCTCTTGGACTTCTGCCCCCTGGAACTGTGAGAAAATAAATTACATTTCTGTTATGTAAGCCAAACGGTCTGTGCTATTTTATTATGGCCGCCCAAGTAGGCTAAAACAGTGAGGACCAATGGTTGTAACTCTGCTGTGAGGCTGAGGAACCTCGGGCATGAAGATAACACATAACCAGCACATGGTTGTAATATCTGTGACTTACTGAACCAGGTTTCAAACCCGACCAGTCTGACTCCAGGTTATTTGTCTTAAGCGCTGGAACGTGATACTAGATCACCTCCCCTGAGGAGACCACATGATAGGTTGCCCTTCCCTTTCTGCTAAATTGGGCTGTGGGATCATCAGACTGAGTTCCTGAAACACCGCTCCTCCCTCCCTGACTGTATAGACTGTCCTGCATCTCTCAGAATCCTTAATGGCTCAAGACTTGAAAAAGAGAATAGAGACACTGACCTCTTCTAGATCCTCCTGCCATGACAGGCCAGGAGCCCAAACTTCTCTTGCAAATTTCCTCTCCTTGGCCATCTTGTATCCATTAAACAGCAAGAATGCTTTCCAGCATACTATCTCTACTACTGTGTTCTCATCAAAACCATTAAGTTACATTCTTTCCATTTGTCTGAGTGTCGCCAGGGTACTTGGTGACACTAGAGTTCATTGGTTCTTAATGCATTTGGGGTCACAAACCATTCTGATAATCTAAGAAAAGTTATAGATGTATTTCCCTAGAAAAATTCATGTGCCAAATGACAGAGACCCACTGGCATAAATTTCAGAGGATGAGGGCCCCTCTCCCTCCTGAAACCCTTTGCTATATTGACAGTCTCCCCATCTGATCGCGGGAAGGACAGAAGCACCCCAGCCCCTCTCTGTACAGCAGTAACCACGGCACTGAAAGGACTGACGTGAACGTGAAGGTGCATTTCTGGTCATCGTGGAACTTCTCATTATATTCTCTCGGGCTTATCTTGATGTTTATTTCCATATTCCATACCTCATCTTTATTCTCCCAGTCCTTTTAGCTGTTTGCAAGCCCTTCTCGCTACGAATCTGGGGCAAAGCACACCACGTACTTGTCAAGAAGGAAATGCTCTGCTTCCCTTTGGGGGGGCTTCGGTTCCTGGACCTCGGGAAGTGGGTGATGTTACCCCACAGCTAGGCAGAGTTTCCAATGGCAACGGAAAGCAGAATTGCAGGAAAGCAGTTCAACAGCTGACACCAAAATGCTTTTCCATATGTAAAGCTGTCTTAAACCCACAAGAGACACTGAGAATAAACTTGGTGCTTTCTTTTCTTTTTGCTTCATACCAAATGGGTCAGGGAGAAGCGCTGCACGCTTTTAAAAATGCACTTATAATACTGAATCCAAGCTGTGCGAGTACCCATTGGAGACAAATGTTCTCTCATGGCCTACTTTGAATAAACAATCACAGCTCTGTGTGGTATTACTTCTTAACCAGATTCTAGCATTGAACTGTTGGCTCGCCATGGTTACTGGCATTCTAAGCCAGTGTCTCCTTTTCCTCCCCCTTGGCTAAGACTCCTGCTTACTTGGCAGTGACTCCTTCTCATTTGAACTTTTGCCCTCTTTTAATGTCCACCAAATTTTAGTCTAAAAGAACCTTTCATAGGCACCTTTTGTGCCTCTGAGTTTCTTTCTCATGTGAGAACCAGCGTAGAGAGCTGGTTACTGGAAAACACTCAAGGGCCTGTCTTCCTTCTCTGTGAAGCTAGCAGTGACAGGCTGTTTTGTGTGTGTACTTTCCTTTAAAGAAAAAAAAAAACAAAAAAACCTAAGGAAGCACAAGATGCAAGCTGTTTGCTGAAAACAAAATGTTTGCTTTCAAAAGCAAGTGAACACACACATATTTGCATATGTCTGTGTGGCTTCCCTCTTGTCCATTCCAGGCCTGCTCCCCTTTCTTTCCTGGGCACATCACACTGTGGAAACTTCAGTTCGAAAGCCGGATCAATGAAGGGTTTTATTCCCTCCCGACTTCCCTCACCAGCTACGAGTCGGCGAGATCTTTCAGGGCGCAAACAACCATGGACCCTGCTTCCCTTTTCAAGGAATAACCGGTATGTCGCCCCCTCCACTCATTTTATAGTGAGACAATCTGCTTCTCGTGCAAATAGAGCCTGTGTTTAGAAGCATGTTTGTACCTGGCTTGGGCCCACAGACTCTCAGCTCTGTTCTGCTCTCCCCCACTCACCCTGGCCGTCCCGAACCTGAGCTACGTCCCTTCCTTCCCTCTGCACCACCCCCTGGAATTTCCTTTTCCTCAGCCTCGCGATGTCTGGGTCTTTTCAGAACCACCAGCCCCGTGCACAGCCTGCCTACCTTGCAACCTGGGAACTCAGTCCTCCAGGCTCTTCCTTGCCCTTTGCGGAGTATTCTAGACTTTCTTTTCTCTCTGCTACTTGCAGGTAGCTTTTTGCTCAGGGATCTTCTTGGCCCAGAAGATAGTTATACTGGTTTAAGCTACTATGTTTGCTCACACTCAGGCTTTTTTACATGCTGGTCAATACTGTGATGCCACCATCCAGTCTTGGAGGGGAAGTGCTCTTGCTCCTGCCCAAAGCCAACCTACCATCCATGTGAGCTTTTGATAGACTCCTTCCTGACTCCATATTTCCCTCATGGCCACGGCCAAGTACTCTCTGCCACCTTCTACTCTTCCGCCGTCAGACATACTTATATTATTAAAGAATAATAACAACAACAAAAACTTCCAACTAAGGTTCTTACTACCATATGACTTCTTCCCACCCTTCTGATTCCGCACTTGAATGGTCTGTGGCATCCACTGTCCCTTCCACACCTCTGCTCCTTTGCTCTCTTATCCTTCTTTTCTTGCTTTCCACTTACAAAGGCCATAATAAACACTAGGATGTTTCGCTCACCTTTAGTCTCCTTGTCTTCTCTGCTACAAATGGCCCACTTTCAAGCTAAAACTCTTATTTTGGGGTCATCATATTATCTTGATTTCCCTCTCTTTATATGATGTCCACTTTGTTCCTGGGTCCCCTCCCATGGCTCGTTCCTTAACTCAGTTATGCTAATTTTATCAAAATTTTTTTCTTTTTTGAACATTGCCTCCATGCCCAAATGTAACAAGGCCTGAAATAAGACTTTTCTTACTGGCTGAGAATGATAGCTCAAGCTTCAACCCCAAGGATAATAGGCCATCGGAAGGGCTGATAATCACCTGATTGCTGAGTTGTAGAAATACCTCCAAACAGTTGATAAATAGCCATTTCCCTGAGCTCTACCACTCCACCTGGCCTCGCCTCTAGGACCCCCTCACTGCCTAATCATCTGGAAATAAAAGATTGAATCCCAGATCATCAAGGCCTTTCCAGAATATTGTTTCAATATTGCGGTCTAAATCCACTACCGTGGTCTACCATAATGGCTGTTAAACACATTGAATATCACTTCTGTCCACAAGTGCCTCTTTGTTCTAAAGAACAGCCAAACAGGTACCCTGGAGTGTTTGCTAAGTGATCAGACTGGAACTTCTTTCTCCCACTTATCTTCCCATCCATCCTCTAAGAGCAAAAAGCAGGAGTTCCTGGAGAGAGCGAAGTTGTGGCAGGAGAGAATTATCTGCCTAGTAACAAGTGTGGTTACTAGGAGGAATGCACATCAAGAATGGGAAGGAGGGCTCTCTCCACCTAACCAAGTCAGAAGGACTCCCAGAGAGCCCCTCACAAAGACTAAGTGTCTGCAAAAGAAGAGAACGCAGATCATCCTCTAATCGGACACTTTGCAAGATGCAGAAATTTTTAGTCTTACTCACTGCATTAAAGTTTGATGAGGAAAGCCTTGGGAGCACTTGACATTTAGGAGGAATTTATGCATAGCCCCTGAAGTTTGACAGTGTACATAAAAATAGATACTTGGAGCCTGTTGCCAAACTGGAAAAATCAGCAGATAAATGGCTGGCTGCAGCCGCCTTCCATGGCAAGGCAAGGAGAAGCAAGTGGTGTGGGGAGCAGACTACCCAGGGTCTGGCACAAAAGCAAGGCATGCATGTCCTTTAGGACCAGCACACTTGAGTTGCCTTGGCGGGATCATACTTATAAAAAAAAAAAAAAAAAAATGCCTGCTGGAGATGAGGGAATCCCAACAGGATGGATCCCCAGGGACACAGGCTGAAAGGATGTCATCCTAGGTCAACTGGAAAGTACACCGCCCATGTCATAAAGCAATGTTCTGGAACAATCTCAGTGAAAAATGTTTAGAGATACCGGCTAAAGAACTCAGAAAAAAAAAAAATGTTACATATGAGAGAGCGGCATTTAGAAGCTTGCTATAACGGAAAACTCACTGGTCATTTGCTTTCAGTCAAGAGAGAACTATACAAAACAGCCACAAAATAAAAGGCTTGAAAGAGGAAGGAGGAAATCTCTAAGCTGAGACCGTGGGTCTGTTCCCTACCGCAGGGCCAGACGTGGGACCCTGCCTTGAGCTGTGGGAAAAAAAGGCACTCAAATCAAATTCGGTGTGAGACTGGAATCTTCATTTAAACTTGCCTAAGATTTTTTGTATTTCCTGAAAGTGAGTAATATGTACCTAACCATTCTTATAATGTAAAATCACAAGTAAACTACAGAATTATGTCAAAATATCAGAGGATGGACATGGAGATACGATGAGCCATGTTAGAAGACAGAGGTTAGAGACAAAGAAAGATGTTTTTTCTGTGTACCCCTGCTCTGTACCTAGTTACTCGTGTTTTCAACCATTCAGGTTCCCGATGCATTTTTATTAGGATGATGTTGTGATTTTTTCTTTTTTTTTTTTATAAGATTTTATTTATTTTTTTGTTTATGAGAGAGAGACAGAGAGAGAGACTGTGAAGGGGGTGCAGGAAGGAAAGGGGAAGGGAGAAAGAATCTCAAGCAGACTGCACTGACCTGGGAACCCTACTCCAGGCTCAGTCTCAGGACCCTGAGATCATGACCTGAGCCAAAAATGAGAGACGCTCAACTGCCTGAGCCCCGAGGTGCCCAGATGTAGTGATTTATAAGAAATGGATATTTGGTCTTTGTCCACTATTCATGGCACATAGCTCCTCAAACCCTTGGCATTTTCTAAGTGATAAGAGCCATTAAAGGTGTCTTCTGTTAATGAAATTACTTTAGGATCCTACCTAAGGAGAGCACCTGGTTGCCAGACCAACCATGTAATTAGAGGGTTGGAAATTGCACTCCTACCTCCCTGATTTCTGGGGAGGGATGAGGGGCTGGAGGTTCAATCAATCACTGATGACCAGCGATTTACTCAATCATACCTATCTAATGAAGCCTCTGTAAAAACCTAAAAGGTCAGGTTTCAGAGAGCTCCAGGGTTGATGAACACGTGAAGTTTTGGAGAAAGTGACCCCCAAAGAGAGCATGGAGCTCTGAGCTCCTTTTTCTATGCATCTGTCTCATCTGGCTGTTCTGAGTTATATCCTCTTCTAATAAACTGGTCATCTTATTAATAAGTAAAATGTTTTTCTGAGTTCTGTGAGATACTCTAGCAAATCAATTGAACCCAAGGAAGGGGTTGTTGGAACTTCTGATCTTTAGCCCCATTAGCCTGTGACACAGTTGGCAAACTGGACTTTCAATTGCCATCTGAAGTAGGGGAGGGAAGCAGTTTTTGTAGGACTGAGGCCTTAACCTGTGGGATCTGATGCTACGTCCACGTAGGCAGTGTCAGAATTGAGCTTGTAGGACACCCAGCTGGTGTCTGAGAATTGCTTCGTTTGGGAAAACCTGTGCCCTGGGATTGGTGACTAGAATTGTAATTATCAACTGCTGTTTGTTCAACTGCTATTTTGTTCAAGACTTTTACACTTGCAAGTGACAGAGTCCTGACTCAAATAGACTTAAGAAAAAGAGGAATCGAATGGTTCATGTAGTGAAAATGTCAAGAGTTCATTTGGATTCAGGAATAATCTGGGACCTCAAAATAACGTTATCAAGGCACCAGCTTTCTCTGACAGATGAAATCCATTTGTCTCTGCTTGGCTTAACTCTGGATTCCTGTTCTTTCTCAGTCGTAGACATAAGGGATCATAGTGTTTTAGCTTAATTAATCTTGCAAAAAAAAAAAATATGGGGCAGCACAGCACTAAATTTCCATTGAGTTCTCCAACTGGTCTTTGTTGAGTTATATGTTAACTTCAGAGCCTATGGTACCCTAGTTGGTGAGATATGTCATATGTCCATCCATGTGGTGGGAAAATATGTGAGCATCACGTGACCCATGTGAAATGAATTACCGTAAGAAAGGGACTTTATTAAGAAGTGGGGATTTCAAACCAATTAAGTTAACAGATGTCCATCAGAGCATCCTCATTTTCAATCTCTTCCAAAGTATCACTATCTATGTTTCCCTTCAGTTCTATTAGCTTTTTTTATGTATTTGGGGGCTCTCTTACTGTGTGCATAAATTGACCCTTTTATTACCAAAAAAAGTTCTTTGTTGCTTATTATAAACTATCCTCTGTTGTCTCTAGCAACAATTTTCATTTTAAGGTTCATTTTGTCTGACATTAGTATATCTAAAGAATGGGGTGAGGAAGTCCAAACTACAGAACCTGATGATGTATTAGATTTGGGAAATGTTTATCAAACATACTGATATGGTTTCAAGGTTTGGAGTTTGGTTGACAGAGTAGGGTTATTTGCCAAGGATAAGAAAAAGGAAGAAACAACAGATGTGGGATAAAAAGAGAATGAGTTTCATTTGGAATACTATGAGTTTAAAGATGATGAGAGAATCAAGACCTCTTTGGTGGCTACTTCGGTGCCATACTGGGCATGTGACTCCATTTTGAAATCTGTTTGCCATCTCATCATGCCTAGCACACTAGCACAGAGTTTAGCTCAGACTAAATGAAATCCCAGTAGTCCTTCCTCATCCCTGGTTTTGCTTTCTGCAATTTCAGTTACCCCCCAGTCAACCAAGGTCTAGAAGCAGAGGATTTTCAGATGTCAGATTTCCTGACGATGCATCAGAAGGTCAGTAGAAAGTAGCCTAAAAGTAAGTCACAATGCCTGTCCTTCACCTCACTTTATTTTATCAGGTAGGAATTTTATCATCATATGATATCACAAGAAGAGTAAGTACAGCACAATAAGATTATTTGGGGAGAGACACCATATTTACATAACTTTTATTATAGTATATTATTATAATTGTCCTATTTTATTACTAGTTATTGTTGTTCATCTCTTGCTGTGCCTAATTTATAAATTAAACTTTACCACAGATATGTACATACAGGAAAAAAACATAGTATATATAGTTTTCATACTATCTGTGGTTTTAGGCATCGACTGGGGGTCATAGAACATATTTCCTACTAATAACAGGGGACCACTGTAGATTGAAGGATTGATTTAGAAAACGTGATACTGTCATGCATGTCCAGCCATTCTAAACAAAAGTCCAGTTCCCTGAATATACCATGGTTTTTTGGGTCTGTTTTTTCCTTTTGAATCATGGGTCTTTGAACATTCTGCTTCCTTCCTTTCCTGCTTCCTTCTTCTTTTTTCCCTATCATTCACCTAACCCTACCTGTCCTCCAGGTCTCAGCTTAGAAATCACCATCTACGGAAAACTCTTTCTAATAACAGGATTTTCTGTGTAATTCCTCCCATTTCCCCAGTGCAATCTTTGCTGCATTGTACCATTTAGTAGCCTGTTCTCTAAGGGTTAATATTGCTTTGTGTTTACTATTTTATCATGAGTATGTAACATAACACATGCAAATTCAACAAGTGCTTTTTTAAAATTAACTTTTAAATAAATATATTTAGCCATAGGAAAAATTGTCTCACTGCCTAGTGCACATTTTACACCAGCATAACCAAGAATTAAATGGATTGACTCTTGGACAAAACTAAGGAACAAGACCACTTCATTTAAAAAAAAAAAAAAAAAAGGAATGGATTATTCTAAAATTAGATGTCCAAAGAAAACTAAAAGGAAAGTTTCTTTATGGACCAACCATCAACTGAATTCTTTTCTGGAATCAAAATTCTGCCTCCCAAAGATGCCTAGGAATATAAACTGAATCAGTTTGAGATGATTGGCTGATGGACACTAGAATGACTAGCTGATGGATGAGGACATTGGCTGAGTTGGGTATGTTCGGGATTCCTAGCTCAATTGCACAGCATATTCCATCAAATCTAAGATGACATTAATTGCAATCTGCACCATTATACTATGTAGCTTCAAAAAGGAGAACTAAAACATGCTGATTATGCTGTGACACAATGATTAAGGAATATCTAAGATACACTTCCATATCAGAGATATTAAAATGTGAACAAGATTTATGTCTTAAACTCAACTAAATATGCTAGATAAGATTCAGAATTATTGACTGAGAAAGGACCGAAACTTCATCCATTCTAATCTTCCTCAATTTAGAAATAAACTGAGAACCCAAAGAATTCAAATATAAGCAGGTACACGGAAATTGAGCAAGTCGATCAACCAGAAAGACCAGATGGGCTGGCTTGTTCCAATGTTAATATGTCACAATTTTTATGCACTAATATTAATATTAAAAAAGAGACCCAGGGGAAATACTTGTCATCATGAAATGACAAGTGTCTTATTCCTGTGTTGGAGATAGCTAACGTATCTCAACAAATAAGTAGCTTTAAGATTTTTAGATGCAGATATCTGAATCCTAGCATCTATCTCCGGTGAATCCAGGGTTTGTCTAGAGAGATCTGAATCCACTTTTTGGCATTCAAGGAAATACCTAAGGACATGTACACACATCTAATGGTATATTAGATTCTTTCCCCTCTGCTACTTGAAAAGCTTTCATTTAACCAAGACCATTTTCCGTGGCATTAGGATATGCAATATTCCACATGAAGAACAAATCAGATTTGCCCTAATTATGGTAAATTTTAAATATATTATCTCTAATGGCAACTTTAAACTTGGTTCAGTTAAGTTTTGGCCTTCTTGCCACACAATGCTGTAAGTTTTGTTTTAAAAAGACACTTATCCCCTCTCTTTTTCCTTCATTTTCTCCTTCCCTTAACACCGCAATTGAAAAACTCCCCCTCAACTCCACCCCCTCTCAAATTGCCCTACCTACCTGGAACCTCGGCCCGCCTTTCATTACCTTGCTAATAACAAAAGCATCTTCATTTTCTCTGGAACTCATGCAGAAGAAACATTTTAAGCTCAACTAAATAATTATCCACCTACTTTCTATTTCTTCCCAAGGGAAAAAAAAAGGCCTGATTGACTGAAAAATCACCAGGCTGTTGTCACCAGAATCCTTAATGTGAAACCTTCCTTATAATCTTCCTCCTTCAACTTTGTTTTTGATGTGGGAAGTGGCAAAATTAAGGGAATTTGTGGGCTGTGTTAGAAAATGCCACCGACAAATGAAGGCACATATAATTGAACAAGTCACTGCGAATGCATTCACTCTATGACTGGCATGCCATAGGGAATGGCACGCATGAGGGCTGTCTGGTTCTTAGAGCTTGCCACCAACTCTTTGCGCAGCCCTGTGACGTACCCGGGGGAATGTGCCCAGACCAGGTCTCTCAGTGCAGGCAAAGTGGCTGGGAGCTCATTCGGGGACTACCAGCTGAAGAATGACTCACCAAAGCAAGTAAAGACAAAGCTCCTTTTGGTAGAGCCAAACACCAGTTGCTTCCTCATCTTTGTTTTGCAGGAAACACTCTTTGCTTAGAAAGGATGAGAGAAATCATGATCTTATGGAAGAAGCTTTCCGACAAAACAACCTCAAGACTGCCAATTAATTCTTGCTGCTTATAAAGATACACACACACACACACACACACGCATGAACATCTGTACATACATGCATGCGTGTGGGCATGCGTACACATACATACAAAGGCAGTTTTTTTTTAATTGGTGAAAAGTCCTTTCAGAAGCCAGAGTTGGCCCCTGAGCAAGACTGTGATTTATCAAAGCTTGATTTGTTGTCCTCTCCCTTTTATTAATGTTCCCTTTCTCTTCCCTGTCCCATCCCCAAAGGTCTCATTTCTGTTTTCTCTGACAGGTTTAGACTCTTATCAGGAGTAAGTATTTAAAAAGTATTGCCATGTCTGAGGCCTTTTTAGGAGTAGGGAAAGGGTCCTCAAAGGCTCAGTAATGCAATATGAAGTGTGGACTTGGTCACTGGGAATATGAAAACCATCTCATTTTTTCTCTTGGCGTTCTCAATATGGGGACCAAGAAGGGTCTATTTTATATACTATTTTCTGCTGCCAAAAGACATTATCCAATATATATATTTTCAAAAATACAGGAGCTGCGAAAGATCCTAACAATCATCTCAAACCATCTTCACAGTTTATAGATTTGGAAACCGAGCCCCAGAGAGTAAAGACTGTTATTGCCAGAAGTAATCCCCACCCCCTATCAGATTCCTAGGATGGTAGTTTCCAGAAATCCTGCCTTGGGAGAACTAATAGTCCTCAGAGGCCTTGAATTTTGGGGCACTTAGCGAGCTAAACAACTTAGCATATGTCATTTGAGAAAGCTAAGGACTATGCCTAGCTTATATATGCCCGCATTTGTTGGAATATCTATATTTACCTGATTTACGTCTATCAATATGTCAATTATTGCGTAAAAGAAAGAAGCCTTTAACTTAATCCTATGGAGCCACAAAGCCCTGAATAAAATGACATCGAACACCATGCAGAGGAAAGAATCTATCTATCTATTCTAAACCCCTAGATGAGAAAACCTTGAAAAAATCGTTTGGCTGCTTCTAGCACTCTGGCTGACCAGGTCCTCTGAGGGCCTTCTGCGGGTAGTACAGCTTACATAGGACACAGTCTTCAAAACAGTGTTGTTTGCATTTGAACTGATGGGCGATTTTCAGATCCCCTCTCCTAACTCCTGCCATGTAAGT
>CM053608.1:118329180-118348539 GCA_028646535.1 Procyon lotor | reverse complement strand
TTTGATTTCATATATAGGATAGCCAATTATATTTTATTGCAAGTCTAAAGCAGTTCTGTTATATCCTAGATCAAATGGGCTTTACGAGTCTTCCAGGGAGCCTAAACTGTATTTATTACCTTGTTTCTGTATGAAAATGGGGTCTGTGGTCTAAGTAACAAAAAATTTACTTTCCAACAAACTTTGAATTCAAAATTAATTTTTACATTGATGACAGCCTATACAGAGTTCTGAGTGATCATTAAATCAGAACCCAAGTTTCATTAGAAACATCCTAGGATCCATGAAGCAAGCACAGTAAGCCCTGTTTTCAGAAGTAGGCAAGATGTAGATGGTAAATACATAAAGGCAGTCCTCTATATTAAACAAGAAAGGTACACAATCTATAGGATATACAGTGGATGTGAGTGTAATACTCCAGATGCCTGGACAACCAGAGAGTTATTACATAGATCTCTTTGCTAAAACTATCTAAAGCCATTAAAAAAGAATGTATTTATTGGTAAATTTATTGGTGGTTGTTTAAAGCAATTTTACCATTGAGTTTCATTTAGTTTCTTGAAATTGATCTTAGAGAAAACAAGGGCTGGGTACTCTCTTCTACACTAAAATCATGTTTGTGTTTGTTTTGTATTCACATTTTTCTTTGATATTTATTTAACTAGTTTATGAGATTAATAGAGAGCTATCTACTATTTAGCACAACTATTTTATTGTTTTATTTTATACAAGTCTTTTTTGTTTTGTTCTAAATGCATTAGGAATTTACTGTTCTTCTGGCCAAAAATTATGATATAATTTACTCAAACATGGGTAACATATGAATTTCTATATTAACAGTCACCAAGTGTTGTTCCAGTAAAAAATTATATAAACTTAATGGCTGTCAGGGAAGAATTGAAAATAACTCCGTTTCTATATGTCAGCCGAACTCCATACTTGTTATTCTTAAATGGATCTCATTTTCCCTGAAGTTCAGCAAATCAATAGAATTTTTTAAAATATTAAGGAAGAAAGAAAATGAATTGTATCTGTGCTATGATAAACAAATATTGCAGGTAAAGGTAATGCACATGTATGTGTGTGGATCTGGATGTGTATGGATGAATGTGTGTGGGTGTTCCTCATGTTACTGAAATGCATTTTTCCTCCTGCAAGCTTAAAATTAGACATAAAACTTCCCATAACAGGCTGTATTGGTCAATGTGTCCCTGGAAGAAGGTGTTTTGTATCTCAGAGGTAGCATAAGCCCCATTAGATGTGGTGTTGCTATGGTAACTGCTCTCTCTTTTTTAATTGAATAGCATAGTAAGTAGTCTTATAAAACCCACCAACCCATAACTTTCTGGTGCCTCAAGGCAGCTTTAACTTAACCACCTTCTCTTTGTCTTTGTTTTTTTTCAAACTAAGGGATTCAGGTGTTTGGTTCTACCTGTTTTATGAGTCTGATGTGCCTTCGTATTAAAATCATTGGGTTGTTGACCACAGATAATTTCTAAACAGAAGTTCAATGTAGTTATAAAATTAAGAAAAGAATACAACATTTCAATTGCAGGAACAAAAGCAAACTTCTACGTAAGGCCTTGTCTGTAAAACTAAGACTGAATAAGGCCTAAGGATTTGATCTGATTTCACCAGAACTTATCTACACCTGACAGGGTGCAAAGAAATCATTCTAGAAACACAAGAGCCACAGAATGTTGTGTTAAGGTAAGTCTTCAGCAACAGGCTCACATATTTTAGATTAAACAGAAATTCTCCTAGGATCCAACAGTCCTATTTTCTTTTTTGGCTCAAACACACACCTCATAAAATATCTATGCTTTAGTGCAGAGATGTTGCATGGGGTCAAATAAAATCTATTGTAACTCCCTCTCCACCCGCTTCCCCTCCAAGAGACAGTAATTCTTTCTGGTTATTTTGCTGGTTATTTATGTTTAAACTGTTAGTAAATCTCTTTTAAAAGGAAATTGGATATATGGCAGTTGCTAGTGTTCTATAGGAAAATAGGGCTGTTGAAACTTGTTCTACTTGTGGAAGAGGGTATTAAGATATGACAAAAAGATCATTCCAATAATATTAATCTAGTGTCAGCAAATACTTTCTACTGAGTAACATTATGATTTTTCAAAAAATGAGAGGGTAAGAACAATAAGAGATATCTGTTTCTAAGTTTATATTGAGTATTGACCTTTCATCATATCAAAGAATCACAAAGTCTAAAGCTTAGAATTTACCTTGTCTAACTTCCCATGCAATTAGAGATTCTCTTTACAATATTAAAAAGTTAATTTGAAAACATGTTTCTATTTAATCTCTCGGTACTCCTAAATTTTGATGCAACTCAAATATAGTTGATGATTGCTTTCTCAACTTCACTAGCATCTTTTACAAGATGAATAATTTAGTTTATATTTAGGCAATGAATAAATGCCATAGCAAAGTGGGTAATTATAACAGCTTACTCTTTTCAGAGTGTTCCTCTGCCTAACTCCAAGAAAGCCCAGAGGAAATAAAGGAACAGGAACAAGGAATTAAGTATAAGAATGAAATGTACCTACAGTGTCTTTGGAAGAAGCACACCCCATTGAACTGAGGGTATGGAGATCTCCAGGTGAGAGATATTAGGGACACTACTCCCTAGGTGTCTTTTGCTTCTAGTGTGTTGCTGAGTATGCAAAGAATTCCAGGCCCTAGTCACTCTTTACCTGCTATTTTTCAATATTGTGTTTGCAGTGAGCAACCTTTAGGAATGCAATAATATCTCTGAGACAAAGAGCAGTCTTGCTTACTGTGTACTATAAAACAGCAGTTCCCAGTATCAGGGTTCCTTGGCTATAAGGTGAAGCCACTCCAGGTGCAGTATCAATCTGGGCTCTCTGCGTCGCTGTGGGACATGACAGGCAAGGGGGAAAGGATGTAAACATGCTGGTGTCTATGCTCCTTGCTTTGCTGTATAATAAAGTCCCTTATCTCTGATCCAGGAATCTCGTGTCTTCTGGCAGCACCCATGGAACAGTAGCAGGCTTATTTATTAGCTTGTAAGTAGGATAAAATCCCAAACCTGATAGGAGGAAGTTGCTAAATTCATCCTTACATCCTTTTGGACAGCATTAATGTACCATCAAAACTGTAACCTGATTTTTGCCAGAAAAGAGAGCCACAGTTTAATTATTCTAAATCTGAAGCCATTACCTTGGCAGATGATCTAAAAGCAAGTAAAACATTTTTAAAGCGCATACAAAAGGGGCCAGGAGGGCACTGCTTAAAGGTATGTATTAGTTCTTTAACAAGAAGAGGATTTCTTTATTTTCCTGGGGCAGGAAACTTTTAGACTAACATTATTTTGCCCTACTATATTAAGAATAGAATTTTAGACCTTTGACCACCACCTATGTGTTTAAAAGGTATAAAATAATTTTAGTCTCTCATAACCAGAGATATAAATCATAGGATGATTTATAGACTTTGTCACCTTCTAGCACAAGTGGCATTGGGGTCCTTACTAGCTTTATGAGGCAACTAAGTTTTCAATGAAATGCCAACTGCATCTCTCCACACATTATCTGTTTGGGCAAAAGTATTTGTATTCAACTGGTAACAAGCTAACTGTACATGTGTACCTACCTTTGGAAGGTATTGATGTTCTATAGCTATCAAATCCACAAGTGGGATAAATAATATCTATGAAGATAATCCAAAGAACACGAAGTCCATTTATTTCTCTAAACCATCATCTCAACTTTTTATTTTTTTAATTGCCTCCTCCTAGAGCCTTTTTTGGCATTCCCTCCCCTCACCCCTTCAACTGCTTCCCTGCCAAGCTTCAAGGGAAATTTGAATACCAGAGATACATTATATATATGTCTGCGTGCCGCAGCTCTTGGAAGACCACAACCATTGTACTACCGAGGATTTTTCTGATTTCCGAGAACCAATCATTACCCCCTTGTGGATGATACTGCCCACACTTGAGAACTCATGTGCTAAACACTCCAAAATCTATCCCTGGACTCAGCCCTCAGCCGTATACTTCCCTGCCTACACTGTTACAGGGACTCTCAACTGCCTTGTACTTTGGGGTAATGGTTATATATACTGACACTATAAAAAAATAGCACATGAAACTACTTAAGGCTACTAATAAATTCGTCATTGGGGGCACCATAATGCAATGATTACAAATGGCATCTGGCTACCTGAATTTAAATCTTGACATTAGATTTCCCAGCTCTGTAGTGTTGGGCATGTTGGCTAGCATCTCTGAGTCTCAGGTTGATCACGTGTCAAATGAGGATCACAACAGTACTCAAACCACAGGCTTATTATAAGAAATAAGAATAAAATACATGTAAAGTATGTGACCAAGTAAAATCTTCAGAATATTAGCTCTTATAGACATGCAGTTTTGCAGGGTCTTCTACACAAAGAAGCTAAGAATGTTCTCACTGGTCACACTGTTGAGAATAATGGAGGGATTTTATCCTAGGAATAGATATTAAGAGTTGTGATTGACAGATTTCCTTATTTTCATCATCTGATAGAAGGTTTAAAGTCCAATCTGTGTTCTTCCCCATATCAACTACATAGTAATTCATACTATATATTTAACACCAGATTCCAAATTGTCCTTTTGCTCTTATTTTCCTTTCTTATTTAGCATGGATTTTGGGGTCATACAGACCTGGTTTGAGTTCTCTATCCATTACTCATTAGCTTGTTAACTTCAGGTGAATTCTTTTGCCTCCTTAGTTTTCTTTGTTTTCATTTATAAGTTGAGGTCAATATTGATGCCCAACTAGTAAGATTGTTCAGAGGAAAATATATGGCACCTAATGAGTGATAAGAATTCAATTATTCTTATTTAATTACTTTTATGATTTATATTATCTTGCCACATTTTTGTATCTGTATAAACCATCATATTTTTTTCCAATAAGGTGAATAAATGAAAATATACCTAAAACACTGCAGCTGTGATTTGAAGGTTTGTGACCCCCAAAATTCATATGTGAAATCCTGATGCCAATGTGATAGTATTACGAGGAGGGGCTTTGGGAGGTGCTTAAATCGTGAGGGTGGAGCCTTCGGGAATAGAATTGTGCTCTTATGACAGAGAGTCCACAGCTCCTGAGCTCTGTGAAATACAATGTGAAAATACAATGACAAGTCTGAAACTCAGAAAAGGACCCTCTCGCACTCTGATCTTGAAATTCCAGCCTCCAGAATTGTGAGAATTAAATCCCTGATGTTTACGAGCCAGTCTGTGATACTTTTGTTACAGCAGCCTGCCTGGATTAAGACAGTTGCCATGACCACCGGGCTCCTCTATCAGGACTTAAGGTCTTGGATATTTCCTCACACTGTCACTAGAGTCCCCTTGACTGGGAAGGGAGTAATCATGTTGAGCCAGTACCACCCTAGTCATCACTGCAGACCTTTATGTTCAAGTACCCAACTGTGACATTGACCTATGACCTGTGGATGACTGAGAATGAGACTTTGCCCAGGATGATGGACGGTTTAGTAAGTCAAACCCTGGAACTAAATTAGGTATCTCGACACTGGTCCTGCCGATCAGCACAGTTTTGCTTGTGACGCCAGGGAAAGCAAGCCAAGCGTCTTCACGCCTGTCTCTCACACCTGCTAATCGACATAGTTGTTTTTTCTTATTGGCTTGCATCTCAGGGCTTGTAAATAACATCTGTAGAAATCCCCAGCCTAGATTAAAGTATTAGCTTCTTCACTTGGCTCTGTGGCCCTGAACACCCTGCTTTACCTCCTTGGTTTCTCATCTCTAAAACAGAGATAAAGATATTCAGAGATCTGTGAAAATGATGTAAGTAAACTTATATATAAATATGGAAATCATTGTGCCTAGCCTATAGTAGATACTTTGTAAATGTAAATTTGACTCATTTCCCTTTTCTTAGTGGGAGAGTCAGGATTTTGGACTGACCCTCAAGTTAAGAACAGGAAAAAAGAGTGTATTACATTCATTTAGCCTATAAAATAGACCTCAATACAAAGCCTAAAGGCAAAGTGCTCTGCCCACAACTATTCCTTGCTTATCTCTTTTCAGAGAGGTCTGGCGATGCATGGGTAAAACTTATGAGAACAGGTGTGCATGAAGGAAAGGGGAGAGAAAGGAAAAGTAGGTGTTCATATTTTTCCTCTGTGTTGATAGTGGTACCATGGGGGTATCTTTTATGAGACCCTGCAGTAGGCAGAATTCTAAGATGATCCCCAAGAATCCACATCCATCCCTTCACTGTGAGAGGATCCCTTGAATAGGACAGGCCATCTCTCCCATTAAGTTACATGACAAAAGGGGTTTTGCAAATGTAATTTTGGCTACTAATGTGTTGACTGTGAGTTAACCAAAAAGGAGAGTATTTGAATAAGTCTGGTATAATTGCATGAGTACTTTAAATCTGTATTTAGAGGATGAAGATAAAAAAGGTCAAAGATCTGAAGCATGAGAGGCTTTGACTTGCCCCTGCTAGCTTGAATATGGAGGAGGCCACATGGCAAAGAATGTGGGTAGATTCTGGAAGCTGAGAGTGGCCCCAGGCTGGCAGCCAGAAAAGTAAGAGGGACCTCAGTCCCACAACTGCAAGAAACTGAATTCTGCCAATAACAAGAATGAGCTTGGAAGTGAATTTTCCCCAGAGCCCCCAAACGAGATCTCAGGGTCTCACTGATATTTTCATTTCAGACTTAAGAGATCCTGAGCAGAGAGACCAGGCATTCTCTGCCTGGACTCCTGACCTATAGAAACTGTCATATAGGAAATTTTTGTTGTTTGAAGATGCTGGGTTTGTAGCAATTTATTGCACAGCAACAGAAAACTAATACATGTTGGGTGATACACCACAGCTTACAGAGATACCCAAGGCAATACCTAGAAACAGCCCAAAGTCCCATCACATCTATCTAAGCATTAGCTCAGACCTTATCTTCTCGAGTTACCAGCAACCCAGGTTTAGCAACTCCCCCCCAACCACAGCTTGGGAATGAGGTCCTGGAAGTCCTTCACTGGCATGGAATCTAATTCATCACTCAACATGCCAGGCTATTCTGAAGTAATCAGTTCATATCTTTGATTCTGTATCATTCATGACATGCTCATTTATTTCTCCCTGACTTTAAATATCCTTGCACTCCACTATTATTACTTAACTCCTACTAAATTCTGAGGTCCTGGAATGAAGACTTTTTTTTTTTAATCTTTGGTACCTACTAGTCTTTGCAAACTATTAAAGTATTGATTAAAGGAATAAGATAGTGATGTAAGAAATCTTGCTTATCTTTCAAGTCCTATCCCAATCAATAAGGTATTTTCTGACCTAATATCCTCCTTGAAATATGGAAAGGAAAAGGGAACACACTCATGGATAAACCACCAAGACAGTGCCAGAAGATACATCAAAAGCTGCAGTTGAAGTGGAAACATCTTTTTTCTGGCAGAGAAGGGAAGGAGAACTTAAAAATTATGATTTCAGTATTCTCAGTCAGATTTGAGAAGCTATCTTATTCAGAATTAACCAGGACCAAAAAATCTAGAAACAGTTCTTGAAAATGATAAACATGGTTGTCAAAATAAAACATTGAATAGGATCACTGACTAATACCTTGGATGTCAGTTAATATTAAGTTTGTGATCTGAAAGATTCACAGACATTTATCCCTGCATGCACTCCTGTCTAAGAACATACAGAAAAACAACAAAAAGATGAAAAACATGTGAGAAAATATTAAGACATGTATCTATTAAAAATATGTTAAGGGGCGCTCTGAACTCAATCAGTTCAGAGTCTGACTCTTGATTTCAACTCAAGTCATGATCTCAGGGTTGTGAGATCAAGCCCTGAGTCAGCTTGCCCTTTTCCCTCTCTGCCTGTCTGTTTGCTCACTCTTTCTTTAAAATAAATAAATAAAACCTTTTAAAAAATTAAAATATATTAAATAAAATGCTCAGAAACAAAGTAAAAGAAATTTTTGAAGCTGTAACAGGAAATTTCTGAGTGGAAACAATAGTCACATCTTCAAATTAGAAAAGGGTTACAAAGTAACTGTGTATTAATTTATTGTTCATTTATTCGATAAATAATTATTGAGTTCAGTTTATTCAGAATGCTGTGGATATGGAAATGAGTATTAAAAAAGAATTTAACAAATTTTTTTTAAATCTGTGGTATGCATTTTTTAAAATGGCTCCCAAGACTCTCATGTTCTCCATGACCTTCCATGGTATGGAAGGGACCTGAGACTGTGATAGGTGTTACTTCTATGTTAATTTACACTATATAGTAAAGGCAAAGAGATTTTGCAGATGTAATTAAGGTTCCTAATCAGTTTGCCTTTGAGCGGAGTTCTCGATACCTAGGTAATTGCCTAGGTGTGCCTCCCCTAAGTAAGTGAGCCCTTTAAAAGTGGTTTTGGGGGCGCCTGGGTGGCTCAGTCGTTAAGCGTCTGCCTTTGGCCCAGGTCAGATCCCAGGGTCCTGGGATCGAGCCCCACATCGGGCTCTCTGCTCGGCGGGAAGCCTGCTTCTCCCGCTACCATTCCCTCTGCTTGTGTTCCCTCTCTCGCTGTGTTTCTCTCTGTCAAATAAATAAAATCTTAAAAAAAAAAACAAAAAAAGTGGTTTTGGAGGGTGCTGGGTGGCTGAGTCAGTTAAGCATCCAACTCTTGATTTCAGCTCAGGTCATGATCTCAGGGTCGTGTTGGGCTCCACGGTCAGTGCAGAGTCTGCTTGAGGTTCTCCCTCTCCCTTTGTCCCTTCTCACACACACACACACACTCTCTCTCTCAAATAAATAAATAAAATCTTTTTTTAAAAAGTGTTTTTACGACTTCCTTGAGCTTAGAGACTAGAAGGAACTCTTTCTATTGCTGCCACTGAAGAAACAAACTGCCATGAACTCAACAGCTTCAAGGAAATAAATTCTGCCAACAACCTGAGGGAACATGGAAGTAAATCCTTAAGTCACGCTTCCGGGTAAGAATGCAGCCCAGTAAATACCTCGATTTTAGTTATCTGAGACCCTGAGCAGAGGATTTAGTTATCTTTCTTGGACTTCTCACCTATAGAAATTATGATATACGTAACAGGTGCTGCTTTAAACTACTAAATTTGTGGTAACTGTTACAATCAGCAATAGAAACCTAATACAAAATCTAAATTAGGATGGAATTTCAGGACTCTAAATGTAAAGGAAAGTTCCTTAATGCTTTCAAAGGAAAATTTTAAAGTTCTAAAAATCAGAGTAACTTTAGACTTTACAGTAACACCATGGTATTCTAGAAAACAACAGAACAATTCCTCCAATGTTCGGAGGAAAAATGATTTGGAGCTAAACAATGAATAAAATGAGAGAGTGAAATAAAGACATTTTCTGACATGCAAGGACATTGAAATTACACTGTCCATATGGCACGGTTTTGAGAAAATCATAGAATATACGATAAAAAGAATCAATTTGACCTTTACTCTTGGAATGGTCTCCTTGGAGGGGTACATATGAAGATATGCCAGATGTGTCCCTTGGACCTGGAGACTTGAGTATTATAAATGCTGCTTATCTTTTCTTTTTACATTTTTATTGAGGTAAAATATAGACAGATTAATGTGCATCAAATTCACTAATCTTTATAAGGTTTGAGGAATTTTACAGAAATATATACCCAGGTAATGACTACCAAGATCAAAATAGAGAACTTTTCCAGTCCCTCAGAAGGTGACTTTATCCCCAAAACGGCCACCCCACCCCCACTTCTACCCCCATTCATTCATTTTCTCAGGTCTGGAACGTCATCTAAATGCAACCCCACAATGTGTATTATTTTATGCCTGATTTCTTTTGCTGTGACAGTCATTCTTATCATTGTCTCTGACAGTAGTTCATTCTCTTTTCATTGTTGCATAATATTTAATAGATCACTTCACTTATATGCCACAACTGAGCCATTGTTTGAGTTGTTTTTGGTTTTTGGCTATCATGATAAAAGATGCTGTGAATATCTTTCCACAATATTTTGGCTATATTCCCTCAGTTGAGTATGGCCCAATACCTAGGAGTGGATTGCTGGGTCATAGGATAGTAGATATTTTTATTGCTTTTAGTCATTCATGTTCAAGCTACAGGGAAAATACTGAAGGCTCTTATATAGTAATAAAGTAAAAGAAAATAACAAAAGTCTTGGTAATTTAAAAGCAAGGTTAAAACTGACAGAATTCAATGGAAAAAAATAATACTCCAGCTCATTTACTCATATTCACCAACTATAGTCAGAGCAAACTTTTCCAAAATTCTATTCTGATTGTGGCCTACTCTGCACCAAAGTACCTTCCTCTAGTTCTTGGGATAAAAGCAAAGCTCCTTAATAAGCCTATGAAGCTCTGCCTGGCTGGCCTCTACTTATCTTTTCTATCTTATCTCTTGGCTCTTCTCCATTTTTTCCACTTAAGTCCCACTGGCTTCTTTCATATCATTCGTGCCATGACTTGTCTGTCTCAGGGCCTTTGCAAGAGTGGTTCTTCTTCCTGGAATGCTCTTAGTACCAGTTTCCACCTAGTTAAGTCCTATTCATCCTTCAGAACTCTTACCAGAGGTAATCATTTCTGAGAAACCACCCCTGATCTCCTTAATATAAATTCTCATAACTCTGCGAACTTCCAGGCAACACTTGTCACTGCAATTTATTTGTTCGTGTTATTATTGATTGAGCTTTGCCTTTTTCATTAGGTGGCAATTTCCATAATGAGAGAGTTTATGTCCATTTTTACTCATCATTTTATTGCCAGAATCTAGCATAGCAGTAGGTCAATGCAGGCACTCAATAAATATTTATCGAGCTGAAGAAAGAAACTTATATGGTAAAGATAATTTTGAAATTGGAAGAACAAATATCATTTAAAATTATGAAGGCAATCATCTGAGGAACAGAAGATAATAATATAAGTTGAAATAGAGAGAGAAGATTCTAATAAGTGAACTAAATTTCTCTTCTTTCTAGAATGGAGTCAAAAGCCTACTACTTATAGTGATAATCAAGAGAAGAACTAAAAGTAGAAGCATTTAAGCATAATTATCTCTGGGAAATGAGGCCAGGGCTGGGGAATGGAGTTTGGGGAGGTCGATTTTTACTCAAAATTTTTTAGCTTATTATTTTTTTTAAAGATATATTTATTTATTTTAGAGACAAAGTGTGTGTGTGTGTGTGTGTGTGTGTGTGTGTGTGCGCGCGCGCATGAGCAAGAGCAGGGGTAGAGGGAGAGAGAGAGAAAGAGACTCTCAAGCAGACTCCCTACTGAGTGCAGTCCCCCACGTGGGGCTCAATCTCATGACCTGAGCTGAAATTAAGAGTCAGATGCTTGACCGACTGAGCCACCCAAGTGCCCCCCTTTTGCCCTTTTTAATTTATTGTACTACAAAACATTTATTATAATAAATAACAAAAAGATGAAACTGAAGGTTACAATACACACCCAGTTTCGGAAACCTTAGGAAGACAGGAGATTCTAACTCCCATATCTACCCCCGTGTCAGGAGATGGGTGTAGAGTAAGGCATATGTGATTAGGTATTTGATGTTGTTGACAAATTTCCTAGGTCTGTGACAAATTCAAGTGTTTGGTAAGGTCAACTAATGAAACTATAAACTGATTTGAAGGGGCACCTGGGTGGCTCAGTGGGTTAAAGCCCCTGCCTCCGGCTCAGGTCGTGATCTCAGGGTCCTGGGATCGAGCCCCACATAGGGCTGTCTGCTTAGCGGGAGCCTGCTTCCCCTTCTCTCTGCCTGCCTCTCTGCCTACTTGTGATCTCTCTCTCTGTCAGATAAATAAATAAAATCTTAAAAAAAAATAAACTGATTTGAAGACTATTAGGGGTAACAACAGGTTTTGAAAATTCATAGAGCAAGGTGTCCTTGTTCCTTGGAGCTAGTTAAGGCAATCAGGGAGGAGGGCAAAACATCAGTGTCCTGGATGGTTCTCGCATTTGCTCCTATGCTGGGCACAGGACAGGTGGTTGTAGTACATAATTAAATTGGTCAAAAAAAAAAATTGGCCACATCTCACAATGTAAGAGTAGAATAGAGGGAACAAAATCTTAGCCATATTATAGGTTTCAAATAAAAGATCTCAACAGCTAAGTAGAGGCAACTATTTTAAACCAAACTGGTGAATCAGAGCTGAGGATTAGGATTTTTCAGGAGAGAACTTGGCAGTGAGATATGGGTCTTGAGGGCAAAGCAGTCCATATTAATTCTGAGCCACAACTGACTGACTTTCTCAGTAACCCTCTCAAAGGGTCAGGATCTTGTCTTCTGGGCTATGCCACTGAGCATATCCACTTTACATGCCAACGTGTCCTCTAAATTCCAGCACAAACTGACTTTAAAGAAAAAAAAACCTCTAACAAACAAAAAAATAAATAAAATTTAAAAAAAAAACCTTTATATTGCCCAGAACCCCAAATAATCTCTCCCTCTGATTTCCCAAAGCACTTTTTATAATCTTCTTATGGCATTTAGCCCTTTATATCATGCATTCTGGTTATACATGTGCGTTTCTTACTTCCCTCACTTATCTAAGAGGTCTTGAGAATTAGGGATACGCATTCATCATAGGGACTGGCCATAGACGTTACACATCATTGGTGAAAGAAGGTTTAAGAGCAAATCAGGTGCTACCTGAGGACCCCGGATAACAAATTTTGCCCATCTCTGCATTGTTGTATGCAATGTGCCTTATGAGTATGCTCTGGTTAGCGTCACAAAATTCAGAATGTGTATTACTATATCATGCTGAAAGTATATACTATTATTTCCATTAGTACTATTCAGTGTAATGAAAAAGTTTTCTATCAGTGCTGATAAGTCCTGCACATCTTTTTGAATCAGATGTTTGCACCAGGAAACTAGACGTTGATTTTTACTTAACAAGAACTGAGAAGATATGTGAATATATCTACTTTTTTTTTTTTAAAGATTTTATTTATTTGACAGAGGGGAACACAAGCAGAGGGAATGAGAGAGGGAGAAGCAGGCTTTCCGCCGAGCAGGGAGCCTGAAACAGGGCTCGATCCCAGGACCCTGGGATTATGACCTGAGCCGAAGGCAGACGCTTAATGACTGAGCCACCCAGGTGCCCCAATATATCTACTTTTAATAATAACAATGATTCATGCAGGCTGCGTCGTTTGAGCTACTTTCTCAGACTGAATCATTTATGTCCTTATAAAAGTTCTACTATTCTTCCACAAAGACAAACTACGGTTCTACATATCCATTGTCTATAAACTTAAAATACTAATGAAAATGTCTTAAAGGGAAGAAATAAAAGCAAAATTTACACTACATTCAAAGCAAGCCATTTTCTGTGATTTTAAGCATATGCAAAGAAATTCTGAGTGACCCACATTCAAGTTGTGATTTCTGAGAAATAAAGATGTGGGGCCTACTTATGTTTCAGGGAATTCCTGTTCTCCTCTTCTAAGGCTGTTCTCTCTTTTGTGTTATTATGGATGAAATTGGTTTAAACAGAAAAAACACAATGGATATTTCATACTTGAATAATGCAGAAGGTAATATATGCAGAAAAGTTTTTCTAAGGCATGTCTGAGTATATACTTTTGAATTTTACTGGAAAACATGTCATTCCGTTCAGAACTCTGAATTAAGATGCACTATTTTTTGCTGAAGGCTATTTTAAATTAGGCTAATAAATTGCTACTCTCTGCCTTGCGTGATAATGCATTACATTATCTACTGATGTACACGTATTGTTTGACTCTAATGGTGTGGAAATTAAATGTTAGACATGGGCCAGATGTTCCTATAGATGAATATGAAGTATGACTCTGGCATAGTCATGTCTCATTGGAACAAAGAGGAAGGCACGATAACCAACAACAGTAACCACCACCTCGAAAAACATCCTCTGATACTGGGCTCCCATAAGAACTAACATCACGCACATCTATATCCTCTCAGTCCTAGTCTTTGAGCAGGGTTACAAATGCTGGCGGTATTTGCACCTGTTTGTGGGGAAAGACGTCTTGTTTCCTAAAATGCAGAATAAAATAAAGTCATGAATATAAAACTACCTGGAGGGTGTGCACAGACAGTAAATATCTATCATCTTTATCTGACAGACAGGAGCAGCTTGGAATGTTTCCCTGGATTGTGCACCTCGACATGGCAGCGAGATTTCCACGGGTCATTCCTCTGCTCTGGGAAGAGTTCTCAGCGGGGTAGGAGGGATATGGGAGTTGGGGGAAGGGAAATGGCAAGCAAATGGGCCTTATGGTGAATTTTAATGAAGATTCCCTGCTGGCTTTAGCCCCACTGGAAAAAAGGCAAAAGGGGGGTGGGGAGAAGAAAAGAAGGAAAAGAAACCCAGAATCTATTCAAGAGGCTAACTTGCGAATGGGATCATAATTCCAATTGTAGAAATGGGGCAGGAATGAGGTGGGGTGGGGAGCACCTAGGATGTCTGCTGTTGCTGCTTCCACAGCCTCTCATCAGACTACGAATATGTAAATATGGTTTTGAAAATCGTCAGACATGAATCCATTACATCATCTTACCATAAATCAGCCACCCACTCACTGAGAAATGTTTGCCAGTCTGTGCGGGCTGATGGCAGGTGCGGGCTTCTGGAAGCTCCAAGGTGGGGTCCTTCAGTTATGGGGGAGAGAGGTAAAGGAGGAGATCTGTGGGTGTGTTTGATGATATCCCAGAAGAACAGGGGAGAGAGACAAAGGTAACTCAGTGAAAGGCTGGGCCAGTGTTGGCAAGTATCCTCTTTTAAGAGAGCCTCTGAATTCCAAGAGGGAAAGGAGGAGAAAATGTAACAGGAAGAAAGAAAAATACATATTCTTTCAGGAGTGATTTGAGCTGCAGGGGTTGCCGTCATGCTCTCCCTCTCACCTTCTTTGTGGTTTGTTTGAAATATGGGTACTGAGGGATTCACTCCTTTGTGCACTAGAGGGTTTTGTCTGCGTGTTTCTCTGTACCTAGATACTTTCTCTCTGATTTATGTAGACTTTTTAATTTTTTTTAGCATCATTTCTGATTTTTGGTCCAAAAACACTGATTTCTCAGGAGTAGCTTAACTCTTCCTTTTTGCCTTTTCTTTCTCTGCTATTTCTTTGTTGTGTCACTTTACAAAAAAAAAAAAAAAAAAAAAAGGAGTGCTTTGGAAACTCTTTCCCTTCTTAATCATGAAGGTAAGGTAATTTTCCTCTCACGTGAATTTCGTACACAGATGCATGTCTTGCCTTTCTGGATCTCCTTTCCAAGCTAGACGTGGACAGAGGCCTATTGTTTTCTTATCGTAAAGTAGTATACTAATTATGTATTCAATATGTTCATGGTGTCATCACTTTAATAGACAAATTAAGAGTCCATTCCTGCCTTCCAGGGCCACTGAGCTGCATGAAATGATGAGGAGAAGTCTGGAACCCTCATCTTTTAGATAAGATGCTTCTATTTCTCTAAATCCTGGAAGTTTTGCTTCCTTATCATTGAATCAAATGGGTTCTCGTGATCCCTGAAACAGACAAGCTTGTGGACTAGTACCCTTCAGTGGGTTGACATTGGCATTTTTGTGCTGAACAAGTTTCCTGGTCATTATGCAAAAAAAAAAAAAAAAAAAATTGAAAACCTCTATCTTAAGGTCAAACTGTCCTGCTTGTTTATTATGTTTATTATATTTTTAATCATGAAACACATTTAAATATAGTCACCGATTCAGCAGAGAAAAAAGGGGGAAAAGAAGGAAAACCAGGAGAGAAAACATAAGTTTCTAATGGGCTTGCTCTTGGTTGGTCATTTCCTCTAGACTCAAGCTTTCTTCAGCATTTGGGGTAGCAAGTGGCTAGAACCAGGAAGAAGGGGAAAGGAGGCCACTTTGGTCAAATTAGGCTCTACAAGAAGAGTCATCGTAGAATCAGGGCTAGTTCACCAGATATTTTATGATGATTGGAGACTAAACCTCTAACTAACTGGCTTTGTTCTCCGGACATATATTTCCTTTGAGGAAATAGGTTTCCTTTGAGAAACAGATTATCAAGGCAGGATAGCATAAGAATCCTGAATTCTTGGTAATATTCAAATACTAATTATGGTATAGCTAGAAGGGTATATAGGTAAAGAACATGGATTTGGGAGTTGGGCAGGCTTGAAGTGAATCACATCTTCACCACCAACTAGCTGTGTGAGAACGGACAGACCGGTTATACTCACTCAATTCCAAGCTTTCTCATTTGTTCAATAAATGTGATTACGGTGCCTACCATATAGGATTGTTTTGATCAAATGAGATAATATACATAAAAATGTTCAGCTCAGTGCTTACAGCGTACGTCCTCAATACATGTTATCTGCTATCAGTAGAGCATTAATAACAATCACAGTCATATTAGTAAAGGCTAGGCAGAGGGATTATTTTTAAGAGATCAGTCTGAGTCCAGTCTGAGACTGGCTATTTGGGACAGTGAAATAAATAAATAAATAAATAAATAAATAAATAAATAAATAAATAAATAAATTCCATTTTCTATTCTATTTTTTACATCAGATTTATTATGAATAAATGTGATCTAATTAATTAATTTGATCCTGTCAAATAGATTTTACTTGTTTTATTTGGTGATTGGGACCATTTGGTATGTTACTTTGGGTTTAGTCAAAACAGACCCTTAATATTTTTGGAAAAGTAATTTTCACTTGTCAAGCACCTTGTAACTGGTCATTCTATCAATGAAATCAACAAACTCAATCAGGTGCTCAATCTCATAAGTGTTAGAAGCCATACAATAAGTGCAAGTACTTTTTCTAAATTACAATTTATAGTTGTAATTTCAATTTCTAAATTACAATTGTAGATTACAATCTCGAAGTCTTATTGGGGAATTAAGGCTAACATGTATGAGATAATATGAATCCAGAGATAAAAGCAATACTACAGAAAACTTTGCCTTTAAGACCCATACGAGGTGTATCTATCCACTTAGGTCTTGTGGGTTTTGTTTTGTGGCTTTTTTGCTTCAAAGACTGACAGGATGTTCTTTATGTAGATTCTGGGTCTTCTACGATTGCTTGATTGCTTACCAAATTCTGCTTGCTTGAAACTGATTTGCCCAGAAATTGCTAGATTTAAGATGTTTTTTATGTTAATCCAGAATATGCAATCTCAATTTGACCTTTGACATCGCCACTATTTTAAGGACTTCTTTCAACATCTGCCCATGCTTATCCAGCCTGGAGACCTCCCATTTTGGCTTTGCTGTCCTTAATTTCACTCTGATTGGTCCAAAAGACTGCCCAGCATGCTGTTATGATATTTGTATTGTGTTTCACAGTGTAGCCAGTGTTTTCACGTGTAATTGGGTTGTTTAAGTGTGTGATTAGGTGCTAAATTATGTAGCACCTAATGTGTGGGTTGCAAGAGTGCAAATAAGACAAATCAGTAAAAAAGGTTGAGGAAGACTTCATAAAATGTAGGAAATTGAACTGGGTGCTAAAGATGAGATGTAATAGCATTTGTCTCTCATACCTTCTAATTTCATTTTCTTTTGCTTAGTTTTACATAATATATGAAGATATTCTTCTTATAACATTTGAAGGATGTGAAATAGAGAGTCGGTAAAGATTCTCCCATTTTGAAATCTCCCCAATACAATTCTTTTTATATTACTTCTGTCCTTTCTCAATGCATTTATATATATAAACCTGAAGACGGAGCAACATGCATTTTAATAGGTGGGATTATACTCTATAATACAGATTATACTCTATAATAGGTGCGATTATACATCCTGTAACTTCTTTCTACCAACAATTTGCCATGGTAAAATTTTTTTCATATGATATTTTAGTGAGATATAATTCATGCCATTAAATCACTCTCTTAAAATGTACAATTCTGGAGCACTGGCTGGCTCAGTTGATAGAGCATGTGACTCTTGACATTGAGGTTGTAAGTTCAAGCTCCCCACTTGAACCTACTTAAAAATGTCAGATTCGGTAGTTTTCTGTGTGTTCAAACAGTCATACAACCATCAAGGTATTAATTCCAGAACTTTTCATCACCCAAAAGAAAACCCCTTATTTATGTGCAGATACTTTCCATTCTCCCCTTTCCCAACTTCTGGAAAACATTACTCTGAGTTTCTACATATTTGCCTACTCTTGATATTTTACATAGAATAGAATATGGAGCCTTATGTGTTTGCTTTTTCTCATGTAGCTTAATGTTTTCAAGGTCCATCCATGTTGTGTCAGGCATTGGTACTTTCCCTTTGTGGCTGAATATTCCATTCATATTTGGTGTATGGTATACACCAAATACATTTATCCATTTATCAATCAACATTTGGTTGTTTCCACTTTTTAGTGATGATGAATAATGCTCATTCAACTTTGGTAGCTTGTGTCTTTCTAGGAGTATACTACCATTTGTGTACATATTTTTCTGTAGATGTATTCTTCTATGTTTTAATTTATGTACGTGAATCTTGAAATTGCTAGGTCATGAAGTAAAATCCAAATTGAAGCATGGTGACAGGAGCTTGAGAAACTGCCCAACTGGCTGTACCATTTTATAATCCCATCAGCAGTGCATGAGGATGTCAATAACTCCATGTCCTTATTATTATCTGTATTTCTGATGGTAGCCATTCTAGTGGTATTTCATTACAGTTTTGATTTGCATTTTCCTAATTACTAATGATGCTGAGCATATTTTCATGTGTTTTGGACACTTGTATATCTTCTTTGGACAAAAGTCTATTAAAATCATTTGCCTATTTAAAACACTGGATTGAGGAAGGAGGCAAGATGGCGAACGAGTAGGGATCATCGTTGCCACCGGTCCCCTGAATTGAGCTGGAAATTTGCCAAACCATCCTGAACACCTAGGAAATCAGCGTGAGGTGTGAGACTATCTGTCTGGATCTCTACACAAGAAAAATTCCACCATGGTGGTGGCTTCCAACCGCTCCGGATTTTCCTCAGGTTAATCTTGCCTGAGTCGTGGTTGATATTTTGGACCCTGTACATTCCCTCAGCCATCCCTCAAGAGAATGACCAGGAGGAGGAACTCCCAACAAAGAAAAGAACAGGAGACAATGGCCTCTGCCACAAACTTAAAGGATATGGATATAAGGAGGATGTCAGAAAAAGACTTCAGAATAACATTTATAAAGTTGCTAGTTAGGATTGAGAAAAGTATTAGTGACACTATAGAATCTCTAAAGGCAGAATGTAGAGCTGGTTTCGCTGAAATTAAAAATGTTATGAAGTAGATGCCATCTAAACTGGATACTCTGAATGCCAGGGTAAAAGA
>CM053608.1:118275183-118328680 GCA_028646535.1 Procyon lotor | reverse complement strand
AAAAAAAAAAAAAAAAAAAGTGTATCAGCAGAGCCAGGAAAATGCTAGGCCACTGGGAGGGAGACACGGTTTCCTTTAATAAGTTGTCTTCCATGTACACAGAAGGTCACATTCAGCTTTCATGTCTCAAAGTCAAAACTCTTGGTTCTTGTTTGCCTCCTCTCTATGTCATGCACATTGCTTCCACAAGAGAACTTGGATGGCAGGGACATATGTCTGCCAAATGTCCTAGGTCTTACAGGGTTCCGATGTAGAAATGAGGACATGTCCATTTCAACGAACATCTAACTCGCATTTACATAATCCACCTAAAAATGAATGAGCATCATTCATTGCAAAATATATGCTTGGCAGATTGATTATGATTATCAGATAGGTAAGATTTCGGTTTGCCTTGATGGAAAGAGAACTGTTTACAGACACCGACCTTCTACTAGCTTCAGACTTCAGAGCCTAAAGAAAGTCCCCAGTCACCCGTGAGCGGCACAGGAGGCCGGCAACACCAATTTATTAAATGCATACCTGCTTCAAAACAATCTTTTCCTAGCAGATGCTCTAATTGTGCTGTGTGAGACAGAGTGCCTGCCAGCCTGCCATCCCAAGACCAGGGAGCTCAAACACGGTCCTTGGAGGCTGATGGACGATGGGCTCCCCCTACGGGCGGATGAACCTTGCAGAGGGAAGGCGCGGTGGCAGCTTGCCTGGAGCCCAACCCCCCTGGTGCTGCTCACAGCAAAAGAGGGGAGCAGAGGGTCGCCTTCCTGCACAGTGTCTGGGTAGGTGGCTCTGTCTCTCTCTCTCACACACCAGGTGAGTCTAGACCTTCTTTAACGCTCTGAAACCAAGCAGATCCTCTCCAGGAATCTCCGTGGTAAAATTTCACTCTGTCACTTTCTCCTTCTCAGCGGCCGGCTCCCGGATTGCCTATTACTTCTTTTTTTTTTTTTTTTCTCATTCAACAGATAATATTTATTGGGTACCTATAGTGTCCCAGGCATTAAATATAATAAACGCCTATTACTTCTTATGTTGGTTTGTCATGGTTGCCCTTGCAAACACAAGACGGACCCGAAAGAGTGTGTTTGGAAGGAGAGACGGCTGAGCTCCAGTAGGCAGCAGAGCAACGTGACTTAACAAGGGTGTTCTATTCTTATGGCTTCATACCTACAGAGCTCTTTTCCTCACAGAACAATTCTGGCCTTGATTTTGCCCCAGCAAGATGGCATTACGTTTAAGAAAATACAACTTGAAAAGGAGGCTCTAAAGAAAATCGTTGAGTATTTTTTGCAATTACTCAATTTATGAAGTATTATAAGATATCGAGCGCTTGGTGTTTCAGAGCCAAATCTCTGATTATTCTGATTATCCTCTGAATAGCGTTCACACACTTTAGAAAGGATTTCACAACCATTTTCTTGATCACCTCGGGTCTGTGCTCCAGTGTCTCCTTCTTGGTGAGAACTTCTCTGGTTATATTATTTGAAATTGCAGTTCATGCCTCCCCAGCCCTCCCTCTGCCCTGACCTGGCTCCACCTCCCCAGTGCCTCTGTGCATTGGGGCTCCGTGAGGGAAGCAGCTCCACCGAGAGCAGTATGGGACAAGCTGAGATGTGCAAGACCTCACGTGACCATAAGAGCATCCGGAGAGTGAGGGGCTGCAAACCAAACTGAGAGATGGGAAACGAGTGCTAAGCCGACCCTTCTGAAGCCACTGCAGATGGACAAGTAGGAACTGATGAGACACTATGTCCAATGGGAGGTAGGCAGCACAGGAGGGCTGGTGGAGAAGCCAACAGGAGGCTTTTGCCTCTGCTGTGCGGTCAGCCTGATCCTGCTGAGGTCAGCAGAGCAGACGGTTCACCACAGGGTTGGACTCAGAGCAGGAGGAGAGAAGGGCCAGGCAGATTCCTCCAGCTCCTCTGCCTCTCTCACGGCACCTGACCATGGTGATATTCACGGAGTTAGGGCTGCTGCTTCACTTCTGGCTTCCCAACCTTGTGTCAGTTTCATTTCTAGGCAACTGTGACTGAGAGCCATGTTGGTTCCACCATAACCAGCGGGACACAGCCCCAAACTACCACAGTCCTTAACTCCCTCTTATGTACTTTGTACTTGAATTACACATTTCTTTATCTGTGTATGCCTGCGCACGCGCACACACACATACACACACACAAAATCCTATCTTTTTAAAAGATTTTATTTTGAGAGAGACAGAGAAACGGGAGAGAGCACCAATGGGAAGAGGAAGGCCAGAAGGAGAGGGAAAGGCAGGCTCCTTGCCGAGCGGGGACCCTGAAGCTAGGCTTGATCCCAGGACCCAGAGATCATGACCTAAGCTGAAGCAGATGCTTAACCAACTGAGCCACCCAGGCATCCTGCACAATCCTATTTTTATGGGACTTAAAAATCTTCGTGTCTATAATAAGGCTTGGCATATAGTAGATATTCAGTGAAAAATTGTTAATTGAATTTTTTATATTGAGCCTTTGATCTATACCTGAGGTCAAAACCTGAGTCTGGATTGTGAATTTGTGATTGACAAAACTTAGGTTCAAGAAGTAAGTGACCAGTTCCAAGAAACAAAGTAAGTCACCAAGTTATCACAGGAGACCACATAGTCTGCCCATGCATAAGACATCTTGCTAGCGTGTCACTGCCCTTTAAGAAGTTGACTCAGTTTACCAGCCTCCCCCCCCATGGTGACCTTATTTCTGTCTTTAACAGGAAAGCTTACAGGTGGTTCAGGGTATGAAAGAAAGAGGGGATAATGTGGAGAGACCTAGTTTGTTGGTTTTTTTACCCATGGAAACCCAGGAATTAAGAGGCAGGAATGCATGGTTTTAGGATACAGTATCAAGATCTTGAGAATTCATTGGTTAAATGCATTAAAAAGTCCTCAATTCCTACAGCCTAGGTCAGACACACTTTCTTATCTCATATGCTTCCAGAGCTAGATTTTGTTTACAGCTGGCTGACCCTTAATAAGCATGAGTTCTATCCCAAAATATGTACATTATGAGATTGTCTGGTAGTTTTAATTTGAGTATTAGAAATTCCCTAGGTTCCCGCAAGCCTGTCTGCTTTCGAGAGTCTCCTTACTCATGGAAAGGATCATACTTTGAAGCCTATCATTTAATCACTTATAGAGGATTTAAAAATCTAGCTAATTAAAAGCCCTAAAAAACCCACAATTTGGGGCACACATCCTGATATTGGAGGCAATGGAGCAGAATAATGAAATGCAAACTGAATTTATGATACAGATACACAATAACCCGAACACCAAGACCTACCCTAGAACCTTCCACTGGGACTGAACCTTGATTCACTCATGTAACCCATGTATGAGTTGGAATGGCTTTCACTGAAAACAGAAGCAGACAATACAATGTGGCTTAAGTAATCTAGGAGGCTTATTAGTTCACGTAATGGGAAAACGCAGCTTTAAAGCATGGATTGATCAGAGCTCCAAATGCATTTGTTTTTGGTTTTCTGGTTCGCCTCCTGTGTCTCCTGTCCTCTGACTGCCTGCACAAGATGGCTGCCCACAGCGACCGAAGCTGCCTGTTTCCTCAGCCACATGCCTCAGGAACCAAATGTCTCATTTCAAACACCATCAAAGTTGCAAGCATTATGCTTAGGCAAGTACTCCTTACCTAATCCTTGTGCCCAGGGAAATATCCTAAGACTGTCTGGCTTAGAGGGGGTTAACTGAAACTTTGTCAGGGTGAGGGAATGGGTGGCCGGCCCTGATACTCTGGGGCAGGGGACAGTGGGCACCATGTAAGTCTGCTCTTACAATACCAGAGATGGGGTGGTTTCAAAACCGATTTGCTCACAGTTTTAGAGGTTGGCAGTCCAAGACCAAGGTGCCAGCATGTCTGGTCTCTCTGGAGACCTCCTTCCTTGGCCTGCAGATGACCTGCTTCCCCCTCTGTCCTTCATCTGGCTTTTCCTTTGAGCACATGTGTATTCTTGGCATCTCTCTGAATGTTCACATTTCCTCTTCTCATAAGGACACCAGTCAATTATATGAGGGCACCCTCCCCCCCATGATCTCATGTAACCTTAATTACCTTATTGAAGGCCCTATCTCCAAATACAGTCCCATTAGGGGTTAGGGTGTCAACATATGAATTTGGAGAGGAACATAGTTTAGCCCATAACAGGTGTGAGAGTGGGGACGGTCCCTCTCAAAGAGTATGACAAGGGGGGGAGGGGAAGGGATGTTGGGGAGTGAGCGACAATGTCCATGATAATCTGCAAAACCCTCTAGAGTCAATTGGCCCCTGATTTAAAAACAAAACAAAACAAAGCACCTTGGCTGAGTGTCGATCTTCCCTAGGGCAAACTGCAGCTTGATGTGGGTCTCTTGGGTCTTAGTGTTTTGTCTAAGCAAACATTTCCAGAAGTGTAGTCCAAGGAGCACTTCCCGCTTGACATGCTCCACAAAGAAAGTATCTCTTGGTTAAATAAATAGTGGGAAGTGCTGCATAATATATTTATAAGGATTTTTGACCCACAGATTAGCATATCTAAGTGCCCCCATCCAAATCCCAGAGTTTAAAACAATGGTTAGGGGCACCTGGGTGGCTCAGTCACTAAGTGCCTGCCTTTGGCTCGTGGTCCCAGGGTCCCAGGATCCCAGGATCGAGCCTGGCATCGGGCTCCCTGCTTAGCAGGAAGCCTGCTTCTCCCTCTCCCACTCCTCCTGCTTGTGTTCCCTCTCTCACTGTGTGTCTGTCAAATAAATAAATAAAATCTTAAAAAATAAATAAAACAGTGTTTATTTTTATGTAACACAGAACTTCTCATAATCCCTGTCATCGTGGGATTTTCCCTAAATATTACCTATGAAAAATCCCGTGGGATCCAATTTAGGAAATGCAGTTCTGAGGACACTTCTTTTCATCAAAAGTAGGAAGAGAAACCGCAGGAGGGCAAACATAGCAAGTTGAATGATGTCACAGGAATTGACATTAGTCTCGTTTACTGGGGTTTTTTGGTTAAGAGACCTATGCTTTTACTTTTTTACTTATTTCTTAAATTTATATTCAATTAACATATAATGTATGACTGGTTTCAGAGCTAGAGGTCAGTGATTCATAGTCTTATATAACACCCAGTGCTCATCACATCACGTGCCCTCCTTCGTGCCCATCCCCCAGTTACCGCACCACCCCACCCATCTCACTCAGCTTGTTCCCTAGAGTTAAGAGCCTCTTACGGTTTGTCTCCCTCTCAGATTTCATCTAGTCTAATTTAGTTTTGCTTTGCTTTTTCCATAGAGGATTAAAGTCCGGTGCTTTGAGAAGGGAAGCTGACCGATGTGTCTGCCAGCCTTCGGCGGTAACATAGGAGTCCTCCTCTCCTCTCTCCCCGGAAGCTGCTTGAGCCAAGCACCTGAAGTGTGTGGTCACTGCCCACTTGCACTCTTTGCTACCCCAGGCTGGGTGAGGTAGAAATAGGAACAAGGGACATTAAGGCTCAGGAATTACAGAGCGTCTGTGCCAAAAACCGTTGTACAGTAAGAACTCTGCAAAGCAGGAAAGAAAGTGAGGATCCAGTGACCAGAGAAAATCATCAGTGACAGCAGCGCAGAGACAAAGAGAGGCCAGAGCCTCAATTTGCAAGGACGGCAGGAGCTTGTGTGCCAAGAGCTGAACTCCACCTCCTTGCTCGTGGGACCCTCTTTCCAATTTTAAACACTTGGACACCATAAGGAGTGGCTACTTCCACATATAACCAAGACATCTGTTCAAGCAAAATAGAATGAGAAAAACCTAAAGGTAATTTGGAGCCTTCCAAACACCTGTGAGTCCTATAACGCACACTCCTCCCCTTCTTTAAAAGCACAGATGAGCTTGAACCTTCTGGGCATTTTAGCAGTTTACCATCTGTACCGATAACCCTCTTCTGCAGTACCGAGAGTCTTCGAGGAGGATGTACAACCCAGGAACCGAGATAAGGAGACATGTTTACACCTGCTACATCTGTTGGGTTGTTTGCAGGCTCCGCCTCACACTGGACGTCCTGAGCCGGCACTTTTGAAATCATCCTCATCTGCTTAAATTTCACATATGCTCCATGAAGGTGGAGAAGGAAAATAGAAAAACCAGGCTTAAAAGCTCTGGGGTCTGGGGTTGTGTTTCCAGGCAATACTATCTCCATTTTCCTCTTATCTCCAACAGTCGAGGCATCGAAGTCCTCGTCGATAAGGTTAAGTACTTCTCTGGAGGGAGGCAGTGTGCTCACCAAAGGCAGGCAGGGTGTTAAATCAGTTCTCCCGGAAAGGAAAACCTGCAGACAAGCTAGCCGCAGTAAAGCAGTTCACCAGAGACTAGGTTGAGGAAAGGAACAATAATAAGCAAACCACCTAGACAAAGAACGCAGTCATCCGACTTTCCTGCAGGAAGAACACAAGTCCGACCCAGCTGTTTACCGTGTTGCCGGCAGAGCCAGACACGCTGAAATGCGCGGGGGAAAGACAATCAAGCCCAGAGAAAGAAACAGTGCGACCCGAACAAATCACTCTGTTACAGGGATTCCTTTCCTGTGTTAAATGGCTGAGGAAAGAATAGCACAGGTGAGGAGCCATAAAGAACTCAAGGGGTTTCCTATAAGACCTGCATCAAAGCAAGTAAGGTATATGCCACAGGCTGCTTCGAAAACCTTTGAAGGTGGGTTGGATGGCGTGGGCCAAATAAGATAATGATTTTATAACAACATTCATTACCTCTGACCTGTTCCGAGCACTTAGACCATGACATTCGAGGACATTTGCCGATACTTACACTGTAGGGGCCTATTTTGTATTACGGCGTAAGAACAAAAGTGGTATTCATCATGAGAAATTTTGGAGGTCCAGAGTCAACAGATGGCTTGTAAGTTGGTAATGGACCCCACTTTAAGAGCAACTATAACTGTTAAAGTTTCTTTATTGGTATCTTTTTCTTTGTCCATCCCCAAATGGAATTGACTCTAAACTAGGAAGTGTTCAAACTAGATCACCTAGCCCAGTGTTCACCCCCTCCCCCGATTTTACAATGAAATGACAAATAAGGCTGGTCCAGGGCATTGGAGACCACGGCAGAGTCTGAACAAGAAACCAGTTTTCTGCCTTTAGGTCCCAAACTTATTCAGAGAATCCTTCTGATTATGGTCCTAAATTAACCTAGTCTTCTCTACCCACACAAGTTGACAAGTCTTTTCCCCAGAAGAATTTCAATTCCTAAAATTAACAATTCCAAAGGTTCACATCTTTTATATATCCACTAAGGGATAAATGCACAGCTCCGGATGTATGGTATTATTCTGCCTAATAAAACTTACAGCTTGTGTGTCCATCTTTCTCCAGAAGGAAGGTTGTCCACTAATTACAAAAGGAAGAGGAAGTTTATCCTAAGGCAGCCATCACTGTATCTGTATAAATGCACACTATAACATGCTTTTAAAGACCCTAGAGAAAATTTATGGCGAACTGATGCCCAATGGCTACTCTTCATATCTAAATGTCTTCAAATATTCTAGGATTTCAAATCCGTTACTGACCTATAATTAAAATGCAGTATGGCACATACAGACCTAAGAGTAGACTTGAATTAGCTTCCCCAAAATGGTAGAACTAAGGGTCTAATACTTTAGGGCAATTCAACTCAGGTAGCCCTGATCCCTGCTGTCAGTGCCACAGAGACTCCTTGATGAGTCCGATGGGTACAGTATGAGAACTAGATGCCCCCCCAGCTTCGAAGCTGGCTTTTACCACATCTGGCTTTTTATCAAAATACTCTTCTCGTGGGCCAATAGAGCAGCATTATTTGGTACTGACTGCTGATCAGGGACCAGACTTGTTCCTATTCATATTATCTTTAAACCAATTTATAAAAGAACCATTTCAGCCTTAGGCAAGCTGGAGAGCAGAAAGGCAAAGATCAGGACCCCTGGAGTGACAACTTCCAACAGACACCTCTTTCTTCTGATTTGTTAGCCGCTGCCACTCCCCATGGTGGTGATGCCGACATGCCTCTCCACGTCTGGACACCTGCTGTCTCTTCTACAGTGGGCCACCACCGCATTATGATTCCATCTAAGAAAATTACAGCAGGTCATACTTACTGGCAGGTAGGCCTTCCTTTCTAAGATGTGAGTTTAAGGGCACCAGAAAGTCCAAACGTGCAAGACTATCCCCTCCTCCCCCAGATAATCATCCTGCCTTTGGGATGATGCACTGTCTCCTAAGAAGTCATTGTTAAAATATAGCTATTTTAATCTGGGTGGAGTAAAACAAGAGTAAGTTAATCCTGCTGCCATCTTTCTAAAACTTTGTTTTAAATATTAAAAAATAAAACTGGCTTCAGCTCCTCACATGGCCTGTCCCTAACTTGACCCAGCTCTACTCACTGTAGTGGAAAGTCAAGTTCAAGCCTCCTGTGGCTTTTAGAGTCTACCTTCCGTGCTTTGGTGAAGACTCTTCCACTCCAGGTCAACAGCATCTCCCTGTCCTTCCACACTCACTCACTCTTCTGAACACTCCTGTCTACACCCATGATATTCTTCCTTCCTACCTGATGTATTCCCATCATCTTTATCTCTAAGGCTTAGCTTGCCCTTTTCTGGCCCCCTCCACTCTCAATAATTTCTGCCACTTCTGTATCACGCATTGGAGGATATAACCACAATTTGTTGCTATGGCTCTTTAAAATTTCATTCCCAAGTAGACTTCCTCTGTAGTTCCTTTCCACTTTTTTCCCTCCTAACATTGAGTAAAAGGCCTGAGCCTACAGGGCAACGATCTTGAGTATTGTGGGGGCCGGGGTGGGGTGGGGGGAAGAAACAGTGATTTCTTCAATAGTATTCAAGAAGCACCTGCTATGAACAGACCACTTATTATGTGCAAAATGCTGGAGCTGGGATAGACTATCCTTGCACCTTACCCCCACCCCAAAGGATCTCACTGACCACTGAAGGAGGCAGGAGGAAGCCAAAGTGCCAGGGCTGAGCAAAGGGGGACTCCCAGCCCTTCTCCTAGGCTTCCCTTGCCTGTGCAGCCACCATGGCTTCCCCACCGCATTGGACTTTAGTCACTGAAATTTCTAATATCAGTGGTCATGGAAGTCCAGTGACATTACCATTCTCGGACACTTTTGCTGATGAAAACCTCAGAACTCATCTGGTACAATTTGGTGATGATGTGACTGGAGGGCTTGCTTGTGCCAGGCATAATGCCAATGCTCTTATCATAGATTTACTTGTTGAACCAAAAGAGTGATTAACTATGTACTAACTTGAATAGTTTAGAAGATCAAACAAATAAAACAGCCCAATCAGAACTATTTTTTTTCTTCTCCTTCTATCCATACCCAAATCTCAAACTCAGATAATGTTTTGTCTAAAAATGTAGAAGTTATGAAGAAATTTTCATTTTTCTCCTTATTGTCTTAACTCTTGATATTCAGATCATCTAGTCTTTTTATTATGAGATGGGCACCAGCTACTCATAACTTATTCCTATTCCATCTTCATAGTGGGAAAGACTTCAAGACATCATGGGAAGAGCCTGTTTTTTGTCTCTGACATTTGTGGATTAAGGTGTTAATCCCATAATCCAGTGAGGCAGGTGGCCTCTGGGAAAATCAGGGAAAGGCACCCTCTTTCTCTGGGATGACATAACCCTTCATTAAGGTACATCATTGGGCAGCAGAACACAAAATATAGATCAGTCCCAATTTGTTCTTTCCTTCTACCAGATGCTGTTGTGCAGGACACACACTACACAACCATCCATGGCAGCCCTGAGAACTCTCCTTTCACATCACTTAAACTTACTGAGGTTCAGTTTCCTGAACTGAAAATAGGGGTAATAAATCTGTAATCTGTAATAATCCAAACTGTAAAATAGGGGTAATAAATAGTGCCCTTCAAGACTGTGAGAATTAAAAGGATAATTTACTGAAAATGATACCCAGTTGACACACAACATTTATTTATCAAACTTTTCCTTCATTTAACAGTATCTAGCTCATGCCTACACCTGATTTTCTGAGGTTGTTTACTTTGTCTGTGGTTCTCACAGTAAATCACTTTTAAAACTCAGTTTTTAATCTATGGAGATTTGTTTTTCTATTAAAATATTTTGAGACTCAATCTTGAATGCCACAGATAGGTGCAGAATACACACACAGAGAAACATTTCTATATACACACATCTATATAATTATACATACCCTTTAAATCAATCAAGCTAATATTAGCTAATATTAATTGTCTCATTAAGATTCCTGTTATCCAGAGCTAAAGTCAGGGATCCTTGAGAAATCTAATTGACTCAAGTTAATTGTAATTCTTCCTAGGGGTTTTATTATGATAACTCCTAAGTTGATTGTAATATTCTACATTTTGCACAGTACTGAGCTTCTGGAAATGAACTATATGTTGATGAAAGTCTTGATACAAAAGACAAAGCCTGCTGTAGTTCATTTGGATGGCTCTCCCCTACTCCACCCCAATCCCTTCTCGTTGCCAATGTTTACTTCACATCTTTTCACTTTGTTTTTCTTTAGTTTTCCGTGATTTTTGTTTTGAATACTTCTTATACTATCTCTTTGTTAATCAGATCTGTGTTATAAGGTTCTTGTTCTCTTAAAATGTCTTGATGAGAGGTAGTGTAGCCAGGTAGAAAGGATGAATATTCCCTTAGTACAAACTCTAAGTCTTTCTCTTACTGTAGAATCTTGGGAAAGATATCACTTTTGTTAATTTCTGTCTTCTCAGCTGTCATGGTGTAATAATCCTAGTGTAAAACTCAACATAGACATGAAAATAATTAATATAACAGGCATAAATATAACCATTTAATATCCAGTGAGTTCAATGGGGATATAGGTATTCATACAACATGCAGTATGGATTCAGTAGATTTTGAAAAAGATCATTACATAATAATTGTGATTTTTTAAATTTAATTTTGGCAAAAGCTCTCTTGTTACTTTTATTTACTCTTTTAATGGAAAATGTGGACTTGAAAGAGTGCCCTTCGAGGGGAGATCATGCAAGCCCCGTCCTCTAGTCAAGTGACGTTAGACAAACCATTTACTATCCTGAATGTGTTTCCTCACTTGTAAAATCAGAGTCAGAAAAGATCATCTCTATGGTGTTCCTGCTCTGAAAACTCTCTTTGTCATTTTTCTTTCCTGGAATAAAATCCTAGTTGCTCCTAACGATAAGGTATTCAAATTGAGCTATGCTACAGCTTGTCCACAAATTCAGTTTGATAACACATACTTAGGGAAAAAACCCGCTCTAATTACACCACTAAGAATCTCTTGTTATTACTGATTTGGGGTTGGTTGGTTACTTATTATTTTCTACTTAGGCTCCCATGTATGTGTTTGATGTATATATGCTATGTAGTATACACATCATTTCAAGGGCTGTCAGCCAGGTAACTGCCCAATGGATGTGTAATATTCCACAGCCAGAGCCCAGAGAAAATCCTCAGGGATAGATATTCTTAAACACCATGAGGAGTGTGCCTATTTTAGTTTTTCTTTTTTTGCCAGACTCTAAATTCTGTCCTCTCACTTGATGCTTTGTCTCCCTAATTTAGAAACAACACAAAGGAGCAGAGATAAAGTAGAATTTGTAACTACACTCTTGCCTCAATTATCAAAATTGACTTCACAAAATGGGCTTATATTCCTCCATGCCTACCTTTCCCAAGCTTCTCCAAAGTTTTAATATCTGAAATAATTTTATATTTCACATTCCATTTGGATAATTGTTGGATGGTAATGATGTGTCATATGTTTAATGTGTTTTCCAGATTGAAAGTCATTTAAATATCTATCTCTTAGGGCCAGCAATTTCCAAAGGTGATCACCCTAGTTTAATTTGTTACATTTTACTTGCATCTATTGCAGACAGAAGGAGATACTGGTTTGCAGAATTGGTATTGAAGAGTTTAAGTACCATTTTACATGTGTCATTCCTAATTTTCTATCCCAAAATCCATGTGAGCATATAGATACACATTGCATGAGTGCTGTGCAGGGTCTAAAGATATTTTAGTTTATATAGAAAAAAGTTACATTTTATTAACATCCATGAAGATGTAGAGACCTCATGAAAATTGAACAAATTAATTGAAAAACTAGTATGATTATCAGCACGTTGAAAGACTGTCTGACTTTCCAGTAGGTGACCCAATGCCATGGAAAGATTGTGAGTGTGTGGGCAAGCAGACAGTTGTCAGCTAGAATCTCAATTTCTAATTTGGGAAACTTTGGAAAATTATTTAACCAGCTTAACTGCTCACATTCAAAATGTATAAAAAACAATGTCTCTAAGACAATTGTTACATGTAGTTAAATGTAAATGGATTGAGCAAAGTGAGTAGTATATGGTGGGTGCTCAATATAGTAAATGAATTATTTTCGTCCCATGCAATTACTTCTACTTTCTATTTGCTGGTGTAAACTCAGCCTGAGATAAATTAGCATGTCCAATCAGAAACATATAAAATCTCCCTTTGTTAATGTTATTGTGTCTTCTATTTTGAAGACCTGAACGAAAGAGAAAAAATTCCTAACAACCTTGCCATTTTGTTTGCTCCATCAAAAATGATGCCATAATGATTGGGGTGGATTAATTTATAATCTGATGTTTGTTTATGCCTTTTGCCACCACCATTAAATCATGTTTGGGAAAACTAGTCATACATTGTTTTCTAACCAAGGGAAATATAATGTTTTAATTATGAGAAATATAAAGTCACCTCAAATAAGTGCCTTGATTTGACGTCACATAACTTCTCATGTACATCCACGTTCCATTGGCCCAAACAAATGCTACACATCCACCTAATTCCAAAGGGGCAGAAAAATAGGATTCTGCCCCAAAGAAGACAACCGAAGTATCTGCGAACAATCCTAGTAAGTACAGTGATTCTTCGATTTTTAGTGTGCTTAAAATTATCAGAGAAACTTATTTAAAAGACAGCTTCGTAGTTGGACTCCACTACTAAAGATTCTCTTCATTGAGTCTGGAGTAGGCCCAAGAAATAGGTAATTTCAGAAGCCCTCTGGTAATACTGAATCAGGTGGCCCAATGACATCACAATGAGGACTGCTTTTATTAAAATCCGAGTTTCCAAAGGACGGAATTCAAAGTTATATCTTAGAAATGTAAGCATCATCCCAGTTAATTCATCAAGTAACTGTTTCCTGAAACAAAATGTCTACTACTATAACAGCTGCAAGGCAGCACAAACTCTTAGGCAACACAGGGAAGCAAACAAGGACTCAGTTGGACTGGGTTTGGAGAATTAGCTACAGAGGCAGATCTGGAAGAAATCACCTGCAAGTGTTTTCAGACTTCATGTTTATAATCACACTATCATGGAGGGAAAATTAGCATCATTATTATATTCCCCACCGCCACATTCTACAGGTGAAAAGATTAAAGCTCAGAAAGGTTATGCAATAACTTATGCCTGAAGACAGATATTCCAGGGTGGGACTGAGATTTTATACTTTCAAAATGGTATTGGTAAATGACAAAGAGAAAACCAGAAGTAAATATATTCTACATGTTGAAATGTCTATAATGTACTAATAGATAGCTACTCTGAATTCATCGAGGGGCAATGCCCTAATTTTCATACCTACTCTTATCACAGGATCCAGAACTCATACGGTAAACAATAAACATTTCTTGACTGAAGAACTATATCATTATAATACAAAACATGGATAAGAGACCCAGTTGGCTTTTTTTACATAAAGAACAGACAGTAAATAGTGATTGGTCTCTCTTCTTTTTTGGTAGAACTGAAACCACCAAAGAAATACTATTTCAGTAAAATGTTGATCTCTTTCCATTCTCTTCCCCCTTGGAAGTTCTCTGAAATCTGTCAATGGAGTTTGTTTACTCCAAATCACATCTTTGTTGCCTTTAAGTATTGGCATGTTTGAATGTTTACCACTCAAATTCAGCATAAAAGTGTTTTCTTTTTTAGGTAAGATCAGGCAAAGAGGTACTGAATGAATAACACTTGATTGGGAATGGTAAATAACCATGTAATTAAACTGTAAACACTGTGTGTGGTGATTTTAATGTAATTTGAGGACTTGTAAATTACATGGTCATAAAATGGCACTTGGGCTTATGCTTTACAAAAATATCCATGTTTGCATGAGATTAATTAGTGCAGTTTGCATAAAGACATTGACTAAAACACTTTCAGAACATTCTCATTTTTAAGGTTTTCTTATTTATCAGGCCTTCTCAAGTTTTTTTTTGTTTTGTTTTATTTTGTTTCTTCTCTCTGGTCTTTCAGAAATTATTATTGTCTACAGATTTCTATAGCTGAAAATTGATCTGGACACAGTAAACAGTTGATGGTATTAAGTTATGCTTATGAATAAATTTTATTTTAGTTCTTGAAATGGGTTAGCCATTTCACAAACTGATTACATGGTTACTTCTTCGGTTCAATTTATAGATGATGCCCACATGGGACATTTTTGCTGTTGGGAGTGGTTCGTGTGCCTCATTCTGTAAACTGCAGACACTCTGCCCCAGGAAAATAGCCATAGTAGAGTGGCCATTAAGTGTCCTTCACCCCAGGGGAAGGTTCTACCCAGCAAGTGGCTTCTTGTGGTGTTTGTGATGGCAACTATAGGAGACCCAAGATAAGCTTTCCATCCCTAGCAGCCCTTATGCTTTTCCATCTCTAGAAAACTCTTTCACTTTGTAAATTCAGAGTCAGGCTACCAGGGTTCTAGTAGGAATTCTCATAGGTTCATGTGACAGAGAAACAGTGAGAGTGGTGGTGGTGATGTGGAATTTTTATTGATGACCATTTTCTAGATGCTCTGCTAAGTGCTTCAGAAGCATTACCTCATTTAAGCCTAATAACAATCCTCGTAACAATTATTGATGTCATTCTCACTTTACACATGAGCAAACTGAAATGTAAAGAGGTTAAGTACCTTGCTCAAGATCTCATAGCTATGCAGTGATGGGGCTGAAGATCAACGCTGGTTCGTCTGATTCTAGTGTATTTGCTCTTAACCTCTTGGTGACATTGCTTTAGTGGATCAGGGCTACCAACCCCTTTATACCATGTGTCTAGCCCAGTTTCAGGTCTCTTTGCATTAGATGCCTCACATCTTAGGCAGATTAATTAATTAATTAATTAATTAATTAGAGAAAGAGAAAGAACAAGCAGGGAGGAGGGTCAAAGAGAAGGAGAAGCAGACTCTGCTGGGCAGGGAGCCTGATGCAGGGCTCGATCCCAGGACCCTGAGATCGTGACCAGAGCTGGAGGAAGGCACCTAACCGACTGAGCCACCTAGGCGCCCCTAGGCACATTAATTTTTTAGCCAGAATTTGAGTCAGCTAAGAGACAAGTCATGGCTGCTGAATTGTATATCTGACGCATAAAGACAATAACATTCCTGTAGACAACCTGCTGGTCTATTTGTATCTTACGCAGATTTGGGCTCTCTCAGAAATATGCTAGGCTGTTGTTAAGATGTCTAGTAACTTATCTTTGGGAGAGATGGGAGTAGAAGTACATGGCATATAAGATGGTGCAGTATGACACCACAAAGCACCCCCAGAGATCTAGGATCTATGAAAAGGCTTTCAACAGGAGGGGAAGGTGTACGCAGTGGAGTGGTGGCTAGAATGCCTGCTCATATCATCTGAGAACATGATCCTAAATTATCACGTGGTCATGAAATAAAAGGTAAGGAGAGGCAATACTGGCTGTGGTTCCTGCTTTGGCATAATGAGTATCTGGTCGTTTCACCAAACCATTCCATTTTTCATCATGATGACTACCTCGAAAGCTGATCTGAAGCAGATATTAATTTCTAAATGCCTGGCTACTGATGCATTGCAAAGAGATATGACACCCAGTGCCGGATTTCAATAAACAAAATTAATCACTCAACTCATTAAAGCAAACAAATAATTGAACCTAGCCAGACATATTTTAAAGGAAAATCAGAGAGCTTAAGCAGGACTCGGATTTGCCATTTTATCCATGTGTTCAGCATTTTGAACATCATCTAGATGTCAGGCATCCTGTTAGTTACTGAGAGCACAAACATGAATAAAATATAAACCCAAGTTTCATCAACAGAGAACTGCATATTGATTTTTGGTTCAGCAGTGACTATTACTCACATAACATATTGCATGGTCATAAATTTCAATAAATTGGGAACAGTATGTGAGCATAATTTTTTAGCACAGGTGGAGCTAATTATAGAGGGTTATTTTGATTTGGACAGCAACACTGCCCGCCCTTTCTCTGATCATCAAACTTCAGTACAAGATTCAACATACTTTTACCTCCCACATATTGTTAGTTATTAAGTCCAGCTGCTTCCTTCTCAGCAACATACTTAAAAATACTCTTCCCTTTTTAGGCTTTACAACCACATCCTTTTCCTAGGACCCCCTGACCTCATCCTATCAAACTAGAGCTGATAAAAATAATACTATCATGTGCAAAATTCCAGAATCTTCTCCAACAGTGGAATTGTCGGTATGACAAACAAGAGTTTTGTTCTTTCCTTTGCTTCTAGTCCATGAAACAGTCACCTTTTCTTCTTACTTTAAATACCAAAGAAAAGTATCACTTTTCAGTATGGTATAAACACTTAGCTTCTGCTCACTGAAGCAAAATTTTCAAGTATTTGATTCTTTCTCAGATTATGGTACTCCTAGGTAAATTAAATGTCAATGTGAGGGATAGCTTCACCCACTTCTGTAGCTGGCTTTATTCAATCCGAAGAAGCCATCAGGGAACAGCCAGCACAGCAAAGTGAGCACGACGAAGTAGGCTTTCTATCACATGCCAAAGCCTTTCCACCAGCATTAAGGCTGGTTTACAGGCCTTTCTCCCCACTGTGTATGTTCTGTCCAACTAGAAATTCCAAAAAGAAGCTAAAAATATACAATGCATTTCAGAAACAGGATTGAGTAAACTCCTACCTCCAGGTATTACATAGAAGAAACCACCCATTTTGAGGACACCAAATGAAGCAAATAGCTCCTTCCTTGAAAATCTGCCTTCATTATGCAATAAAGCTAAGTGCCACAATTTCATGCATTCTTAAAAATTACAGAGAAAAGCAAAAGGACCAGAAACCTGGAGACCAGATGGGATATAAGAAAAAAACAAAAAACAAAAAACAACAAAAAAAAAACAGGAAAAGGAAAGAGGAATGCTCCTGCTCCTTCAAATTCTCCCATAGGGCTCCCTTTCTGAATTATCATCCCTTTCCTACCACACTCCCTACCCCACCCACGCAAGATCAGTTGCCAAGTTGGGGAGATCCCAGCTGTTTCTCCATGAGAATCCAGGTAGTACACCTGCACATTCCAGCCAGACTGAAGTGTGAGCTCAGTTTGGACTTGTTAGCACCAGAGCCAACGCCAGGATCCCTTTGTGTGGGCAGGAGCTCAGATCACATCCAGGTGTGTGTGAGAGATTAGCCCACAAGTAGAACATAAAGAGCTGCTCATCAATCTCCCCATCCTCCTCCTGCAGCCTCACACTCCCAGAGTATGAATTACAGGGACAGATCTATCACATGCAAAGTTTTCTGGGTTCATTTTTAAGAAAGTTGGGTTTTCAGTGGAATATGGTCTGCCTGAAGCAAGGTTCCTGGATTCACTATGGCCACTGGCAGCTGCATGAAGGAGCGTATGCTGGGAGGAAAGGGCTCCTTGTTCAGAGAGGGACCCAGGGCTCCCCATGAGGCTGCAAGTCCTTCCCCAGGTCACTCTCCAATCTGGTCTCCTTCATGGCTCATTACTTAGGACCAGAGAGTTTGAAACTAATGAATTAGAAATAGGTAATGGGTAATAGGTAATTTTCAGAGAGTATTGAAAATACTCTCAAACAACAACGACAACAAAAAATACCGATGAAGTAATAAGATCTTTCCCATATTGTTATTTCCTGAAGAAATGTGGGAGAACATAAACAAGAAAATACCAGAAGTCCCTTCACTGAAAGCCAAAGCACAAAACACCCAAATTGGGGATATTTTTGGACAGAAAGAGCCTAATATGTTTCATGCCCCGTTTGTACATCGATTGAACATATATCTTTGCATAAATATCAGAATATTGGAGCCTCTACAACTCACCATAAAAATGCTCAACTGTTAAATCCTGAAGGGTCCTTAGGGTTTACCTCTTCAGGGCTGAAGAAGCTGACAACCAGAGCTGAAGTGACTCGTATTGGCAGGATATTCTCTTCCTCCAAACACGAGCCCTTGGAACTTTGGTATGAAGAGAAATTCCAAGGTTTGGGAGGAAAGCAGCATGTATTGAAATTGACTTTGTTCAAAACACTTAGCGTAATTCAATGATCCATGAAGGAGAGCCATATCTGGGAACAGAACCAAGTTCCCCCATCAAACAAACTGGAGATGCAATCTGGTCTGTTGACACTAAAGGAATATACCACTTTTTCCACTGTGAGCAAAATTAGACCATTTTTGAAGCAAAATTAGACTCTCAGGCAGCATGATCTAGTCAGAATAGACCCAGATTCTTACCAGCTGCTCCTTGTGTTATTGCCATCCCTGGGCCAATAAGAGAGCATACTGCTGAATATGAAATGCTCCTTGTCCGTCTCTGGACTGCTATTTTGGCCACTCTGAGGATAGATAGCTGATTTTGAAAACACTTTACATCAGAATGAATCTCACATTAGTATGCACTTCATGTTCATAACTATGTTACCCTAAGTAGATTTTTAATATTTTATTATAATTAGTATATGTAGCTTTGTGCCCCTCTCAAAACTAAACTTTTCTTTTATTAACCCCAGCTGTTCTCTGATTCTGCAACAAAACTAACTCATCAGGGGAAGTAATAGACTGATCAGCCAAGCCAATATTTATTGAGCGCTTCTGCTGGTCATGCCTGAGCTCTTCAAGATCAGGCACAATTGTGCCTCCAAGCAGCTTTCTTCCACTGCTGCCCCGGTGAGTTATAATGGTGGACAGATGAGCTCTAGGAGACCAGATACTGGGTCTTCCCAAGTGTTGGCCCTTGTAGCTACTCAGGGATTATCTGATCAATGAATGAAAGACTCGATGGCCACTTAGAATTAATATATGAACCTCAAAGTCCATGTATTTCCCCCAGCCCCGAACATAGATTAGAAACAAGATGGAACACTCGGCTGTGCAACACATTCTCCCGAGCCCCATTCTGGTCCTCGTTGGTTCCTTCATCTTACCATTTGATGGGTAAAGGAAGATAAAATGGATTTCCTTTATTTCTGTGAGATTATATATAATATATATATATATTATATATAATATATATATTATATATATTATATATATCCCCTTATTACAAAGATCCAGTATTGGTTCTTGAAAGCATTATTTTGGACTGTGACCCATATAAGACATCCCCCATCTTCCACTGGCATTGTGGGAACATGGGTCAGATGTAAAGGCCTTGAACTGTCAGTAATTCTTACCCTAGAGTCCAAAAATGGGTTTTAGAAAGCACAAGTGCTTCTGAAATCTTAAGGGCACTGGGTTTTGTTTTTTCTTTTCTGCAATGAGAACCCATGGCTTCCACTAGATTTACACACACAACATTACAAGTTACTGTCCCGCAAGTTACAGTGTGTGTGATCAACACCAATTCTGTGCCTGGAATACCACTGGAACCTGCAGAAGGAAACCTAAGACACTGTGTCCTGACATCCTGTGCTTACTTACAATCTAGCTAGAAACAAGACTAATTTATAAAAACTAGTTCATATATACCATTTTAAAAAGGGAGTCTTCCCTTCATTAAAAAGAGTCACCAAACTTCTCTTTACACTATGATCTTTTAAATCTGGAATATGACCAAAATTGTCAAAATATTTTCCAGTACACTTCTAAGAAAGCCATCTGATAAAGGGACAATGTCTGTCTTGATCTCTGTCTGATACATAAGGTGCACTCAATAATTATTTGACTGAATATGACAAAAACGTGCGTTTGCATTTCTATGATTGCTTCCAACACACATGTAAAGTTACCATTACAAATAAAGTTCTGGGACTCATTTTCATATTTTCTGCAAAGATCTAACATTGAAATAAGAAGCTCATGCACTAAATTTCTATAATTCTAGATGGAAGTTGTCTGCATTATATGTGATTTTCCAAAATCAATGGTGCTGAGTGTCTTTTAGTTATTTCGGAATACATATAAAAACAGAAGACAGAAAATCAAAGATAGGGAATTATCAATGATTGAAAAAAATATCACCACTACAGAGAGGAGGTTTGGAAGACATTAGAATGATATCTACTCTAAACAGTGTTGTTCTGTTGTTTAAAAATATCTACAGTACATTGAAACTAGGTTTTTAGCACTCCACTAAATTCAAGTCTAATTTTGAATGTCACAACAAAGATACAGAAGCCAGAGAGCTAACACAAAGCAAGTCATGAAAATGATTAAATTTTTCAAAACCCAAACAATAAAGAATAAGGGTGTATCGAGCCAGAAGAAGAAAAATGAATAGGAAATTAATAACAGAATTTCAAATATATCAAGATTCTCACTCAGAGATCAGTGAAAGCCTACTCTCCACCTCTGATAATCAGAAAAGATTAGATGGGCCAAATAGCAGAATAAGGAAATGAGATGAGACCTACCTTAGGAATATTAGACTTTGAGGTATCTCCCCATAGGTATGACCCCATCATAAAGGAAATTGGACAAGTTCCCTTTCTAAAGTATATAAGAAACTAGACCCAATCTTAGCAACACCGAATTGATGATCTCTTGACTCTTTCTTCATTCCAATAGGTTTTTAATGTAAAAGAAACAAACAAGGAATAAATTTCTCCCTACAAATGTAGTTTTTTGGTTTTTGTTTTTTGCTTCACTGCTGTGTTCCTTCAGAATACATGGCAAGAACTGAAAGTATTTAATATAAAAACAATCTACTGGTCACTCAAAGAGTGATCCCTTATTATGCATCAGCAGTGAAAACCTGATTTCTGATTTCTAAACTGTGGCCCAAATAGCTTATCTGGTTTTCTGCGTGTATGATCGTTGCATTTCTGAGATTAGAGTTTCACTGCACCAAAAGGCAATTAACTGAATGATGAGTCTGTGCTAATGTGCCTGCATGTGTGGACAGCAGAGATAACTTAATATGCATCTAATGTCACTATTAATTTATTTATCATCTCCCCCATTTAATTTGTGAAATACAATGATTTCTTAATCAATGGCCAAACGCTTGAGAAAATATTTTCTGTTTTATGAAAGAACAAGCTAATTATATCTAAAACTATTTAGCCAGTTAGAGTAATGTCATTCAACATACTATAAGCCTTTTAATGCATTCTGGTCACTTAAAGATTGCATTTCCAATTGTTTCCTTATATATTTTGTCAAATGCTTTTTCTGCATCAACTGAGAGGATCATATGGTTCTTGTCTTTTCTTTCATTAATGTGTTCTATCACATTGATTGATTTGTAAATGTTGAACCACCCTTGCATCCCAGTAATAAATCCCACCTGATCTTGATGGATAATCCTTTTAAAGTACTGTTGGATCCTATTGAGCAGGATCTTGTTGAGAATTTTGACATCCATATTCATCAGGGATATTGGTTTGTGATTCTCCTTTTTGATGGGGTCTTTGCCTGGTTTTGGGATCAAGGTAATGCTGGCCTCATAGAACAAGTTTGGAAGTTCTCCTTCTGTTTCTATTTTTTGAAACCGCTTCAGGAGAATAGGTATTATTTCTTCTTTAAATGGTTGGTAGAATTCCCCCGGGACTCCATCAGGCCCTAGACTCTGGTTTTTTTTGGAAGGTTTTTGATCACTGCTTCAATTTCATTACTGGTTTTTGGTCTATTCAGATTGTCAATTTCTTCCTGTTTCATTCCTGGTAGTCTATAGGTTTCCAAGAAGGCATCTATTTCTTCCAGGTTGCTTAATTTATTGGCATATAGTTGCTGATAATAATTTCTAATAATTGTTTCTATTTCCTTGGTGTTAGTCGTGAACTCTTTCCTTTCATTCATAATTTTATTAATTTGGGTCCTTTCTCTTTTCTTTTGGATCTATCAGGCCAGTAGTTTATTGATCTTATTCTTTCAAGGAACCAGCTTCTAGTTTTGTTGATTTGTTCTACTATATTTCTGGTTTCTAATTCATTGATTTCTGCTCTAATCTTTATTATTTCTCTTCTCCTGCCAAAAACCAATTGGTTTAGGTTTTATTTGCTATTCTTTCTCCAGTTCCTTCAGGTGTAAGGTTAGTTTGTGTATTCAGGATTTTTCTACTTTTTCTGAGTGAGGCTTGGATGACTATGTATTTCCCCCTTAGGACTGCCTCTGCTGTATCCCATAGGTTTTGGACCAATGTGTTTTCATTCTCATTGGTTTCCATGAATTATTTAAGTTCTTTAATTTCCTGGTTGACCCAAACATTCTTTAGCAGAATGGTTGTTAGCATCCAAGTGTTTGAATTCCTTCCAAATTTTTTCTTGTGATTGAGTTCCAGTTTCAAAGCACTGTGTTCTGAAAATATGCAGGGAATAATCTCAGTCTTTTGGTATCACTTAAGACCTGATTTGTGACCCAGTATGTGATCTGTTCTAGAGAAAGTGCCATGTGCATTTGAGAAGAATGAAGATTCTGTTGCTTTAGGGTGGAATGTTCTGTATATATCTATGAAGTTCAGCTAGACCTGTGTGTCATTCAGAGCTCTTATTTCTTTGTTGATCTTCTAATTAGATGACCTGTTCATTGCTGAGAGTGGAGTATTGAGGTCTCCTACTATTAAAGTATTATTATCAATGTATTTCTTTATTTTGGTTAACAGTTAGCTTACGTAGTTGGCTTATATAAAGTTCATTTATGGTCTATTTATTTATTTTTAAAGATTTTATTTATTTCTTTATTTATTTGAGCATGCACATGTAGGAGGGAGAAAGAGAGGAAGAGAGAATCTCAAGCAGACTCCACATAGTACAGAGCCCAAATTGGGGCTTGATCTCAGGACTCTGAGATCACAACCTCAGACCCAATCACTAGTAGGATGCTTAACTAGCTGAGCCACCCAAGCTCCCCATTTACGGTCTATTTATGTTAGACCACTTACCACTACAACCATATCTTGTCTCTTGAAGTTAAAGCGAGGTGAGAATTTCACAGAATTTAGCACTGACAGCCCTTGTTATGCAAGATGTTTAAAGCAGCCTCACCATGCATGTAAAACTATTTCACCTTTAAATTCTCAAAAAAAGGAAAAGGAACATATGCACCTGGTTACAAGCAGCAGTTCTAATTGCTCTATCCATAGATAGAGACATGGATCATATTAATTTTTCTTAGGTTTAGGAATAAAAGGACTGCCAGAGTCATGCGACCACCAAACTCCACAGTCCCTTGGTGAGGAGCATACATAGCAGTCTTGGCCAACACTTCATCCTGTACGTTCGTGCCAGTTATAATAGATGGACTCACCATTCTCCTACCTCCTTCTCTTGGTCTCAGAAGAGAGAGATGATGGGGAAAGTTTCAGAGTGCTTCTCCTCTTGACTAAGGAGACCAAATCTTAGATACTGTTTCCTCTTTCAAGGTCAATGCTATTGCTATTCCTTGATATTCCTAACTTGGAATATTAAAATTATATATATAATTATATATATAATTTTCAGTTTGGGTGCCAGTAAAGTGTGTGGCCTGTGTAACCCAAAAATAAATTTTTTCAGTTTGGGTGCCAGTAAAGTGTGTGGCCTGTGTAACCCAAAAATAAATTTTTAAAAAAATGTTTCCTTTACTTATCTATTTTCTACATTATGACTCTTCACTTTTTTATCTAAAGGAAATGACTTTAGATTCAACATAACTGTGCTTCACTAATATTGATCATGTAATGTAAGCCTAGAGCTCTTTTATTTATTCTGGAGATGAAAATTGTTCTTAAAAAAAATCTAGTCTCATGGAGAATTATGTTAAGTCCTACGTTAAAAAAAAAAAAATTAATAGGGGACACCTGGGTGGCTCAGTTGGTTAACGTCTAACTTTGGCTCAAGTCATGATCTGGGTTAGGGACAAGTCCCACACTGGGCTCCTTGCTCAGCGAGGAGTCTGCTTCTCCCCCTGCCTGCTACTCTCCCTTCTTGTGTGCTCCCTTTCTCTCTCTCTCTCTGACAAATAAAATCTATTTAAAAAAAATTAATAGCTTTTTTAAAGCAGTTATAGGTTTAGAGAAAAAAAATGAGGTAAAAATTACAGAGAGTTCTTACACAGTCCCTTACCTACAGCCCACTCCACACCTCCACCAGCTTTCGCTATTATTAACATCTTGCATTATTGTGGTACAGTTGTTATAATTGATGAACCAATATTAATGCATTATTATTAACTAAAATCCACAGTTTACCTTAGGGTTCACTTTTGGGGATGTACATTCTATGGGCCTTGACAAATATATAATGTCATGTATCCACCATTACTATTTCAAACAGAATAGTTTCACTGCTCCCAAAACCCCTCTATTGCTCCCATTCATCCCTTCCTCCCTCAGCCCACATCCTTGGAATCATTGATCTTTTCACTGGCTCATCCACTGTCTTGCTAGTCCCTCCTTTTTATTACTTGATTTTTCCATCCCCTTTATCAACTCCCCCTTGCTATCTTTATTTACTTCCTTATTCCACTTAAATTCCTTAGCCAAATCTCATCATCAGTTTCTTGTACACACCCTTGATTCCATTATCTGTGCTCACTGCATCATGCTTACATGTGAAAATGGCACCCTCTGCCCGGCATCGCTGACTTCACGTGGCTGATAGCATCCACCGTCCTGATATATACTTTCTCCTGAATGAGGTAGCCCCATTTCTCATCCAGTTGTGCAAACTGATGTGAATACGTGACCGTGAACTCCAGGTGAGCACTCATGTAGCCAGAGTAGCACAGAATATGTCCTGGCCCATTCACTTGGTCACTCTCTAACTGGATTATTGCAGACGATTTCCTCTTTCTTCAGTCACCCATATGTCATCCTTTATTCCCTCCCTAGGCTGTTGCCGTTGCTCCTCTTTCATTAGAAATACTGGAGCAGTTGGAACTGCTGCCCCTAACCAGCAGGTGTATCTTCATACTGTACATTCTTGCCAGTTGTGATAGATGGACTTGCCATTCTTCTACGTAAGCTGCCTCCATTGTGCACTAGATCCCAGCCTTCTCACCCACCCAGGGAGGCAAAACCTCTTAGCAGTCTCTGGGCAAGGCAGGTCCACTGGCTGCCAGACTGCTCTTGAGAAGGATGCAGCCAGCACTCAAAGCAGCTGGGGGTGTGTACGTAATGGCCCATTAGAGAGACTCTGGGTCCTCACCTACTCCACTTCCTCCTACACTACTTTTTTGGCTTTCTTTTTTTCCCCCCATAATCCTTATCATATTTATGTCTTATGTTTGCTAATTATGCATCACATTTTATCTCCACGGACTATCTCTTCCCACTAACCTATAACCTCCATGGGGTCAGAGATCTTTTTTTTGCTCATTGATGCCCCCCAGGCTTCTAGCACAGGGAATGTTACATAGTAAATATTGAATAAATATTTGATAAAATCTACCTTAACTCATTGTATAGCAGCTTTACATGTTTCTCTGTATTCTGCTTCTCTTAATTCTACTTATCTCAAAGGAACCAGCTGCAATGGTGTCTCCCTTTCATTCATTTTGAGAGCATTTTATGTCTAACTTACCCGCATGTACCCGTATCTGTCAGGAAACGGAGGTGCTAAACTGACCACATAGCTCAGTTTCAGGGGATGAACACACCACTGTGAGTCTACAGAGATCTATGACTTAGGCTTCTGATTTCAGACCTAGAAATGACATTTTGTCCAAGCTGATGGACTCAGAGAAGCTAATTTAGACCAGCAAAATTCATATAAGATATATCATATGTGAACAAGGGCTAACTTGTTAACTTATACTAGGTATACTTTCTCCCGAATGAGGTAGCCCTATCTCTCATCCAGTTTGTGCAAAGCCAAGTGAAATGGCCTGGCACATTAGTCAGGATTAGGTTTGGCTATGAGTAACCTAAAATGAAGGCTACACAAGATACTTTATTTTCTCTCCCACAGAAAAAGAGAGAAGAGAAGTTGTCACAAGACAGGCCGTTCAGGGCTGGACCAGATGCTGAGCCCCATGAAGTCCTAGGACTTCAGCTGTTGCAACACATCCCCTCACAACTCCTGGGTGTGGGCTGCATTTTCCTGGTCTAAGGTTTCTGGCCCATCCATGGCCCAGGCAGCATGATGGAGGAAGGGGAAGAGAAGAGAGGACATAAACAGCATGCGTGGCTTTACATTAAGGAAGGTGCCGGAAGCTGCTACATGGAAATTCTCACTCATCCTGATGACCATCACTTGGCCACATGATCACATGGGGCTTCACAGACATCAGCTGAGAAATCAGACATCACCTTTATTCTAGATGACCATGGGCAAAAAAGAAAAAAACCCACTTTAACTGTACAGGAAGAGGAGAATGGATATTTAGGAACAATTAGCAGTTTCTTCTAAAATGTGTGTTCATGAGAGCAAAGCACTGCAAAGGAGCGCGGACAGCCTCACCCAGGTCTCGGTGAAGGGGAAAGAAACACACTCCTCCCCTTTAAGTGCCCTCAACACCAACCTCACGGTCCCTCCCCCGCTCCATTCTGGGAAACTCTACGCATGTTTATTTCCTTAATGCCTTTCTTTCTAGGTTCCTGGCAAATAGCACCCTCTTCAACTAATCTCTTTGTCAGACTGGATACAAGTACCATAGAATAGATTTCACCCAGAGTCAGTAGGGGCACAGCAGGGCAGTCATAGAGATCCCCCCACTTGGAAGGGTCCATGGTTGGTATGGAATATACTACAGTCATCATCTTGAAATTCTTAATGATGTTAATTTTGTTGGGGTTTTTTTGTGGGTTTTTTTTTTTCTTAAGATTTTATTTATTTGAGGGAGAGAATGAGAGAGAGCATGAGTGGGTGAGGAGCAGAGGGAGAAGCAGACTCCCCACTGAGCAGGGAACCCAATGCAGAGCTTGATTCCAGAACCTCGAGATCATGACCTGAGCCAAAGGCAGATGCTTCACCGACTGAGCCACCACCCAGGTGCCCCAGTAATGTTAATTTTGAATTTGTGTTTTGTAATTGAGGCCCAGCAGGACATTGGAACTTGTCCTTGGCCTTGAAGCCTCCCTTCACAGACAGTCCCTCCCCCTGCTGCCTCCAGAAGATGGATTCCACCTGGCCTCCCCTTTCCTGCTTCTGACCAGTGACCACTGCCACTGGTCCCAGCGAGCTTTCCCCTCCTGGCCCTCACCCAGCCTCTCACTCAACCCCACCGAGGTACTGAGTGTGTCCTGGGGTAGCAGTGGCAATCCTTTCATGGCCACCTGTCCACATGCTCAGGGTGGCTGGCCCAAGGGACCTGGCCAGAGCCACGTGCATCAGTCAGGTGGCTGGTGGGACCACGGACTTGGTAGGCAGGGGGTCATGTGCTCACACGCTGAGTCATGGGTGAGGAGTACAGTCACACAGCTGGTATCCCTGAGCCCCAGGAATGTGACACTGAAGGGAAGACAGGTCAAAAGAGAGAACGTGGAAGACAGAAACATGTTCCATGTTTTAGTACTTGGTATGAGGTGAGGGCACATTTTCTCCTGATTTTTGAACAAGAAGTTCTGTCTTTTCATTTTGCACTGGGCCAGGTGGACGATGTAGCCGGCGGGGGTTTCACCATCTTGTATTACCTTGTGTTCCAAGTTCCAATCAGGGCTTGTTCAGATCACACCCAATCCGATGTCCCCCACGTCCCCTCTTGGAGTATCATATAAACTCTTTCAAACTCATACAGTCTCTTGGGTCACGTCGATACTTGAGGAATGGAGGCCATTCTATTTCCTTCCTTTACATTCGGATAATGATTTCTCCATCACCCAGACACCTATCTTGTGTTCTAATCACTCGCGCACATGCCTGGGAATCTCCCTGGCTCCTGGCCAGAAACTAACATCACACAAAGTAGGTCTACGACAAATGTGGTTCAATATTTAATGCGTGAGTCAATCAAGAAAGCCTGAGAGTGTTTTGGGGGTGTGAGTGTGTGTGTGTGTGTGTGTGTGTGTGTGTGTGTGTGTGTGTTGTGGAGATTTTGTTTGTTCGTTTTTTGCCCTACCCAAGCAGGAATCGGCTTCAGAAGTGTCTTTCTGCGATTCCCATGAGCACGCCAAAAGTATGACGACTCCTGAGGAGTTCCATTCTGGGGTCCCAGAGTGGCAGCTTTGTCACCACCCATGTGCTGTGCCTTTCCATCTCTCCCCAGCTTCAAATCAGTGGGCACCAAATGGGAACAAACAGGAAGCCCAAAGAGACTGGGCACTGTCTCTCCTTGAGAAAGGGAGCTCTTGTTTACTCACTCAGGCACTTTTGTTTTGCATTCAGAAGACAAAGCAGCAGGCAGGGGCTTGTTGGGAGAAGAATAAAGAGCTGCCAGAAGCAAGGGGGGGGTTGGGTTCGTTCTGTTGTCATTTGCAGCCCATCCCCAGTCTGAAGCATCTTTGGCCTCCTAATTGTCTCCCTCCCCTTTCTGTGTCTGCCTTGCACACACTGAACGCTCCCAGACAGCTTTACAAATTGGCTCTGGAAATGTGAGGCAGTCAAAATTCCATTGAGTCTGAAAAAGACACACTTCTCCTCCCCATGTTTATTAATCAGTTGCTGTTTTCTGCCCTGTCCTCATCTACCGTATCATGTATCATGCTGTCCTGGGCGATACCGGGAAGGAGGCAAAGTTCATCTTCATCCTTTGCCCTCTGCATCTCAGTTCTGGAGTCTTTCCCTTATTTTAAAAGCCTCCTCCTGTTGTCCATCTCAGGGGTCTCTGTTCTCCTGCGTTCCTATCAGATTTATATGCTCATTCGAACTAGGTTATGACTGACATAGTGTACCATTCTTCCTGGGAGGGTTTGCATTTTAAAATACCTTGCCTAGAGAGGGCAATATTCAACCTAAAGGAATAAAATCTCCAGTTGTATAATTTTAGATCGTACAGTAGGTGGATGAGTATGGTGTTTCAGGGCAAAGGGATTCCTCAGAAGCCTTCAAATCGTACTCAGAAGAAGCTCTCCATTATAGATCTTGGAATTATTAGCCCCAACAATTCTCCTCCGCTTGCTACGGAACTAAGAGCGCTTTATTTCCTTCTGTGGCAAACATGGAACATCCACTACCAACGCAGTTGGCCCAGAAAGTGCAAATGGAAAGTTAACAGGAAGAATACTCAGGCTATTTGAAGTTGCCCTCTGGTTTTCTAGATTCTTGCTTTGTGAACTTTTGCTTATTTTTGACAGCTCCTCAAGAGAAAAGTAAAGCCTCCAAGGACTTATGAATTTGAAGCTCCCCCATTGCTCCCTGTACATTAGCAGGATTTTCTGACCATTCTTTTGCTGTAGTTGTCCCGTGGCTCCCACGTCTTACAAAATACAATCTGAACACCAGCATGGAGCACCAGACTTTCCCACCTGCCGAGCCTCCTCTTCTTCTATTCATTCTTTCCTCCTCTCCCTGTGGTCTCCTTTCTGGAAGACCTGCACACACACTAGTCCTGCAGAGACGCTCAAGAGACCCTCTTACAAGCTTTGTGCAATGGCAGTATCGTAGCCAATGAGGTTTATCTGAGGCGCAATTATTGCTAACTGAAGAGACCCTCTTACATACCTTTAACTCCGTGGTCTCAACTGCCCATATGTCCATTATAGCATCAAATATATCATATTGTAGTTATTTCCCCTCTGTCCAACAACTCACAAGGCTGTAAGTTCCTTGGATTTTTTTATGCTTCCATATTCCCCGTTACCAAGCACAGAGTCTGGCACATAGTGGGTATTACAAATTTGGTAGGTGTTGAAATTTGATGAGTTATTGAATGAATCAAGGTAAAACTATCTGGGAATACCATGTGCCTGCCCACTTTCATCTTATAAGTGCAATGGGAACTTCCTTTATAGAGCTCTAGAACAGGGGTCAGCAAACTACAGCCTGTGGACCAAATCTGGCCCACCACCTATTTTTATAAATAAAGTTTTATTGGAACACAGACGTACCCATTCATTATGTATAGTATACGGCTGTTTTTGCACTACAATAGCAGAGTTGTAAGGGAGATCTTATGGACCACAAAGCCTAAACTATTCACTATCTGTACTACCTGACCCTTTAAAGACAAAGTTTCACAACCTCTGCCCTAAGGGAAAGGAGTGAAAGAGAATAGGAGAGTCGTATATGAAATGGAGGAAGGGAAGAGGGATTGGGGAGAGGAGACAAGCAATAAAGTGTGCTTATACCCCTCAGTTCACAGTGCTTGGAAGAGAGGTCCAATTTTCAAATGCTCTCACAGAGTAGAAGCACAGGACTCCTAAGCAAAGACAGGAAAAGTGAGAACAAATTCTCCACAGGAGCCTGGAACACAAGGGCATTGTTGTCAACTGTTTACCAAGGCAGAGAGAAGGGCAAAGCTGATCCCAAGAAGTTAGTAAAAGCACTAATGCCTAATAATGATTGCAGCAGAGAGCATTTCAGGTGCCCCATTAAAAAGAGTGCTTTGTCCTAATAAATACCAGAATAAGAGTCTGTTCTCAGAGCCCCCTTCCTGCACTTTATTCTTAATGAGCCTTCTAATGAGTGCACAGTATTTATTTCCTTGAGAGACTCATCACTCCCCATCTCAGCCTGTTATTTAAATATATGGCATGGTGTGCAAAGTCGGGGAAAAAGGCCTAAGGAGTCTTCTCTATGCTTTTTCCAATGGCCTACATCACCTGAGCGGGAAAGAGGAGAGGGTAGGAACTGAATTCATAAAATAATGAGTCCCTGTACTTTTAACAAAGCAAAAATTACAAAAGCTGAGAAATCTGCCAAAGTCAGGGTTGTTTGGTAGATATATTTGTGAAGAGGAAGGGGAAGGAAAAGGGGAAGGAGAGAAAAAAAAGAAAAGAAAGGAAAAGAAAAACAAAGAAAAGAGTTTAGAGAATAATGGTTTCTTTGCTGTTACTTAACTCTGAAAAAGACAATGGCTCTTTGCCACTTAAAACAGAAAAAATCTGGAGTTGGTGGGTTTACCTTTGAAATTGAGGATTTACTTATTTTCTTTCACTTTTACAACATTTTCTCTTTTTGTTATTCAAAAAATAAAAATTCACAGGAAGAAGGGAGTTACTCAGAACTCCTAAATTATGAGTCATTCTGAGTTATCAGTTTCCAGATAGATAAGAATTAGTCTTGTTTTTTTATGGCAAACTATTAAAAAAAATTCTTCCCATAATCATAATACCATTATCTTAGCTGCTTAAAGACACAAAGAGAAAGGAAAGACCAAAAAAAGAAAGCAGTAATTCTTTAATATCCCTTAATATCATCAAATATCAACATAGTGTTTTAAATTTCCCCAATTGTCTCCTAATTGTTAGTTAGAATCAGTGTGTGTCTTAGTCTTTCTCAACTTATAGGTTATCCAAAATCCTATTTTATCCTTTGCAATTTATTTGTTAAAAAAAAAAAAAAAAACTCAGTGTTTATCCAGTAGAGTTTCCAACATTGAGAATTTTGCCAATGTTACCTATGCGGCATCCATTAATATGCTATCCTATATTTTCTGTAGTCAGAACTAGAAGCTCATGATGTTAAAAACAGTGTCCTTATTATTTAAAGTTACATTCTGATTAAACTTAATGTCTGAGATTTGCATCAAATGAGCATAGCGAGGGGTAAGAATATAGAGGGAAGGGCTATCGATGAAACAATATTAGGTAGATGGATCATTGTTGAAGCTGGTGGATATGTATAGTATCTCATTTTTCTACTTTTACTATATATTCAAAACTTCATATAATTAAAAAGTTAAATATATATTTTAATAGTTTTTGATGAAAAATGTAAAACACATCTCATACTTTCTATCCTTCCTAAACATTTGATCTTTTCTTGACAACACTTGGCCCTCAACTCTAAACAGTACAGTATGATGGAGTAAATCTCTCAATAAACGAGAACCTTCTCATTATTGTTCAATATATGGAAGAAATTGTCTTACATTCTTGAGTTTCACTTGAAATCCAGGCTTCTACATATTGAAGATAATTTTTCATGTCTACATTTTTGACAAGTTAAGAACAAAAATACTAAACCACGAATCTAGAAAAGTATTTCTCAAGTAGGGACCACAACCCCTAAGAGGGGTATGAGATTTGTATGAAAATCCACTAGAAGAGGATCTTCTTCCTCTAGCCCCAACTTTACACTTGAGATTGGCTAGAGCTACTTACTTATTTGTTTTGTTTTTATTAGCAACATAATAAATGCAGGGGCAATGAAAAGTAGTGGAAAAAAGTCCGAGACTTTCTGGTTGGCAGAAATTGAGTTACAGTCGTGCTTTCTATCTCAGTCCATGACTGAGATGAATTGGGGTCAGAATTGTCTAGGCATGGAGTCTTCCAACTCTAATTTAGATTCAGAAAAGGGGGAGAGATCAGAGTTGGAGTAAGAAATAGGGTTTATGTTGATTTAGGGGACAAGAGCTCACAATTCCTCTCCTTGGAGGAATCCATTAACAGTGATTCCAATAGAGTGAAACCTCTTTATAAATAAGTCTGAGAGTTAGCCATTGTTTCCATTCAACCACAGCAGCTCTGAGAAAGCCACGAGAAACCATTTGATCAGAGTCACAGATGCCTATGGCCAGGCTAGGAGCACTTCTCAGAGACAGGCTCTTACATTCACTAGCTACTTCTCGAGGATGATACTTTTCTTGTTTCTCTCCTTGACTACCAATGCTCAGACAGCCTTCACTCAATACAGCTGCTGGTTCTTCTACTGAAGGGATACTTGGTGTGCATTACATAGCTATGATTTAGGTAGTCAACCAGACCTCCCATGACGAACGAGCATTCTGTATTGAATCTCATACCCATTTATGATGTAAGAGAGTGTGTCTTTTTGGGGGGGGAGGGGGTTAAGATTTATTTATTTGAGAGAGAGAGAGAGAGAGAGAGAGATCACAAGTAGGCAGAGAGGCAGGCAGAGAGAGAGAGGGCGAAGCAGGCTCCCTGCTGAGCAGAGAGTCTGATGCAGGTCTTGATCCCAGGACCCTGAGATCATGACCTGAGCCAAAGGCAGAGGCTTTAACCCATTGAGCCACCCAGGTGCTCCAAGAGAGTCTTAAAATCAATCTTAGTTCTTTCTCATAGAATCTTGGAACTTTGTCCTTGTCTGGATTAATTTAGTATTGTTACTAAATGCCCGTGTTGCTCATATTTTTGTTTTTTATTTATTTTTTAAAAGATTTATTTATTTATTTTAGAGAGAACAAGTGGGAGAAGGGACAGAGGGAGAGAGAGAATCTCAAACAGACTCCCCAATGAGCACAGAGCCCAACAAGGGGCTCGATTTCCAGGACCCTGAGATCATGACTTGAGCCGAAACCAAGAATCAGATGCTTAACCAAGTGAGCCACAAAGGCACCCCACTCATACTTTTATTTTTAAATTCTGACTATAATATTATTTCTCTCTGTTATCAGTAAGTCTTCTCAAGCCCACATAGAATTATTTAAACTCTTATAAATATTCCTGAAGTTATACTGAAAAGTTATCACTGAATTTGCAACTGGACAATATTTTGCTTTCTTCCATCATTTCTTTTTTAGTTCAGGCCTATCTTTTGAGGAGTCTGGAATAATTTGGGTATCTAAATTAACCTTTCACTTACAACTTCCTTAGGATCATGTCCTTCCTCCAACTCCTTTGTCACTAGCAATGACCCTGCTGACCAACATCAGTACTAATTTTTACTTACTTTTCAAATGATTTGTGGAAACACACAAGGCATGAATCCTCTACAACAATACTGGCCAAGAGATCATTCTCTGGGGATTGGGAGATCCATTATAGTAGCCACTAGTCACAAATGGCTATTGAGAACTAAATACTTAAATGTAAGTGCAATTGAAGAAGTGACCTCTAAATTTAAATTTTAGTTAACTTTATTCTCTTATAATTAATTTAAGTTAAAATTTAAATAGGCCCATGTGGCTGGTGGTTACAGTTTTGGACCAGGGAACTCTAGAAACTTCTATTCATCTCACAATTATTAAGACTATTACAACACCCCCCAGCACTGTGTCTGAAACTGATTCTCTAGCAGCTAATAGTTGCCTGAATTTTGATATTTTATACACACACACACACCATGGGATCCTGGAGAAAGCACTGATTTTGACATCATTGGATACCAGTTCTTAGGGAAATGACCTTGAATTATTTATGTAACCTTTACAAGCCTCAGTTTCCCCTTCTGGAAAACAGAGAAGATACTATCTTTCTAAATTATTATGAAAATTAAACACATTAATTACATGGAATTAAATAGCATACATGGAGTGCCTAACATTCTGGCTCCTATAAGTGGTAGACAGTCAACCAGAGGAGGCAATTATAGACCGAGATGAGACATCACAAGGTCATGTAAAGTTAGTCAGTTTAATTCCTTTACTGAAAGGTCTGGAAGGTAAAGAGAGAAGACTTAAATTTCAGGGAGGGAGCATTCAAGATATTTACTGTATTAACAGACTATCAGGAGAGGCTATGAAAACTCTCATGAGGAATTTAAAAATGGCATTAAAACCATCTTTAGTGGTTGGATTTTGATTGGTTTCCCTACAGGCATAGAATGAGGCTCCTTTTTGAAATCAATCCTAAAAATGTAAGTCAAAAGTACCTGTGGAGGTACCCATATTTGGAATATTGTTTTTCTTATACTGTTTGAAAAAAAAAAACCATATTCAATTTTCCACATAAGAAAAGGGTAGTTAGAAATGACACATGGGATATAAGCTTAATCAATCAAGTCCATGGTGATAGAGTTTCCTTACATGGGAAAATCTCTTCTTAGGAAGAGATTGGGTCATGAAAAGGTGACTAGAAGAATGAATAACATTTTAGTCATGTTAAGCAGGAATTGTCTACTCTTCATCCATGTGGATATAAAAAGTAAATAACTGGATTATATAAATCTGGGGCTCTTTTGGAATAGAGACATAAATGTGCTAGTCAAGAGCATATTTGTTACACCTAGAAACCTGAGATTAAATTATTTTCTCTGCTAAGGAGAAGCTACAGCAAAAGAGAAGGACTGGACAAAAGACATTGAACACTCTTATATCTAGAAGTTGAGTAGAGGAAGAAAAGCCACAAAGGAGACTGAAAAAGAGAAGACATGGAGATGAGAGAAGACTAGGAGAATGGGGCTCCATTGGAGTCAAGAGAAGAATGTTTCAGAAAGGAGCAAACTGTTAGGTGTACAGAATGATTCATTTTCAAGAAAGATAGAGCCTGAGTAGCACCCCATAACAACTATGGAGACCATTTGTGGTCTATACAACTTTCCATGAAGTAAGGGGTAGATGGTGGATACCTCTTTGGAATTTGTGAAATGGTAAATAAGAGAGAATGGATCCAAAGTCAGAGAAGGCCAAATGACACCCCACCTGTTTGCTGTCCTTCAGAAACTTGAGTGCATCATTCTCCCTGGAGGCCTAATGAACTAAAATCAGACTCAATCTTTTTGTCTTTAAAGAAACATGTTTGCTATGGAAAAAGAGATGAGTGCAACATGTTGCTTTTGCTGCTGACTATGAATGTTTAAAATATTTAAAAGAACAAGAACGTATTCTTTGGGGAACACGGAAAATTATTCCCAAGGGTAATCTTTAAATTTCATGTTTTTAAGACTAGATCTTGTTCCAAAATCAAGAAGCGTGGTTCTGCCCCAACTTGAAAATATATGACTAGCAATAAATGGTAGGACCCCAGTAGGAAAAGGTAGGCTCACCCAGTTTTCTGACAGAGCTTTCATTGAATGTGTCTTTCTCTTAATAGCATATTCCAAAAATGGATTAACTTTCAAAGCATTTATAAACATTTCAGGAATTTTCCAAGATTACAGACACCACTGGAATCAATCCCCATAGGAATAGTTTTATCTTTAGCTCATAATATCACTCGATTCTTTCTAAGAGAATTCATAGTGAAACTGAGTAAGAGAATAGAGAAAAATCACCAACTAGTTCAATCCCATTACTTTTTAAGGCAAACCACCAACAGGCATATCAGTTGCAAATCTCCCTATCAATTCTCTCTCAAGCCACAAGCCACCCACTGATTCCATGATAAACTGCACATTGCTAACTCAAGTTTATTGAAACAAAATGCATAAATAAAATGCTCCCATTTGAAGTGATACATTTGAAATGAATCCATCTGTTTCAACAAATACATATGCCTAAGTAACCAAAACTGATCAAAATATGGGACATTTCCATCACCCCCAAAACTTCCCTTCTGCCCCTTCCTAACTACCCTGACCTTACATAAGCAAATCTATCATAGTAAATTTACTCTATTCTAGAGTTTTCGATGAATGGAATCTCTTTCTGAATTCTTTCAATCTGCATTTATGGTTGTTATTCTTTTTGCTGTGTTTTTAGAATTATCTATGTCTCTGGGTATATTTTTGTTAATTTTTATTAAATTAACTTTATTGTTTATTAATACAATTGTCTATATTTTTATCACATGCACAGATTTTATTATAAAATAGTATTTTCTTTGTATTATAAACAAAATAAAATTTGTTTATCCATTTACCTGTTGAGGGATATTGAGTAGGTTAACTACCTTTAGGTTATTATGAATAAAACTGCTCTGAACATTCATGTAAAAGTCTTAGTGGACACACTTGTTCACTTCTTTTGAATTAATACTTAGGAGTAGAATCACCAGGTAATATGGTACATCTATCCCTAAGTCTAAAAGAAATTGCCAAATTTTTCAAAAGCAGTTGTAAAGATTTTTTGTTCCCACAAACAAGATATGAAAGCTACAGTTGCTCTTTGTCTTCCCCAGTACTTGATATTACTTGTCTTTCTAATTTTTAGCCTTTCTAGTGGGTGTGCAGGATAACACATCGTGGTTTAAATCTGCATTTCCCTGGTGACTCACATACATTACTCCATTTGTTTGGGTCTAACCATCACTTAGCAATTTTTTGTGCTTTTCAGTATATGGTTTGCACATAAGTATTCTAAATTTATTCCTCAATATTTTACTCTTAGTGCTATTATAATGGTAGCATATTTTCAATTTATTTCTTGCTAGTATGTAAAATACAATTGATGTTTATGACTCATTTAGGAAACATTCAAGCATTTGACAGTGACTCCTGTCTATCATTACCAATTTTGTCACTAACTTTTTATATATTTATCACATAGCTCTCCATATTCATTCCTCTACCCATTCAATCCATTTATCTTTGAATGCATCTAAAAAGTACGACAGATTTCATTTCACTTTGCCCTTAAAACTTTAACATGCACATATGTTAACTAATTTCAATATATTCCATGGTTTTCATTTTGGTATAATATAGACATTGAAAGAAATCCACAAATCTTAAGTGTACCTGTACTGAGTTCTGACACATGCATGTACTTGTATTACTAAATCACCTGTCAAGATACAGAACATTATCATTGAGACACAATAATCTGTCAGGCCCTTCTGCAGTATGGTCCTCCCCTGCCCTTAAGAACCAACCACTTTTCTCCTTTTCTCTTCTCTTTTTTTTTTTTTCAAAGATTTTATTTATTTATTTGACAGAGACAGTGAGAGAGGGAACACAAGCAGGGGGAGTGGAAGAAGGAGAAACAGACTCTCCGCTGAGCAGGGAGCCCGATGTGGGGCTTGATCCCAGGACCTGGGGATCATGACCTGAGCAGAAGGCAGCCGCCTAACCGACTGAGCCACCCAGGTGCCCCTTGTCTTCTTTTCTTATTTCTTTTCTTTCTTTTCTGTTCCTTTTCTTTTCTTTCACACTGTAAAGTACTTCAGGATATTCTACAATTTCATACAAATGAAATAAAATAGTTTGACTCATTTTTGTAGGACTTCTTTTACTCAGCAGAGTAATTCTGAGATCATTCTGTTGCTCTGTGTAATAGCAATTTGTTCCTTTTAGGGATGAATAGCACTTCACTGTATGAACTTAAAACTGTAAGCTTGTAAGTTTTAGGCTATCCTGCAAGTTGTTGAGGCTGTATTCATGTTTTCTCTCCATTTTTTTTTTTCCCTGTTCTTCCCAGAGAAAGTTTCTACTTATGTATGTATCTTCGTTTACATGGACTCCGGGCATCTGCTACTTTGCTATTAAGCCCATCGATTTTTTTATTTTAGATTTTTCAGTTCTAGCATTTTTATTACATCCCTTTTCATAGTTTTTGTTTCATTTTGTTTTGTTTTAGCAGATAAGTAACTTAGCTGTTGAGCAAAAGCTTAACATTCCATTCAATTCTTTTATCCGCAGCTCCTTTGAGCCTGTCCTACGCACACATGTTTCTGGGGTTAGTCAGAAATCTGGACAAACTTCACACACAGATATTGGTCTTCCCTTCTGCAACTCCGTCTCCTTTTCAGAACACCCCCCCTTCACTTCAGAGTGACTATGTTCACCCCAAACACTGTCCCCTTGTTCTTCAGATCAGAAAGACTGTTGGTTTTCTTTGGCAGTTTAGCTTGTTGGCAAGCTGGTATTAGCAAACTTTCATCAGGCTAAAAGCCATAAAAATGGGAAGCTCACTCTGTGTTTTCTTCTTCTGAGTGTTGACTTTTCTCTATAGTTTGCCCACTCTTGTTTCCTTCCCAGCACCTTCAGGTAGATGGTTATTGTATATGTCGTCCCATATATAGAATTGTCCTCTCTGGGGGAATCAGTCTGGTTGTAGCTTATTCAGCCAGAACAGAAATAGAACTGCCACAATGAATTTTTGCGTATTGACTATGTGTCCTACAACCTTGCTAAATTCACTCAGTCTAACAGTTTTTATAGGTATCTTAGGATTTTCTAAGTACATGAATTGCATCATCTGTGAATAAGAAGAATTTTAATCCTTCTTTTACAATCTCTACGCTTTTCATTTATTATCTCACTCATACTGAGTTTCTAGTTATAACCATTCATAGAAAGTTAATAAGACTGGTGAGAGCAGATACTCTTACCTTGTTTCTCATATTAAGGAAAACATACTCAGTTTTTTACCATTAAGTATGTGGTCAGTTACAGTTTTTGCTACAGGTTGAGAGAGTTCCTCTCTATTTCTAGATGGCTAAGAGTTTATTGTGAATCGGTATTCATTTCTGTCAAATAATGTCAAATATTTCTGCATATATTGAAATACGTATGGCCTTTATCCTTTATTCTGTTAATATGGTTAATGCTGTGACTGACTTTAAAATGTTAAATCAATCCTGCTTTTCTGAAGTAAACTCAACCTGGTCATTGTATTTTATCTGCTTTATATAGTGATGGATTCAACTGGTTAATATTTTGTTAAGAGTTTTATTTCTACAGTGAATGAAGTTTATTAACCCATAGTTTTTCCTTGAAATCTCTTTTTCTGACTTTAGTCTCAGGGTAATCCCAGGTTTATGAGTTTGCACTTACTCCCTCTTTATTATTCCAAAGAATTTGCTTAAGATTATCATCTCTTACTTAAATGCTTAATAGAATTTACAAGTGAAGCCAAATGGTTCTGGAGCTTCCTTTGTTGGAAGGTTTGAAAATACGACTTCAATTACCTTAATAGACACAGGAATATTAAGATTTTTTTTTTCTTTCTGCATGTGTCAGTTTTGGTAATTTTTGAGTTTCAAGAAGTTTTTCTATTCAAAGTTGTCATAAATAAAGAAAACTTGTTTCTTTTTGTCATAAAGAAAACTTGTCATAAATATGTTTAAAATATATTCTTAGTGGGATGCCTGGGTGGCTCAATATCTGTCTTCACTCAGGTCATGATCTTGGGGTCCTGGGACCAAGTCCCAAGTTGGGCTCCCTGCTTAGCATGGAGTCTGCTTCTCCCTCTCCTTCGCTCCCTCCTCTCCCACTCGTGTGTTCTCTCTCTCTTTCTCACTCTTTCTCTCTCTCTCAAATAAATAAATAATCTTTAAAAAATATTCCCTTATCATCTTAATGCCCGTAGGAAGTGTATTATTTTCCTCCTTTCTAACTCCTAATATGGGTAAAGTGTGTCTTCCTTTTTTCTTGATAAGTCTACCTAGACCTATATCAATTTGAATGATCCTTCCACAGAACCAACGTTGGATTCCATTTCTCTTGTGATTTCTTCTTTGACCTATGGATTATTTAAAGAGTGTTATTTAATGTAAAATATTCGGAATTTTTTAGGTATCTATGATTGATTTATAATTTAATTTATTGCGATAAAAGAACATAACTTTGATTATTTCAATTATTTTAAATTTATCAAACTACTACATGGTTTCTCTTGGTGAATGTTTCATTTATGCTTGAAAAGAATTTGTGTTCTTCTGGTTTTGGAGCAACTGATCTATATCAATAGGTCAGTTATGTTGGCGGTGTTGTTTGAGTCTTGCATATACTTTTAGATTTGTTTTTTATTTATTATACACAAATACTGCATAACTAATAGTTATAACTCTATTATAACTATAGTTATAACTATAGTTATATAGTTATACTATATATAGTATATATATAGTATATATACTATAACTATATATTATAACTCTGTGATTGTCTATTTCTCTTTTACATTCTATTTGTTTGTTTCATATCCTTTTAACCTGATTTATAAAGTACATAAACATTTAGGAATTTTATGTCTTCTTGATGAAGTGACTCCTTTGTTATTATAAAGTTCCCCTCTTTATTCCTGGTTATACTCCTTTGCAAAAGTCTACTTTACCTGGCATTTTTTAAAAAGATTTATTTATTTATTTTAGAGATAGAGAGTGCAGGAGGGGAAAGGGACAGAGAGAGAAGAATAGAGAGGAGAGAAGCTAACTCATTGCTGAGCACAGAGCCCAATGGGAGCTTGATCCCACAACTCTGAGATCATGACCTGAGCAGAAATCAAGAGTTGGACTCTTAAATAACTGAGCCACCCAGGTGCCCCTACCCAGCTTTTTAACAGACACCCCAGCTTCCAGCATACCCTAACATTTAGATACTGCATGATAAACTTTCCAATTATGCTATTTCAGAATTATCTGTATATTTATATTTAATGGCATTTTTATAAATAGTATATAGAGTCGGGTCTTATTTTTTTTATCCAATATGACAACTTCTGCCTTTAAGGATGCATTCTCACCTATCCCTTCACACTTTATGGTGTATTTTCTGATTACAGTGGAACTAAAAAATAAAAATGAAGAAAGCTGAATTATGATGAATAGTTTGTCTCTTGAAATGCTCTGTAACATAAAGGCTTAGTAGGCCAGAAGCTTTCAAGACACCAATGTGCTAGTCTTTCCAGCTGTGTAACTTTCTAGATGATTGAACTATGGCAATTCCACAGAAGTCATATCCATTTTCTGGACTTTTTGCCTTTGTATGATAATGGCAATGAAAACCATTAAATTACAAAGCTAAAAGGCCCTCTTTCCCAAGCTCCTTAGTTTTATAGAAGGTGAGACAAGAGAGGTTAAGCAACTTACCCAGGAACACATAGGAAGCAGTATTTCTGGGCCAAGATGAGAGTGATGACTACACCATCATCTCAATATATGTTGGGTAAACATTTGTCATCTTTGAGCTATCTAGCACTAAACACCTGTTCTCATTGTGTGAGTCTTGGTGAGAAGCAAGACTCTATCTCCTAGTCTGGAATTGGATGGGCTATATCATCCTCCTTGTTCCCTAATTTAGTAGCTTGCATCCGGGAATTTTACCATGACTCTATCAACTCCATCCTGAGACTAAAACTACTGAGGAAAGGATGCACCACAGAGGAAGGTCAAGATCCCAGCATTAGCAGTTCATAGACAGCAGCAACACCATCAGGAGGCCAGCAGAGGTGACTGTATGGTGACAACAGCCCTCTTCCATCTCTCTGATCGCCCCTGGGTTTTGCTAATTTTTCATGCCTTATTCTTTAGGTTTCCCAAGGATTCTCCAAATTTCCAGATACAGCTCCCAAGACTAGCTTAATCCGATTTTAATTTCTGTTGCTTGTAACCAAAAGAAGAGAGTGAAAACTGGGATGACATTTCTTTGGACATTTGAAAATGTGGCAACATTGTTGCCAACTGGCTGAATTTATCTCAAAGATATGGTGGGGATATTTTAGGTCTACCTGCCAATTTTACAAAATGAAATAGTCACTTACATTCAAAAACAGAGAGAGCTCATTTCCAATTCTGATCTCTGGCTTATCTTGAAGCAGGATCTATGGCGTCCCCATGGCATGGCAACAACCCAACTAGAAGTGAGCACCCCTGACCTCTATGGATAACACAGCTGACAGGCCACCAGATCTCCATGCACACCACTTACTTCATTTCCACTACACGCTGGCCTGGGGAGTATCTGAGCTGGTGACTCCTGTCCTAGCCACACAGGACTCCTCTGAGTTCTTTATACACACCCTGCAATTTCCTATCTTCATGCCTTTATACACAATGTACTTTCATCTCGGTCACCTTCTATGTCTTGATCCTCATTATCCTTCCTGATTGCGACCAAACATCTTGTTCCCTTAAATTTTTTCCTGATTTCCCCAAGCAGGGGTGACATTCTTCTCTCTCGAATCAGGGCTGGATCCTGTAGGTATCTTCTATTTTATTGTAATGATCTTTACACACATGCTTCTTTCCATCCAGTGGCTTCATAGAAGTCAGAGCCCACAGACAGTGTGTGTGTGTGTGTGTGTGTTTTCACACACATGCACGTTTTCATCCCAGACTCTCAGGCACCAACAAACATATGACTGTGAACTTAGTAAATCCCTCATCTATTACTTTCTTTATAAAATATTAGTAACAATTTCACCTGCCTCACAGGGGTGTCTTAAGATTTGATTCACATTTACAAAGCACTTGAAAATCCTTAGATTTGAGATGCTGTAGAAGTGAACATATTATTATTATTATCAACTTGAGGAGGATAAATTGTAAAGAGAAGGCAGAGGACTGGGATTGCTTGATATTTACAATAATATAGGTCTCTTTGCTGGGAATGCTACCTCATCGGGAATGCATATTATGAATTACATTTTCTTTCCCTAGAAAATAGTTCTTAAACTCAACCCAGACCTCTGTGCTTGGTTATATTTTGCTTCATCTTTGGATTTATATAGCTCTGAGCAACAAATTATACAGACTGCTCAGAAACATACCGGATACCCTCAAGGTATATATATAAGCATAGACAAATAGGAAAGGTAATTTCCTATTTTTATGAAGTAGCTCAGTGAAATGTCATCCTTTTATACTAAATCATATACAGCAAGCCTTCTGGATATTTAAAGCAAGAAATCAGAATTTGTTACACAGGTTTTGTTTTTTATCACAGTCAAGTTGTAGAGAGTCATGTGTCTGTGTCTTCAGCACTTTCTCAGCCCTCTTTGAAGCTGCCCGACTTAAAGGGATATGAGCTCCTCACCCCACGTGTCTCTTTTCAGCAACACCCTGAACTTTTCTCCTCCAGCACGTCTCTGATGTTTCCCCATTGCTTCCTGCTCTACTTCACTGTCAGGGAAGATTGCGTTCTGGTGAACTCAAGTGCAGGAAACCCTCCCCTTGTAGTTGCCCATCTATCCGTCGTACTTCCTGCAGGGACAGTCTCCTGGAAACGCATCTCTATCTCTGACCACCCCACTCATGTGTCATTTCAAGTGAATCAGGCCTCCATCCCCTCATTTCCATGAAAACTGCTCTGGCAAGTGCTGCCAGTGACCTCTGAATGAGCCGGGCTATCAGGCTTCTGAGCCTTTGCTCATTCTGTTCTCTCTGTCATTCCTTGATAAACCCCTGCTTATCAAGAAGTCATTATAAGACTTCCTCAGAAGTCTTTATAAGGGGCACCTTCTTATAATGAAGCCCATCACAGCTTAGGCCCCCAACTTCCTCCCAGACTTAGCCATACATTCCTTTGTCTCCACTGTGTTCCATATATAATTTCATCGAATACTTTATTGTTCTTATAGTTCATACCATAAACTCCTTTCACTAAAGTTTTACTAATTTCATCTCCAAATCTATAAGCTCTAATGTATTATATACTGGATAACTGTTTCTTTAGATGAAAATAATCATAAGGCTAATAATTCGCATTAGGTTAACATGTTACCTCTGCCGGTATATTTTGATTGTAACAGTGCTATATTGGTGGATATTACACAGTAATAGTAATCCTGGAAGGTTTTGCATTGGGAGGGATTTTGCAGATTGACTGCCCCTAACTTTCTCCTTTGGAATCCTAGTATTACAAGATACTGACACATTTTTTTTGGTAAGATTTATTAATCTATTTTAGAAATAGCATGAGCGGGAGGGGCAGAGGGAAAGGGAGAGAGAATCTCAAGCAGACTCCTCACTGAGCTCAGAGCCCAATGTGGAGCTTAATCTCACGACCCTGAGATCATGACCTGAGCTGAAATCAAGAGTTGGATCCTTAACCAACTGCACTTCCCAGGCACCCCAGGAAGAAAGTTTCTAATGACTTCTAATTCTTAGGTCAACTTCTAGTGCTCTAAAATCCAAAATGTGTAAACCAAGAATAGGACGCTTAACCAACTGAGCTACTCAGGCACTCCCTAACACATTTTCTTTAAAGAGAGAAACAATGTATAAAAATCTAATTCGTTTTGTATTATTTTTAACTTTAGGATTTCTGGAGGCTTTTCCATATAACACTGATATCTAAGACAGATATTTGGGTATTTCTATAGATTTGTCTGAGGGTAAAACCATTCTATTTGCAGAGCACACTTTAGAACATACTTTGAACAAAACCAGTGAGGCCAATTTCTCACATCAGACAAAGGAAGAAACTGATGATCAGGGAGACCCAAGGCAAAACCCAGTGTGTTATTGATATTAGAACTGGGTCTTCGCAATTATCACATGATCTCTCCCTATGAAGAATTTGAGAGACAGGGCAGGGATTTGGGGGGGTGGGGGAGAGAAATGAAACAGGAGGGGATGGGGAAGGAGACAAACCATAAGAGACTCCTAAACTCACAAAACAAACTAAGGGTGGCTGGGAGGTAGGGGGGTAGGGATGGGGTGGCTGGGTTGTGGACATTGGGGAGGGTATGTGCTATGGTGAGTGCTGTGAAATGTGTAAGCCTGATGATTCACAGACATGTACCCTGGGGCAAATAATACATTATATGTTAACAAAAAAATAAATTTAAAAATAAATAACTAAAGGTGGAAAAAAAAAAGAACTGGGTCTTCCAATTTCGTGCCTAGGATTCATTCCATTAAAAGCTGATGGTAGAATTCTCAACACTTCAGTTGACCATTTGTTCCTGAGATTAGACGTTAAAAAAAAAAAAAAAAGGATTGAAGAGTAGTCGTGGCTCAACGGACAAGATATAAGTGATGAGGACAATGAGATAAGTGTTATAATACAGAGAGATGATGCCTGCAGTGAGGTCCTGAAAGTGAAGGGAGGGGACAAGCCATGAAGCACAGGTGACCAATTGTCAGTAGCATGGGAGGCATTGCCCCACTGAAGTAGGGGACTCCTGGGAGCAAAACTTCGGACCAGGAAGACTCCCTCAACTCACACTGAGGGAAAAAAGAAAAGCCCCTATTGACTCCACCTCTGTGTAAGGGTGCCTCGTTATCTATTTAATGAGAAACCAAAGCATAGTCAGCCCAGTGAGGTTTACAAGTAGATTAGGACATTCCCTTGGAGCTATTTAAAATTCAGAGGGAAAACAGACATATATACAGAGTCTGTGTTTACACAATAAGAAATTTACAATGGAATCCCAAACCTCCAACTCATCACAGCTTTTTATTGCTCACTGATTTAAGAATCTTGACCAGTAGTGTTGAAATACCCATTTCAAATAATGGGTTCTACATATTTTTAAATATGATGGGTTGCAAGCTTGAGTTTCCCAAAGTTGGCCTATAAACATGTTTAGTTTTCTTGTTCCATTCCTACTCAGCTTAGACTCACCTTAGAATCTTTTGGATAAAATCACTGCTTCCTATACCAGCTGTTAGTTTTCCTTCCTTGAGTATAATTTTGAAGGAATCAGAGGGCAGAGTCCAGGTGAAACTAATTTAGGTATTAGCTAGAGGGAACTACTTGTAGATCAATTTTACTCAATTTGCCTTAGAGATCCAATTATATACAATATTAAGACTAGCATGAATCACCTATCACACTTGGAAACAGCTGCTAATTAAAGCACAGAAATACTAGAATGTTGACTTTTCAAGGACTCAAAAAGAAAAAAAAAAAAAGATATTATTTATTTCTAGAAGATCAATTCCAGGAGCCATGTTTGTAAGAAACTATTTGTGGGTTCAGTGGGCCACAGTAAAATTCATTTTTACAATTTTATTTTCTCTTTGATTTTTATTTCATTCTCATCCTTGCCATACAATATGAAAACTGTAATCTTCTAGCCAAAGAGCCAGTAAAAGTGTTATTTTCCTAAAACAAAGAGTATAAGGGAGCCTTGGATGGCTTAGTTGGTTAAGTGTCCCAATTCTTGATTTCGCCTCAGGTCATGATCTCCGAGTCATGAGATCCAGCCCCGTGGTGGGCTCTGTGCTCAGCAGGGAGTCGGCTTGGGATTCTCTCTCCCTCTACCTCTGCCCCTCCTGCTCTTGCTCTTTCTCTTTCTAAAATAAGTAAATAAATCTTAGAAAAAGAGAGAATAATAGAGTAGCTGAAGGCTTAGGTCCTAGAATCGGCCTGTTTGGTTTAAAAACTCAGCTCCACCACTGATTTTGTTTAAGTTACTTAAATAACTCGTCTCGAGTTTCTGTAAAAAAAAAAAAACTGTAAAATGAAAATAAGGACAGTAACTGCCTCATAGTGTCATGGATAACATTAAATGAGTTATGTTTGTAAAAGGGTCAACAAAGTGTTTGAAAGAGAGTGCATACATGCACAAACACACCAAAAATACACACATGATTTATTTCTTCTTTTTCACTTGGCTTTTGGGGAAGAAATGGGGACTGTCCACTGTATTATGTATGTTGACTTTTGATCCACCAAAAATTACACTATTTGCTTAGAGGTATCTGCAAATCATCAATTTTTATGGCATCTAAAATCACAAGAATATAGATGGCAGTATTTTATTTTTAGGAAGGGCAATGAAGAAATAAGAATCTAAAATAATGAAAATATTTCTGCACTGATTCTAACTACCTCACTGTGTCTGGCACCCTTCAGATCCCTGGTCGTCAGCGCCATACATATGAATCACTGGGGCAAACATTCATTCCTCTGTTCAACCAACAACTATTGAATGCTTTCTAGGAGTCTGGCACTTACCTAGGCACCAGCTTTCAAAAATAAATAAAATATGATTCCTTCTTTATGAACCTGTATCATGTGATTCATACATACGACCCACTGTTTTCCCCACATTCTGATTATACTAATGGTTTTGTGACTTCTCAAAGCAATGCTTGTCACTCTCTTTTCTAATGGGAAAGTAATTAATTGAACAGATTTTCTCCCTTCAGCTAAGAGCACCTAATATGCATCTTTGCGGACTAGAGTTTTCATGAAAATGTAAATTATCAAGAGATGGGATCACAGGGGCTTGCTTCACAGGAAGGTAGAAAGTGCCAAGTAAGTAATCTAAATAAGACATTTTTGATGCAGTTTGTGGTAGTTCTGGGATCAGAGGAGAATGTGAAGGAGACAAAGATATTTTCTTTCTGGGGAAACTATCAAAAGAAATGTCAAATTTTTATATATCTCATGATAAGTTTGAATTAAATTATTTAGGCATATAATTTAAGAAGAACTATATAAATTGCAACGTGTACTGAGGTTCAATGTCCTCCTCACTGTTAAAGGAAACCATCAGGATGACTGGGCTTAACAGAAACTTCCAGTCTGAACTTTTTCTTTTTTTTAAAGATTTATTCATTTGACAGAGAGCATGATCACAAGTAGGCAGAGGCAAGGCAGGGAGAGAGGGAGAAGCAGGCTCCCCGCTGAGCATAGAGCCTGATGCAGGGCTCCATCCCAGGACCCCGAGATCATGACCTGAGCCGAAGGCAGAGGCTTTAGCCCACTGAGCCACCCAGGTGCCCCCTAGTCTGAACTTCTATTTTAGCTCCCAAGTTAGAAATCTTTAGAAGTCTTGGAGGGGTAGGGTTTGTCTGTGACTCAGGTGGGTCACAATCAGGCATTGGTATTTACATAGCTCTTCATGAATGAAATGAACCTTACTTTAGGGTTAAGACATGATCAAGCATGGCTCTCAGACACTGGTGAGAAGGTTTTATCACAGATGCTTTTGAAAGTCTGCTGAAACAAGCCCATATATACAAAGTTTTGCACAGGAGCTTCATAGGATCTCTTCAAAACCACATCCAGAGAAACTAAAAAGACCCATGGATATTTAGAGAAGAAAAGCTATTCAGACTTTTTGTGAGTGTGTATGGTTGCAAGTACTTAGCTTGCAGTCCATTTTTGTGTTGAAAAATTCAAGTTTGGTGTGTGTGTTAACATCACGAATTAGTCAAAAAGCTTGCATTATGAGGCAGAAGGACAAATACTGTATGATCTCATTGTTATATGTAGACTCTAATAAAGTCAAACTCATAGAATCAGAGTAAAACAGTTACTGCCAGGAGCTGGGGGTGTGGGGCCAATGGGGAGACGTTGGTCAAAGGGTACAAACCTTCAGTTACAAGATGAACGAGTTCTGGGGAGCTAATGTACAACATAGTGATTAGTTAATAAATACGATATTGTAGACTTGAAATAGACTAAGGATAGATTTTTTAGTGTGCTCAGCACACATATACACACACCCCCAAATGATAACTATGCGAGGTGATGGATGTGTTCATTACCTTGATTGTGTTAATTTCATGTATTCATGCATTAAACCATCACATTGCACGACTTAAAAAATCATGTGGTACAACCTAAATATACACAATTTGTGTTCATCGTTTTTCAATAAAGCTGAAAAAATTTAGTATCTTAATAAAACACCAACCAAACAACAAAACAAACAGCTTGGGTTAGCCTCATAACTCCGCTACTGCAATCATCTTGCACTAATGCAGCTCCTCTCTTAACCTAGTCTTCCCTCCCACACAAACAAGCACACTGAGTCCCACACCTCTTAGAGGAGCCGGCACAGCCACCCACTGCTCAGCTGCTAGGCTAGTCATTCATCAAGGACTCTCAGAGCTGCAGCCTCAGGATAACAGTTGGGCTTGGGGGCCATGAAAAGAGTACAAGCAGCTGTGGCACCCCCCCTACACCACACTCATTACGCACTTGAGCTATTTGGAACCCAGGAGGATTTACATGGAAGGTGGCTCAGGGAAGCTCAGGAGGGAGGGAGAGACAGTGCCCCAAATCTATGTACGTTCACTTCCGAACTATCAGTCCAGTGGGGAATTTCTTCTATGATCAATGTCTGACATTAGGGTTGGAGTGGGGAGGAGACAGCATTGTTGGCACAGAGCAGATCGCAATAGAAAGTGGCTATTATTTTTATTTTCTAAAGGGGTACCTGGGTGGCTCAGTTGGTTAAGCATCCGACTCTATTTCAGTTCAGGTCGGTCATAATCTCAGGGCTGTGAGATGAAGCCCAGCATGGAGCCTGCTTGAGATTCTCTCTCTCCTTCTCCCTCTGTCCTTCCCTGGCTTTAAGAAAAAAATCTAAATTATACTCTAATGGGGTGATTCATAGACTTCAGAATAATGATCTTAAATTGCATAATATTTCATATAGTGGATCATTTATTATTTTGTTTTATATATTTGGATGGTACTTTCATTTATTTGAAATAGATAATGCTGAAATAAATCCATGTTGCTCTTTACACAAATCACCTTTTTCTGCCTAAATCATAAAATAGTGATTTCTTATAAACTGCAGTGTAGACATGAACAAAAATGTAAGCTTGGCATTCTTTCTACAAATAGCTCATTCTAACAAATCCCCTAAAACAAAAGAAAACTAAAATCAAACAGAAAAAAAACAAGATAATTTCTCCTACAAATTAATTTTGGATATAACATGAAATCAAAAAAGTTCATATATCATGCATTTTCCTCCTTGACACTACTTGGTCACCACATCAAGTGTATCTTTGTACATAATATATATTGGATATTGGTTATAAAATGTAGATCATCTATTCAAAGAGTTCTATATCTGTAATAGATGATTTACCCTATTCTGTTGATATCACTGTTAATTTTTTAAAAGAGAACTTTATTTTTGGAATTTGCAGAGAATTGAATTCAAGGCTTCCAATTGTAAATATGCTAGGATATTTGAATAAATCTTGGTTTCAAGTACCCAAGAAAAAAAAGTTTCAAGTAAAAAAAGAATTCAATACATGGATGGGAGACCAGATCTAGAAAAATGTGCCAATATGAAGCATGAATACTTTTTTTTTTTTAAGATTTTATTTATTTATTTATTTATTTATTTGACAGAGAGGGGAGAGATCACAAGTAGGCAGAGAGGCAGGCAGAGAGAGAAGGGGAAGCAGGCTCCCTGCCGAGCAGAGAGCTCTATGCGGGGCTCGAACCCAGGACCCTGAGACCGTGATCTGAGCCGAAGGCAGAGGCTTTAACCCACTGAGCCACCCAGGCGCCCCAAAGCATGAATACTTTTTAAAGCCACCTCGTTACTTAAGTATTTTGCCAACACTTAAGATATAAAAGTTAGACTTCCATGCTCTAAGTGTTTATTTGAAAACTGGAGAGACAGTATGTAGAATAGAAAACTTCTGGGGGTATCTGCCAGAGGAGCTCACGAAGTCAACAATGATCTTGAAGAAAAATGGAAGAATCAGGAATTTATGACAAGTAACTTATTTAGGTTAATATATGCTTTCTAGAACATCTACTCACGTAATTTTGAGAATGATCTATATAATGAACGCTATATGATCTTTATTCCTCCTCCATTAATTCTAATCAAATTATGACCTTATCAAAGTAGTTTTTTGGGATGGCAGCCAACCACGCTGCCTTTCATGAACGTTACTTGAGATGATTGATCATGGATAACTGTTTTTTAAGTTAGGTTCCCAGGGGTGGGATTAGTGAGGTTATAAGTATTTTTATGACTCCTGACATATTGCTAGTGATACTGTACTTGCAAAGCTTTTGATACATTTTGCTGGACTGTTTTCCCAAAGGACTGTACTAATTTATAATGCTGCCAGAAATGCATGAGTGATTTCCTTTCACCTTCAAATGTTAGGACTTTGCCTTTAATTTTTTTTTTAAAAGTAGATGAAAATATGCATAAAAAACTATTAAGAAGTGCCCTTCTCAGCCTGAAGCAGCGAAGGAAGTCTCAAAAATTCCTATTTCAAATTCTATCACATTAAATTTTTAACTGTATAGAGTCCTCATACTAAAGACATGTCTAATTCATGCCACCTTGGCCTGTCTTACCCGCCCAGGAAACTTTAGAGTCTTTTCTGGCTCAATATTAATGTACGCTTAGTTAATGTAAGGTTGTTTTATTTAGGAAAATGACCTTTAAAAGGCCACTGTCTTGTAGACATTTTAGTTATATATATAAAAAATAGTATTTTAATTAAAGGCAAAGATAAATATTTTTATTACCTGATTGCTCTTATCATATGTATTTTTGTTCTTCTTTGAACAAAGCCTATATACCATATGCCCATGATAAAATTCCTAAAAAAGTTGAACTATTTATTTCTGCAAACATCTAATGAGACTGAGCAGAAGCTCTGCATTCATCAAATTCCATTTCCTATTCCTCCTTCCTGGCTTATGGAAAACCATACTTCCCAATCCCTTTGTAGGTAGGCAAGGCCACGTCACCAGTTCTGGTCAATGAAATTTGGAAAGGAATGGTGTGTGTCATTTCTGAGCTATGGTAATGAAAATTCTCTTTGTGCTTCTCCAGGTTCTTCCTTTTCTTGACCTAGCAAACGTCATGTGTCAATGTTGGTGCCTGCATTAGCCTGGATCCTGAGTGACCGCGTGGAGGACAGCCCCTGTTGCCTCCCCCATTCCTGTACCCCCACAACCTGTCTTAGCCTGCGTGAGCAAAAAGAAACACTGGAGGTATTATGAGATCTGGCAGTTAAACGTGTTTTTGAAGCACGATCTTCCCTGAACAATGCCTCAGATGTGGTCACAGACTCTCCTATTAAATCTGTTCCCCCAGCCGCACGGCTGGAATGGGTAGAGTGAGGATTTCTGGAGGAGCCTAACGAGGGAAGGTTATATTGCCTTGACAGGCCCAGTTCTAAGGAGAGGGACCCTCTGGCTGGTCCCTTGCACTTCATAAGCACCAAAAACAGAGATATTAAAATGTACATAGAAGAAAAGAATCCTCAGAACAACAGTTTAGATTTATAATAACAAACTTCATACTCTAACTTCAAAACTCATAAAAGCCCATCTGTTCTGTGAAGCATTCCAACAAAATGACCACTTGGTGCTCACTCTTCTGTGCCGGTGCTTGTCTCGTATTCGTGTGTGGCTCTCGTAGCCCCCAGTGTGCCTCAAATTGAGGGCCCTGCAGGGCACGACAGTTTATTGTGTTTTTTGGCACGGCGGTTCACCTAACATAAGTGAATAGAGGGGGTGCAAAAAGCAAATTGAAAAAAAAAAAAGATCCTTTTTACGGATGTGTGTACTGAAATTTGAGGTTTACAAACAAAACAAGAGCAGAAGAGTACATTTTCTTTGTCCTACCAAATTGCCATGTTATAGGGCTTCTCACCCTCTCTATACAAAGAAATGCTCTCTGACGGCAGATGCAGGGAAATAGAGAAATGATCATATAGCCAACCTCTTGTCCCTTCTAGTCCAGAAATGTACAGTTCCGCCAACTGTCCTGTCCCAGGGGCTGTGGTTTAAAGTGGAAAGAGTCTGTTTTGAGGAGTAAAAAGGATGGTTCTATGTTACCTGAAGAAAGACAAAGGGAATCCACGGCCACCTACCATGTTCCAACCTCTTGCTGAGACTCTTCATATAAATTACTTCATTTAGCCCTCCCTAAATCCCTAAATTTTTCTCATCTATAATGTGGAGATGATAACCGAGTCTGGGAGGATTAAATGAAATTAGGCATGTGGGAATGCTTTGTAAACTACACAGGAGCACTATAGAAATGAAAATTATTATTTTTTGACTGTTTCCAAAAGATTACCCATTTTCTCTTAGGCACAGGAAAAGTGTTGCTTACCTTGAAATGCTTGGTAAGTAGCAACTACAGGTAAAAGAATATTCCCTTTCAAATGCTGCCAGAGAGAAGATTTTTAAATGATGTCTTTATGTGCTAAGAGAGAG
>CM053608.1:118232198-118274683 GCA_028646535.1 Procyon lotor | reverse complement strand
TTTTTTTTTAAAGATTTTATTTATTTATTTGACAGAGAGGAGAGAGATCATAAGTAGGCAGAGAGGAAGGCAGAGAGAGAGGGGGAAGCAGGCTCCCCGCCGAGCAGAGAGCCCGATGCGGGGCTCGATCCCAGGACCCTGAGATCATGACCTGAGCTGAAGGCAGAGGCTTTAACCCACTGAGCCACCCAGGTGCCCCGAAAAATGTGTCTTAAGATTGAGTAAATGAGTGACATTTCGCAATTCTCTTTTTCACTGTGTGAAATTCTCTTTACACTGTGGGTGTATATATGTGTGTGGGTATATATGTGTGTCTGTGTGTGTTGGAAAGCAGGTGGTTAATTAGGAAAAATGTCTATTTTTGGAGAATGCCTTCTAATGTATTTAGAGATGAACTATCATAAAGCCTATCATTTATTTTAGATATTTCAGCAAAAAAAAGTATAAAGCAAATATAATGAAAGGTGCACAATTATTAAATTTAGTTCATGAATACAAAGTTGTTCATTATACTATTATCTTTATTTTCCTATAGGTTTGAAAGTTTCCTAACAAAAAATTAAAGCAAATGAATCACATTAATTAACAGTGTCTCAACGGAGATGACACTATTTCAGATTTTTTTAAATATTAAATAAAACAATGTTCACAAATGCACCTAAAGATCTATTAGTAGAGAATTGATCTACCCAAGATTATTATTATAAAATGTGAATCCCAGCTTAATTTCTTGGTTGATTTACCTTGTGAAACTAACTTAACAGCTGGGTTCACTAGTAAATTAGGAGGAACATAACTCTTCGCTCAAAGCATGATTGTGAGGATCAAAAGAAGCAATCATGTTTTATACACTGTATGTTGCTCTTTATAATCATAACTTATACAAATTCCACCTGTAATCATAACTCTCTTTCTGACTTAGTTCTTACCTGGCAATCAGTTTCCTAATTGCAATGGACATGTTAGTCCTTGACTCAGAAGAAATGTACCCCTGGATTCACAATTCTCAACATTTACACCTTCAAATACATTTACCATATTTTCTATCATCTGGCAAGGAAAGAAAGTATAGTACCTTATTCCCAATAAAAGCTACCACACATATGCACACGCATAAAGTATTTTGTGGTTACTGAAGACAGTTGTCTTGGTATATATTTTAATTTCTCCCCAATTCACCGTACTTCCTTCCTGAACACTGCTATGATCAGAGACCAACGTTATCAAATCAAAAGAGACCACTGTCTCTGCAACTTAGCAGGGGTATCTGGCAAGAAATATAAGGGTACAGATATGAAACCCTATGTTCTGCAGGTTTTGGGAACACTGAGCAGATGTTCAACTTCTAAAAATGTTACATCTTCTCATCTCTCTGCTTTAGTTATTTGAACCACACCTTTTTTCATTATATTTCTACAGACAAGAATTCTTTTCTTTAACTGATCATGTGGGAAATGACTTAATACAAGTAACTAAGTTTATCAGAAATTAATTTTTTCTTTTTAGAAATTTTTCTTCTAGAAAATATATGTATGTGTATACACACACACACATGCACACACACACACACACAACAGGACCTTTAAATATTTCTGTTATTTAAAAAAATAGGCAAATTACCAAATCACAGATAATAGAATTTGCATTACAAGGGAAAATTAAGCATTTAAAGTTAAAGTGAACCACCAAGGGACATGAAGAACTTAGAATTCTTGAATTAAGGTGGGATGTTCATCTAGAGGATTCAAAAAATACGATGGTTATAATGTATAAGTATACATGTGTAAAGATAGGGAACACTGTGTTTGAGAAAGTTTCAGGTACTTTTATTCCTCTTATGCTCATTCAAAGTTGGCCCCTCCCAATTCCCACAGAGCTAAACAAAGTAGGTCAAAGAGATGCTGGTAAATAGAGCACAGCAAGTCCTTACCTCTAGCGGGAGCCTAGCCCAGCCCTGAGCAAGCAGCCTCGATGTTGATTAGAAGGCCAATGTCATGAAAGAGGGCCTGAAAGAGCCACCCACACACCTCTGCTAGGTCTCCCATAAAACCAGCAAGGCAAGGAGAAGATCTGGAGAAGACCCTATTGCCCACTCCACCCACCTGCCCAAGATGGGTAGAGAATTAGCTAAGAATTTGGAGTACAATTCTCACCAGATACTTGCCACAGCAAAGGGCAGAAGGAGCGCATAACAGAGGATGTAGGATGATCAGTTCGAATCCAGGAGCCAAGTGGATACTATCACTGAACTTCCAAGAGTATGTGAGAACTGACCCAGGGTGCCTGCCTGGTTACCAGGTGGCCCAGGAAGGAGCCCAGAGCAGTCATGGTACATCAGGCGGGAGCAATAATGCACTCCACCAGCTGGGAGACTCCTCCTCCCTCTGAGGGAACCACAGCCTCAGAGAGAGCAGGAGTCTCAACAGAAGCCAATAAGGACACAAGCGAGATCGTCTGCAAAGCAGATATGTCCTCTTTGTTGTCATGGGACTTCTGACTCCCCATCCACACACTGTCGCAGAAGAAGAGGAGGGGACAGTATCCGAGCAAGGAAAATGCCCTGACTGGGGTTTTAAACTGACTGAACAGTTTGGGAGAAAATGGTCTCCAGTTTTGGAGAAACATGGCCACCTTCCTGCACATTTGAGTTCTGCCTATAAATTTCAATCCCACTACGCACCACTTAGAACACAGTGCCTAATTCTCTGCTTCCGACTCGGGGAGACATGCTTTCTCAGCTCAAGGCAAGAGAACTCAAAATTGCTGAGAAAGAGCTGAATTCTTTCCCCTGTTCTTCAGCAAGATTTTCACAGGGTAAACCTTCTGATCCAGCTTCCCCGCCTTTCAGGACTATGGACAATTGCCGGCGCCTGCCACTGTACTGTGTTCTAACCCAGCAGCCTCATGAAAGGCGGCAGCTAGAAGCAGGTGTGACATAGGGGCCGGGATGGCCAGCCTCTAAGGAAAACCAAGGTTTTCCTGGGGAGAAATTTAAAAACAAATGTACACAGCCACCTCCAGACTGCACCAAAACCAGGAAACCATTTTTGTCCTTAGCACTCAGAGCAGAAGGGTAGGGTCAAAGACAATCACAAACGCAAATGCCACAAAGAATGACATTCCTTGTTCCTGCTCACATCACCGGTATGGGGAAAAGGCTCTTGACCATAAGGAAAAGCTCAGAAATACACAACACTGGCAAGGAGTGTAGTAGGATTCAATCGTCCACAGCAATCCACCTGAGAAGATGGAATTCAAGGCAGTTACCTACCTAGACTGAGAAGGAAGGAAGGCAGGGTATTTCGTAAACCTTTTTTTTTTTTTCTTTGTTCCAGACACATTTAGGTTCATTGACCACAAAGAGTTTACTTTGAGTCTCCATTTATGAGGATCTACTTAGGTGGATATGTGCGTGTGTGTGTGTGTGTGTGTGTGTGTGTGTGTGTGTGCACGCGCACACATGATTTAGGCAGTGAATATAATACCCTACATATCCTCAATGCTTAAAAGATATTTTAAAAAGCATTGTGATAAATACAATATTCTCTACAAAGTACCCACAGCAAGATATGGGAGAGCGCCTGGACGGCTCAGTCGGTTAAGTGTCTGCCCTTTGCTCAGGTCATGATCCCGGGGTCCTCGGATTAAGCCCCGTATTGGGCTCCCCTCTCATTGGGGAGCTTGCTTCTCCCTCTCCCTCTGCCCTTCCCCTGGTTCATGCTCTCTGCCTCATTCTCTCTCTCTTTCCCTCTCTCTCTCTGATAAATAAAAAAATCTTAAAAAAAAAATGATACCAGAATTAGGGTGTGATTCTAAACAAGCAGAATCAGATAACAGGATTTTGCTAACATCTGGTGTTGACCACCTACACACAAATTGATTTTCAGAAAAATAATATTAAGAATATTTTCATCTAAATGTAAATGCAGCTTGCAGAGTAGATTGTCATGACACCACAGTAACTTCATCAAGATAGCTGACCTGTCATTGTAAATGAGCCAGGGGACTGGTACCCACATCATGAACCCTTGTTTTGGTTAAGAGTTTTTCTCTAAAGAGACCTTTCCCTCTCACATCAACTTGTGTTTCAGTGGCTGAGTGGTTCTGATCTGTTTTGTTCCTGACTTCGGCCCTATCACTCAAACATTGATCCTAAGTCCTTAAATAGTCCTCACAACTTCACTCCAAGGCATGATATAGAGTATCTATCACACCATTCTGACCACTCTGGGCCAGAAGCCTGCTTCAGCCCAAGCTGCAAAATTTAGCACAAATGTCTGCGCACTCGAAAAAGGGAACAGACGTGAGGTTTCTACCAATACCAAGCACCAAGCTGACTTCTCAATTTATCTCTGTGATCTGTAAACTTTGGCATCCAGAATTCTCTCAAATTAACATTCTTTTGCAATATCTCAATTGTTTGAGAATTTTGAATTTTATAATAAATTATAATTATTTGAATTTTATAATAATTGCCAATACAGTTGGCATTCATTCCTTCATGCTTTACTAAAAAAAAAAAAAAGTACAATAAAACAAAATGGCAACAACAAAAATTATATTGACCATCTCTTATGGGTTGGGAACAGTGATAGATCCAGGGACATAAGCCTTAATTAAAAGCAAAGTTGACATTTGTCTATACAGTGAAATTCAGAAGCAATTCTTGCCCCGAATATGTCTTTCTTTTTCAATCCTGCTATTGTGCCTGGATTGCCTGCATTTAGATGCAAAAGAAAACAGAGTATCTACAAGGAAATACTAATTAGATTTTTCATCGGCAAAAATAGATGATGTATTAAATAAATACGTAATAAAATACGTAGCTGTGAAAATAAATACATACTAAATTATCATTTACTTGTGAAGCAGCCAAAGAGTAAGAGAGTTTATTATCTAGAGTCAAACCTGTCTGAAAAAGATTAGGAGAGGATATAAGTCATCAACAAGACATTTGAACCCAAAGAGACAACGAAGAATGGTGGCACAGACATTTATCAAATATGTCAGTAACTTTATTTAATATTCTGCACTAAAAATAAAATGTAAAAGTAAAAAGTAGAACAAAATTCTAGGTGAAACAAATGCGTTGGGAGAAATATTCAACAGAGAGGCAAAGTGTGGTGGTATTTGTGTTCAGGAGGAGAAAAAATTACAGAAATACCCATACTTGTTAAAGGTGACTCTCAAATGGGGTACAAATGGGAATTTACTTTGGAAGAAATCATTTTGTAAGTAAACACTGAAATTCCTTCCGAAAAAGATTGCTCTAGATAGGGTAAAAACAGTAAGTTAAAAAAAAATTCTTCAAAATCTCTTTTGTGCTATTCCAGTCATTTTAAGTAGGCTCCAGGCCCAACATGGAGCCTGAACTCATAGCCCTGAGATCCAGGGTCAATTCGTGCGTGACCCACTGAGCCAGCCAGGCGCCCCACATCCTGGTTATTCCTGCTGCTGCTTCTCTTCAGAACACATTGAGGCGCCATCTCTGAAACCACAATCAGCCTATAAAAAACCCAACCTTTCTCTCCTCCTTAGAGCTGGGTGGCAACGCACCAATGCACCACTAAATGCAGTTTCTTAAAACTGCGTTGTCCTAAGTTTGGTCTCAGAACACCTCTATATATGTGTAAAAATTTTCCAGGCCCCAAAGAGTTTTGTTTATGTGGGTTATATCTGCCACTATTTACTATATCAGAAGCTAAAACTTAAAATTTTAAACTTATTTACTTATTCATTTAAAATGAATGACACTAAATCCATTATTTTTAAAATGACTTATTTTTATGAAAACTAATTATATGTCCTAAAGAAACAAATAATCTGTGAGGAGAGTGGCCATGCCCTTTACATTTTTATAAGTTTCTTTAATGTTGGCTTAATAGAAACAGGTGAATCCTCATCTATGGGTCCATATCCAATCTGTTGAGCTATGTCGGTCTTGATGAAATATATAAAAGATATGTGACTTCACATAGATACATACTTGGGGAAAAGGGGAGTATTTTTAATAGCCCTTCAGAGAAATGTGGATATGATTTTTTGAAACTAGACCAAAACTCAGTAAGTACAAGGATTTTTTTTTTTAAGTTTAGTTACAATGTGGAATCTTTAACCATGTAAGTAAACATTTTTACTCTATTATATTAAAATGCACTGGTTTATCTCACACACTGGACAATTCTTTTCCTACCCATGGTTTTGTGACATCACTCATTGATACTCTGGAAAATATTGGTCCACCAAGTCAGGCTTCCCAATAGTTCACATTTCATGATACAATACCAAAAAGTCACATCTTAAATATCACCATTGGGCTCATCAGAAAAACATCTTTAAGAATTGGGAAGCTCTCAAGCTCATGAGGGTGGATACAAGATTTCATTTCCATTTTATCATTTTCATCTGAGATTTTAAATTTTCTCCTTGAAAATGAATACTGTAGCTTGTTGTTTTCTGAATTGACATTTTCAAGGAAATATCTGTGAAATACACGAATGTGAACAACAGTAGTTGGTGTGTCAGTGAGATTTTTGGAGAAAAATGGTATCCCATGCCAAAAGCCAGTATAGTTCAGCTCACAACTTAATTCAACCTCTAGACAACCTCAGTATAAAGCATAAATGCTTTATGAATACTTCCCATTTTGTCATATAAAATATGAAAAAGATGTTCCCTGAAGGGTCAAAATTTATTAAGAGTAATAAATTATATTCTTTCATTAAGGACGTTTTTAAAAAAGTCATATTTAAGAGAAACTTTTTTTTTCTTTTTAAATGCAAAAACTACAAGGACCTCTTGAGTTCGGGGCCACTGCCTTGGTTAGTGTTAAGGTACGGGACCCACCAGCCCTTTTTCACCATCGTTGTAAGTGACAGTATCACGTAAAGGGCAAATAATATCTCAGACCTATTATAAAAATACTTTTGATATTGCAGACCCTTTGAACATGTCTCAGGGACTAGCAGGGATGGATGGATTACTCTTTGAGAACCACTGCCCTTAATAAAAAAATAAACAGAATGAGGAGTAGATTCTTATTTGCTGACTGAATAGGGAGGCTGTAAATGTGGGATGCTTTAAGTGCATTAAGGGCGACTCACCAGTCGAATCTGTCAAATAAGTAATGCTTTCCCGCGTGTGAGTCCCTCCCAGGGTCTGTGGAAGAGAGACCCCAAAAATGGGCCAATGAAGTGATGGTGAGTGAAGGGAGATGGGAGGAGCCAAGGGGTCTTTTAAAAAAGTGGCAGATTTTTTAAAAAAAGAAAATCAAAGAATCCAGGTGAACCTTTGAAATCAGTGTTGAATCGTCTTTTCTAGAAGGGCCTTTTATATCGTCTGAAGTGTATTTTAAAATACTTCAGCATAGATAGCATATTACAGTCACGGGTTAGCTTTCAGGTATATCCTTGGGGCAATTAGTTAACATTTGATATATTTTAATTAGGATACTCACTACAGAGTGTTTAGCTAACATCTTAAAGAATAATCAAGAGTCCACACTCCAGAGAGTTACCAATCTCAACCCATGTGAAGGCTCTATAGTCGCTGAAGGATTTTATTATTAGCCTAAGAAATGGCTTTCCACTGGTGAAATGAGCTCAAGATTGGCAGAATATCATACAGGCACCTCTGCCTTTGTGGGACAGGGTGTAAGGATCTGAGGACAATGGCAACCTACAACCTTTAGAAGGGGTGCTCTGGGCCTGGGACACGGGGTTCTGTGCTCAGACTCGTAATAATCCTGTCACCTAACTACTTCATCTGAATCATGAAGCCAGGATACATTCATATCTGTCTTGACTGGAGTTTTTGCTCAAGGTTGGCAAAATGCTTTAAAAGGACAGAGCCAAGAATTTTTTTTTTTACTTAATTGAATTTTGGGGCGCCTGGGTGGCTCAGTCAGTTAAACATCCAACTCTTGATTTTGGCTCTGATCATGATCTCAGGGTTAGGGGATTGAGCCCCTGTCGGCTCTATGCTCAGTGGGGAGTCTGTTTAGGATTCTCTCTCCTTCTCCCTCTGCGCACCCCACCCCCACTCATGTGTGTGCTCACACTCTCTCTCTCTCCAATAGATAAGTATATCGTTAAGAAAATATTTCAAAAGTTTTTTAAAAGACTTTATTGAATTTTAAAAATATTTTTGCTAGGTCAATTCAAAGAGGCCTTGTGGAACCAAAAGCAAAAACTCTTAACACAAATATTCTCCATTCACTCAACAGTTTTATTTTTTCCTGGGGAAATATAGGACTTACCACTCATATTCACGGTTGGTGATATGGAAAAGTAAATAAATGTCTCCAAAATTTCCATAATATGATAAGCAGTGGGTGTTATATGCAACCGATGAATTACTGAACTCTACATCTGAAACTAATGATGTTCTATATGTTGGCTAATTGAATTTAAATTTTTAAAAAAAGTCTCCAAAGTTTAAAAAAAGTGCTGTGTTTAAAACTTTCATTCTTGCCTGCTCGCTAACAAGGGTTTTTATATGTGCCAGAATTCATCTGAAACTTGCCTTTGGACACACACTACCCAGTAGCGACTTTCTTAAGAAACAGACCCCAAATACTCATTTATCTCAAACAAAAAAGCTTCTGTTGGTTACAAAAAAAAAAAAAAAAAAAAAAGACTCTTAACACTTGGGAAAGACCAAAATCATTTCACAGTGAAATAGCAAGTAACAGTTAAATTAATGAAATACCTAGATAACTGGATGTTTTCAAATAGAAGCATAAAACTCCTAGGAAGCAAAGGATTAGTCCTGCCCAAAGATAGGTTCAACGTTCACCCTTGGCTTTTAGGAGGTAAACTTTTGGAATGTCCAGCCCGATGAGAGGGTCTGTTTACAACCTTAGGTCATGCCAGAAAGTCTCTGCCTAAAATGTGACTTACAGTGAAGGGTCTGTAGGTCACAGAGAATCAGCTCAACCTCTGAAGGGCTGGAGTCTGAGGTCAGACACATTCGGAGTCAACCACGTCCACATGACTGAGCCCCAATAAAACCCTGGACACGGGCTGGATCAAGCTTCACTGGTTGTCAATACTCTGTGTATATCAACACACATCATTGCTGCATAATGTAAATGCTGCCTGCATAATTCCACTGAGCGAGGGTAACTGGAAGATCCTCACTTACAACCCTTCAGGCCCTGCCCTATGCGCCCCCCCCTTGGCTAACTTTAATTCGAATCCCTTTGCCATAATAAACTGTAACCCTGAGTATGACTGCTTCCAGTGAGTTCTGCGAGTCCTTCTTGCAAACTACTGAACATGAGGGTGATCTTAGTTATCCCCAAACTTGCAACTGGTGTCAGAACAGAGGGTGGTCTCAGGGACCCCAAGATTTTGTAATACCCAAATAAGAAATGATTTTATTCCTTCAGAAGCTAAAATCGGATCGATGGCAGCCTCAAAGTAGAGAAAAAGAGAGAGAGAGAGAGAGAAAGTATACTGAACTGACCAGATCTATCCCTGTAGGAACCAGAAACTGAGAGAAGGGTCTAAAGGCTAAAAGAGCTGAAAACACAAAGAATAAATGTAACACCTTATACCCAAACTAAAAGTATTGGGTCACATGAGATCCTATATCCAGCCCAATTCACCTCAACTGTATACACACGGAATCCTGGATTTCCCTCACACTTTTTGGAACGTGTGGGAGCAAAAAGTGTACGGAGTGGCTTGAGAGGGGAAAGCTGCCAGATGGTAAAACAGAGAGGTCCCGGAGTCGTGGTTCGGGATGGGGACAGCTCCCCCTTTTAGCCCTAGGAGACGGCAGCATGCAGGGAAGTTCACAGCTACAGCAAAGGAGGGGAAGGGAACTGGCTCTCAACCAGCCTGCCTTTACCAGCCCCCATGTCTCAGCCAGCCGAGCTCCCAAGTCCACATCTCATGCAACGGCCGAAGAGAACGCAGTCAAAAAGGAAAGCCAGTGCCCGAAGGGCCTCAGCATGGCCATGGTATATATTTCAAAGTGAGAAATGTTTGGGAAACATGATGTTTCTAACATCCTGGATATGAGAGTTATATAATATCTCAAAGAACAAAACATCAATATACTTTCCCTTCAGGATATTCTGTTTTCCTCTCAACAGCTTATGTGTACTGTACACACCAGCTGAGGAAGGACAGGTAGGTGGGTTTCAGAAACCTGTTTTCTTGAAAGCTGAGAAGACAGCCGCATTCCGAGCCACATCTGTTGCAGGCCGTACAACTGCCAACACTGTTGCTCTCCTTCGGTCCCAGGGCAGTCCTCTGAAATGGAGCCCAGCCATGCAAGGGGTCAAGCTCCAATTCTTCCCTTTTGTTTTTTCCCTTTAGAACCCGTTCCCTTTTCCACTAAGACAAGGCCCTGACGCACTGTGAACGCCTAAGATATCCCAGACTGTTTTCAAGAACCGTGTGTTCCAGAGCCAAATAAGAATTTGGAGAGAATTACTAGTTTGACCCATCTGAGCTTCTGTTCTGCGATGTTTTCAGAAGACCCAGCAAAGCTAGTGTGTCCCTGCTTGTCCCTCACATCCATTTATTTTCAACCTTCCCACTTCCATCAACTTATTAAACACGCTTCTTTGTAAGTCACAAATGAGCCCCTCATGAAAATCCAATTTGCAAAGTTCCAAATTTGCAAATCAAAGAAGTCGATTTTTGTTTCATTAAAGAAGCAATTTATAGATCTGAACATTTTCCCAAACCAGGTGACTCTTGTCATTTGACAAGCTGTGAGTGTTCTAAAGGCTTCTCACACATGGAGAAAAAGGGAAATGAGATGACACCTGGACTTAGGTGGGAGGCACCATACGCCATGAATCTGTCAAATGACCCTCGATTTTAAGGAGCTCCATTTGGTTTAGTAACAATTCATTTTACCAAGAATATTTATGGAAAATGTATTTTCTATTAACTTCGGCAAACCTTTCCTTGAGTTCTTGACACCCACTCTTAGCCATTTCTCTCTCTCTCCCCCTCTCCGTGTGTGTGTGTGTGTGTGTGTGTGAGAGAGAGAGAGAGAGAGAGAGAGAAACCATTCCTTCCAAAAGCCTACAAAGAAAGCCAGATATGTTCCTTCATTTTGGATCATAGCTGAATTCTATACTATCTCAGAATCCAAAACACGATCATAGCAGGGCTAAGGAAGAGAGAGTGATATCCTATCCACCCCATCATATTCATACATTCATTCTCATCTAAAAGAATATTGATCATGGGGGATAAAATGGGAAAGAAGACTGTTACGGTCTCAGCTCTCATGACACTTGGCAACGAATGGGGAAAACAGAAATCTAATAAGGCATCCAGAGCCAGTGTGATATTTTGTTTGATAAGGCAGGTGTGTGGTGCCTTGGGACCATACTGGAAGGTTTACCACCAGGAATTTCACAGAGGAAGTGATATCTAAGGTGAAACCCAAAGACCAAATACGAGTTATGCATAAAAAGACAATAGGGAAATCCATTCCAGGGAGAAAGAACCATAGATGAAGGGACATAGCAAATTCTAGGAGTCATAAAGACCGTTATATGAGGAACATCAAGGGAAGAAGCAGGACACACTGGCACTGGCTAGGTGCCAGGTGTCCTTTCGTGCAATGCCAAGGAGCTGGGAACTTACCCAACAGCAGCAGGCTCTCACTAAAGGATTATTAACACACTTAAATTAAAAACCTTACAGTGGCTTTAGGATCAAACCTAATCCCCTTAACTGAGCTAACATGGGACTAGGAAGCACAGCATCAGGAATCAGACATCCTCTCAACAGATGCCAGAAATCCACTTCAGGGCACAACACTGAACAGAGACCTCATCACAGAAATGTGAGTTACTGGAAAATAAGGTCACCAGTTCAGATCATGACCAACGAAAGGACTAGCTTGATGCTAAGCTAGATCTCCAGACAAGATTCCTTCTACCCCCATCCTAGACAACAAAGTCTAGCATGAGGCTCCACCTTGAGTCTGGGAGACTCATTGCAAAGATTAAAAGGACTGGAGGCATATATGGCACATGGCCATCAGTGCAGTGATTGATTCCTTCCTTCCTGCATTTATTCATTCAATGGCATTCACAGAGGAGCCCGTTCAAGGAAAGAATCCATTTCTGCTCAATAATTCAATATGGATATAAGTGAGGTGTCAGATTACAGAAAACAACTGAAAAACTAAATGCACGTACAATGTGTTTCGGGTGCCTCTCAAAGGTCAGATACCTGACACAGTATCAGCAAGAGACAAATAGAAGACCAAGCAATGTTAATGGTCAAAATACCTGGACTTGGCTAGCTAGGTATATTCTAAAATATGGTGGCAATGTCAGAATCAGTCTAATAACCAGTGTATTATTCAGCATTATTGTATCAGCCTGCCAATAGGGTATTTTACTGAGTACCTACTATTTATTATAAGGCAGATTCAGGACTTAATGTTGGAAAATTAAGACAAAGAAGTGCTGGATCTTATTTCAAGAGACCATAATCTAACTATAAATTACCTAAACGTACACCATAGGAACATATGCTGAAGGAGAGTCTGCAACGTCAGGAGAGGCAGAGGGACTGGACCCAGGACTGCAGAGATGAGGTGTGGCAGGGTCTAGTGGGGGCGGCATGACAGAACTGGACACGGGCTCTCGTCAGACGCTCTCCTCTTACTTTGTTCTGACAAAAACCCTTTCCAAAGTCAACCATATGCTTGAGTCCTGATCCAAGCATGCCACTGGCACCGTCACTATTGACCTGTTTCCCGGGGCTGTCGCACTCTCCAAGTCTCCAGCCAACTGTCATGATCAGATCCAACAAACTGATACCCATTCTTATAAGTTCTTTCTAGTTACTCCTCACCTATCATAATGTATTTTCTTAGATTGAGAAGCAGATAGGGGAGTGTTTTTCCTCACTCCTCCAAACAATGCCTCTGAGGTAAAAAATGTTTTCTACGGTTTTAAGTTCTAATAACTTGTAAGGAGCATTTTAGGGACATTCTTATTGCATTAGAGACTTTCAGATGATGGGGTAGTTAACTGGTAGCCTGAATTTTACTTGACCTATTCTTGAGAGGATACTTTTCTCAAGGCCAGGGCATCAGGGGTCACTTTCTGAATCACACAACCTCTTAGAGGGTGCTTGTGACTCATAAGAGTCTTCAGTGACACCTCTACCAGATTCCTTGTCTTCAGGTCTGTTAAAAATTCACTCTTCAGGGTCTAACAATTGCTAGTATTGAAACCACCAGTATACTTTACTGCTAAGTTCTTACCAATTACTTCCCCTCTTCATCCCCTTCAGAAGGCTATACTGGAGGGTGTCCAATTTTCATCCCCTGTTCCTACTGAGATAAAGTCTTGCTGTTATTATGGCTTCAGACTTAACATTTAAAGAGCACATGAACCCTGTTTCAACAGCCTTTTACTTTCTCCTAATTATTTCCTGAGCAAGGCCTCTCTCCTGGCACAGACAGACACAAGTACTTTTATGCTCCATGTCTCAGTATTTAGTGTTTACTATTTGACATGCACAGAGTTTAAGACAAATCTATGAACAGAAAGCAGAAAGCAGCCAGACCTTCTGTGGGAAAAAAAATCTATAGTAGAGGCAGCATTTCTGTAAGTTTGGAAAACTGTTAGCAGATCTCCTTAAAGAATATATTTTGGATCATTAAGAACTCCAGGAGAAGAAAATTTATAATACCATTTTGGGGATAGAGTACAAAGAGGATAAAATTTAATGAACCTTCATTTTATGTATATACAACAAAACTTTGGATTTATAGAACTGATAACATCAGGGAACTCATTTAATTTTATATAACCCAAGGTCCCAAACTTAAGGAATTCATCTGTTAAAGTTATTACCATGTGAGTCTAAGGGCCAGTAACTTCATGAAATATGTATGCCAAGACACCAACCTTGAGTGGCAGAGAGCAGATCAAAGTTTCAGCTGATACAATAGAGGAAGGAATGGTTTCCTCATAAATGGAAGAGGGGGGGGACTCCTTTGCAACAGTGTCCCTGTTGCAAATAAGAGAAGGGACACATGAGTTGCTCACTCTTGCTGCAGTTGGAGCTTGTTGGAAATTTATCTTCCGGCGCTGGTCCCATGAAGGAGGCAGGCTCAGAGAACTCTGGGCAATGTCCTCCAGGAACACATGGAGGGAAAGTGAAATTATTCCAAACATGACTGAACTCAGGGGAAGAAGCTAACTCTGCACCAGACCTTGGAGTTGAGGGTAGCATAAAAAAAAAGCTGGGAAACCAAGATGTAAAGGCAGAAGATGGGGTTAAAAATGAGAGGAGCCAGAAGAGCAAATCAGAGGGTTGAGAGAGAGAGCAGCAAAGGGGGACAAAGATGCAGGGCAGGGACTCCAGCTGCTCCCTACTTTTTACTTATGTGTTAGTGTGGTGCTAATTAGTCAGGCACTGGGGCCAAGATGAGGCAGCTGACACACTCAAACCAGGGTAGTGTGAGGAGGGCACAACAAAGGAACCATTTGCAAAGATGTGGGTGGGGTGTAGGAAAAGTACAAGAAATAGCACAATGCCGTGCCGGAGCTAACAGCAGAGCCACTAGGACCCGAGGGCCCACCGAAGTGAGACAAGGGAGCTGTTGTTGGTCCTTAGAAGCAGGAAACAGTGGCCAGAAGGCCACCCTGAGACCTTATGTTGAGGGACACAGACAACCTTGAAGCAACTTGTCAAGGAGGAAGCTAGAGAAATAAATAACCAGACTTCAATCTCCTTCTCCTAGTCTCCACCCGGGCTCCCCACTGACTGAACCTGACCAGAAGCCAGACGGCGTGGAGCTCCTCCGTGCAGGTCACATGAATCAGCCTCCCCATTCCACAGGGGGGAGAAGGGAGGGGAGGGAAGGCAGAGAATCCAACAGAAACTATTTCCCTTCAAGTATCAGACCCTCATTTAAAAACCTACAGCATACTAAGTAAAATCCCTCTGCAATACTTCAACTTGGGGAAGAAGGCTGGAATCTCCAGTAGCACCCAGGAGCAATGTTGGATTCAGTCGGTCCAATAGTTAATAAAATTTAAGGGCACTTGGCTGGCTCAGTTGGTTAAGTGTCCAACTCTGGATGCCAGCTCAGGTCATGATCTCATGGTCATGGGATCACCCCCTCTCCCCCCATCGGGTTCCACACTCAGCAGGGTACCTGCTTGAAGGATCCTCTCCCTCTGCCCCTCCCCCACTCGCTCTTTTGTGTGCACACGCACTCTCTAAAATAAATACATCTTTAAAAAAATAATTAATAAAATGCATTCCGCACTCAGTACTAGAAACTAAAGAGACTGGCATACTTCCTGTTTCCAAGAATCTTACAATCCAGTTTGTCCAAATGATGAAACAAATATTTGTCAAATTTCTTATATATGTTAAGGGCAGAGATATAGGGCATCTATGCTTTCAAAGGTATTATTAGCCAAGAGTAAGAAATCCACTTGAAAATCTCAAAGGGCAATAAGAATTGTGACTTTCAAGTGATGAAGTACCAACTCTAAGAAAATTATGAGTTCACAGAAGAGAAGTAAGACATACACAGGAAGGAAGCGTCACAATTCCAGAAACGTGACTTGATCCCCCTTCTGTCACTAGGTCATGCCACTCCCACTGTATCACTTTGGAAGGCTTCGTAGCAGGGTACGGACCTCACAGTCCCTTTTATCTAGGCTTCACACATTCCTTCAGGGCTGCAGCTAGTGCTTATAGTGCCTTTGTGCAAATTAGGAAAGATGGGTAAACTGTTAGGAAATTACACCTGTCCCGGGGGAACCAGCCTTCTGCCAGAGTCTCTGACTAGGTAAACCAGTGGGCAAGATGGACTTCAGCTCCCACTCCTGTGCCTTGGCTGGGCCTCTTGGGTAGGGCCCAACCCGCATCATCATAAAAGGCATCTCTGCATTTGTTCATTCACTCAAGAAGTATTTATTAAACACTTACTATATACCAAGATCAGCAATGACTCTGTAGTATTTTACTTTTCCATTTAAGCTGGTGGTGGCAATAAATGGCTATGGTTTTGGGTAAGCCATAAACGAAACTCTGAGCTAATCCTAATGCAAACCCTTTCAACATAAAACTCTTGGCAGCGGGCAAGGGAGTTCAACATGACAACCTAATGAACGCACACTACAGCGCTGCTCCCTAGCAAAACCTCCTCTTCCTCCCTTCTGTGGTTAACTTCACTTTCCCATATTTCCAAATTCGGAAACCATGGGCTCCTCTGTGATCTTATTCTGTGAGTCTGCCATGATCCTCTTTTTAAAACATACTTTGGACCTCTCCCGGATGTGAGGTGAGCCATGTGAGCCATGAAACAGCCCGAGGTGGGCCACGTGGAACCAGCTGAGGAAAGCATGTGGGAGACAAGAAATGCTGCCTTACAGATTTCTGCAAAATCCAATGGAATAGCAGACAGCAAGCTTGGATGTTACATGCATCCACACCTCACTAACTTAAACTATACTGAGGTAAGACTTCTCATGCCTATTTCCTTGCCTGGATAATGCACCTTAAATCAGAAAGGTTTCCTTTAATTCTAACTTTCTGGGGTTCTCATATGATCAGAAAAAGAAATTGTGATTTTTATAGAGAAGGTGCCAGATTTTCTATTTTAAGTATCCTCTCAGGATATCTGTACAGTGTTAACATTACTGCTTTAAGCTCTGTCCCCAGTTTCCAAAATCAGGCACCCCAATGTCATTTCCTTTGTTTTTCCTATAGCCGAACTTCTACTTCTGTGACTTCTATAATCCCCTTGGTGAAGGAGTTTTCCCTCTTGCCCTGTAAGCCACCTGCTAATTGGCGTGTGATGGAGCATCCCACCTGTACGATACCTCTCTCCTGCTAATAAATGACACAAATTAAAATGATCACACTTATCGTATATTCCACTTGAGATTAAATAAGGGAATGTTTTATTCCATGTAAGTATCTTCCAGCTGTAGGAAGAAAATGTTAATCAGACATTAAAGATGCCAAGAAAAATAAATTCAATATGTAAATAGCTACTTTGAGTAATTAGCTATTTACTATTTAATAAATGCTAAATAAGATCTCCCAGTTCACCACAACACTGGAGAAAAAGTACTTCGAAGGGCACCATAACAGGTTAGCAGTGACAAGAGCCTGCAGCCCCAGTGAAAGGTCTAAAAGTTTAATCAAGTTCTTGTGGCAGTAAAGCGGCCCAGTGACTGAGCCTGATGCTAATAGCATCGGTTCGGGTGGTGAGAGAGAAGGATAATGAGGCAGCTTTCACACTGACAGAGTAAGGTCGACAAATCTGTAATCCTTTCAATGACACCTCACCGCTGAAGGAGCAATGGATGGGTCTGAACCCTGACAAGGGATCATTACGTGGGCATGAAAGGCAAGCTTTGCTCAGATTGGCTAGTTTATCTACTGCCACCTTACTGTTAGGACCCTGACATTTACTGGGTGTGATGGTTAACGTGATGTGTGAACGCCAACAGGACTGGGCTAAGGATGCCCAGATTGTTGGTAAAATGTTACTTCTGGCCATGTCACCCATGTGAGGATGTCTCTGGAAGAGATTCAATTTGAATCAGAAGATTTAGTCAAGAAGATCACCCTCCCTAATGCACCTGAGCATGATCCAATCCACTGAGGGCCCGCATGGACAAAATGGCAGGGGAAGAGTGGATTTGCTCTCTTTCTCTGTTTGAGCTGTGACATCCGTGTTCTGCTCTCAGGCATCAGCACTCCTGGTTCTCCAGCTCTGACTCAAATCAGAACTTCCACCAGCCATCCCCCAAGTCTCAGACCTTTAGACTGGGACTGAACTACACAACCAGTTTTTCCAACTTGCAGATGACAGATCATGGGACTTCTTGGTCTCCATAATTGTGTGAGCCAATCCCTCTTCTATGTAATATGTATACACACACACACACACACACACACACACACACGTAATATATGTAATTATGTAATCTATACATAATACATATATGTTACATAGAAGAGGGATTGGCTATTACTACTTACATAGTAAATCTCCTCTTACATATATCCCATTGGTTCTGTTTCTCTGAAGAACCCTAACAATCTCGGGTTTCACACCACCAAATTGCAAATAAAGGAAGCAAAACCATGAGAGTGACAGTTTAACCAGAGATGTTTATAAATGGAAGTGGGCTAGGAGGATGGGAGACAAAATCTCACTGGTCCATCTCGATGCCAATATCTCACTGGAGTTGAAAACCATTGCCTGCAGGTCACCCCAATGGTGCACTTCCCATTAAGCAATTTCTCCAAGGTAGGACCCTCACTGAGCACTCCCTTCAAGACGCACTCCCAGCACATATAACAAAGCATACAACCCCACAGAGATCTGTGTGGCTAACCGTGGAACTGATAGAAATCTCTTCTGTTAAACATATTTCCTTCTCAGAGGAAGAGCACAAAACAAAACTATAAAAAGAGTAAGCTAATGATTTTCTTTCCTTCAAGCAACTGTGTATATTACCTGGTTGTAGAGCTGAGGGGACTATTTTGAAAAAGGTTTTCTCTCTTTCAGGTTCTTGCTTCCCGTTTCCTCCATTAATCCCCTCACCTGGTACAACTGGATCCTCACTCATCCCCAAGCTGTTATTAAGAAACCACGCTACCTTGTGAAGTGCCACGAAGCCTTATTTCCAGGTGTGGAATAAGGAGACTGGGGAGACAGTATGTATAGTGGTTACTCCCCTACTCCAGAGCCAAAATGCTGCTGCGTAACCTGCTCACTTGTTTCAGGACCTCTAAGCGCAAGAGAAACAGAAGCAATTATGGCACCTACTTCACAGATCTGCTGTGAGGGCACAAAGAGTCTGCAGACATGAAGCACAGACAGGGGTGCCCAGCACAGAGTAAGTGATTAGTAAGCACTTGCTACCATTGTTTCTTTTTATCATTTATAAAAGAACTGCTGTTGACGATAAAACTCTGGAGAAATAGACAAGACAATGGAAACCGTATCTGGTCTTAGCATCCAATGATATCCGTTATTAATATTTCAAAATAGTTAACAATTTACTGATCTTTGAAGCATACACAGATTTCTTAAAATTTTTAAGTAGAAATGGCACCATACTGTATAATTTTGCTTGCTACTCTTTTCACTCAATATCATGAATATTTTCTTAAGGCCCTAGTATTCCTCCAAAGCATGATTATAAAGAGTATATTATGTACTACTATATGGCTGTATTAGGATTTGTTTTGCCATTGCCTGACCACTGAGCCTTAAAATAACTTTCAGTTTTCTACTATTACAAATAATGCTGCAGCAAAGACAATTATTATTTGTTTTTGGTCTGCTTCACGATTGTGTCTTGTATAGAAAGTGGGATCTGAGATTACTTCTGGTCATCTCTAGCATCAGACCCTTTGTGATGCAGGGAACAGTGGCCCAGTATTCTGTTTAATACACACACTGGTCATTCAGCTAGAAGCCAGGGATGGGAAGCAGGGTTGGAGAGACAGGTCAACACACCTTCCTGACTTCCGTCAGGTGAATGGGGATGCCGTACCCCATGAAGGCAAACGTGACCAGGCCATAATCCAGGCATACTCTACCCTCTTTGGCCTGAGAGTAAAAAATCATTCCAGATTCCAGCAAAAGGTTTTCTGTATTGTTTTTGTCTTTTTCTTTGCCCATATGAGTATCTTATAAGAAAACTGGGAGATGCCGTGTCAAAAAAATGCTAGTTGATCTCTGTTTTATATTTTGAATGTAATTTATAATGTGCAATCATATGTTTGTGATCCACATATAACATCGACCACACCTCTCGCTCCTAGCTACCATCAGTTGATGCAACTCCTCCTCTCTCTCTTTCATTCTTCTTTTTTTTCCTCCTCCTCCTCCTCCTCCTTCTTCATCCTCCTCCTCCGTTTCCTATTTCTCCTCCTCCTTTGCTGCATGCTCTTTTGTCAAATCCCATTCCCCTCCCTGAAGACACTCATTCTCAAGTACTTAAGGTATGTCTACTCAGTGTAAATTTCAGGCCCTTGTTTCTTATATGAATAGCTATGAAAATACATAACAGTACAGTATATTTTTTAATGCAGATTTTATTTTGCTACTCATTTCTTATTTCTTATCTTTCATGATGGCAGCATGTTTCTGAAGCTGGTTCATGTTTCCATACCTAGATTTAGTTCATTCCGCCTATTATTCCTTTCTGCACACGTATTTTACTCCTCTATTCCTCACAATGTGGTTGCCTACATTGTCTTCAACTCTTTTTTTTTAAATATTTTATTTATTTATTTGACAGAGAGAGAGATCACAAGTAGGCATAGAGACAGGGAGAGAGAGGGGGAAGCAGGCTCCCTGCTGAGCAGAGAGCCCGATGCAGGGCTCGATCCCAGGACCCTGAGATCATGACCTGAGCCTAAGGCAGATACTTAACCAACTGAGCCACCCAGGTGCCCCTGTCTTCAACTCTTAAGCTACTACCAATAGCACTTCAACAAACTATTTCATCTTTTTACAGTTCTTGTGGCAGAAAACTGTTTTGTACAAATCTTCCCTGTAGAAAAATCCAGAAGAGAACTGTTGAAGCATAGGGCATTTTTACGTTAATCTCATTAAATTGCTCTCCAAAAGGGCTACACCAGCCCTCATGACAATTAGCAGCTATTGAGATTATGGGTCTCTCTGCAAGCTCGCCAGCACTTGGTATTGTCCAAATTTCTTTTTTGCCAATCACATAGATGCCAGCTGGTGTTTTATCTTTATTTTTGTTGGTCTCTTTGTCAATGAAGCTGAACATTTCATATGTTTCTCAGCCATCCCGGTTCCTCTCTTGTAAACTGATTTGCCCACTTAAAGAGTTTTCTTGTTTTATATAACTATTTTTTAAATATTATAAATTCTTTATCAGAGATGCTGAAAATAGCTCCTTGAAACCAAGCAGCCAGCCAAACTCTATTTTAAGTAATTCATACTTGTCTACCATTGAAGAAATTCTAGTCCGTGAAAGACATGGTGTTGGACATAGCAGACATGCGGCTCCCCCATTCCCTTGCCTTTTCAGGACCTTTAAACACTCTATTCTTATATTTCTATATTTTACTTTTTAAGCAGAAAATAACCTTTTTTTACTGTTTTATGATATAACTCATAGCATTAGCAGTAATGGTAACAGTAGTCCTAACATGGCCTTTATCACAAACACTGTGCATAAGAAAAATTCCACAAATGGGAAACTATCAGAGTTACACTTTTGGCATATTATGGCTTTTAGGTGATAGAAAAACCAAAGCTTATCTGGTTTTTCCATGTCATTTATGCTGTAAAATACTAATTCTGTCTTCTCCTGCCTATTATTTTATGTACACGATTTTTTTTTCCTATTCCTACTATCCTTATTCTTTAAGGTCTTGCTGTTTTGACAGATGGTCAGCTGACAAGGGCATGCCAAGCCATCATTCATCACGGCCTCTCAAAATTCTTGGAGAAGGTTAGGGCAGGTGTTCCAGCAACAGGGAAGATAATGACACGTGGTCCTAGCTTCAGCCCACAGCAGCCCTACTGCACAGGCTCTACCTTTGCATGCACATGCAACCCTTTCCAATGTAGTGTCACTCAACCTATATTAGGGGTAGGCTGTACACTTTGAGGGTTCCTGACTGCAGACCAGTGAGTCTTAAAAAGTATATGCATAGAAATTTCTCAGGATGTGAGGTGGTGTGGTACTGGAAGTTTTGTCTCACGTTCCTTTTGATGATAGTTTTGATGAGGTTCCTTTTCGTGTGGAGGGCTATAGATTAGAGCAGTATTCCTGGCTGGCATCCCTACCCCTTGTTTATCAGCAGGAAATGGAGTCGCTTACTAGTGATTTGGAAAGGAGGAAGAGAAACATGGCACGTTAGCCCAAATGGTGATGCCACTCCCTGGAGGGATCAAGATGGCCTCAGAGAACTTACATTCTACCCTCCTCCATTCAAAACGTCTGCAGCCCTTTGGTGAGGTTTACCTGGCCCAGCATTGCCAATGACTGAGGAAATGCTTTTCTAATTCTGGGGCTCAGAGTCAGAAAGAAGGCTTACTCACAAATAAAAACTGGCAACGTCAAAAGTAGGGGCGCCTAGGTGGCTCAGTTGGTTAAGCATCCGACTCTTGGGTTCAGCTCAGGGCATGATCTTTGAGGGTGAGAGATCGAGGTGGTGAGATAGAGCCCCATGTTGGGCTCTTGGAGCATGGAGCCCGCTGAAAATTCTCTCTCTCCATCTCCTTCCTGTCCCTTCCCCAACCCTGTTCATGCTTGCTTGCTGTCTCAAAAAAAAGTAAAATATAAAGGCTGGAGCGTGCAATGAAAAGAACACAGAAATTGGAGTAAGGCTCCCCAATTCTAATTTTTATCTCTTTTACTTCCTGGCAATTTAAGTTTTCTCAACTAAAAAATAATAGGGTTGGTCAAGATCAAGGACGTACATCACCATTTCTCCCATTTCCTTCTGTAAAAAAAAAAATTTTTATTCTCAACTAACCCATAGGCAGAGCGGCAAAGGCTTCTCTGTCCAGGGCTCTTAAAAGCTGCAACCAACTGGTCAGAGTTGGCATGTCATCTAAACCTTCTTTACCACTGCTAAAATAGATGAGACCAAAAATCCTTCTACCTTTAAGCCCAAGATTGCTGTCAGCAGGGACCAAAGAGATAGTAGCAGTTAGGTGAAAAATCGTAAGCCAGAACTTCACACCTTAATGAGTCTGAGGAAGACTGGCTGGTGTTGGATATAACCCCTTTCATATAGCAGTTTCCACAATCAGTGGTTTTTCTCCTCTGCAAATATATAGCTTGACCTCTAGGTGAGAAAGAGAGTCGACATCTTCTTCCCTGATGTCTCTCCGTCAGGCTGAACGAAGCAATATTAGCGATGCCTGCAGAGTATTTGTTATGAAATCCAGAAGAAGAAAAGTCATCCAAGAAATGTAATCTCATGTCTGTTTCAAAGCCCCTGGGGAAGGAAGGACCCAGCAGCTATGCTTCTGCATTAGGGCAGAGGAGGGACTTTCCTGCTGCTAGGGAGTAACCATGGCCAGGCCACGAGGGCCTCGTTAGTGACAGAACCTCAAGCTGTTACCCAGTAATATATCGCCTTTCTCCTTCTCTCCCAGTAAGTCACCCCTTCTAGAAATCACACCTGCTTAGTTGGGACTTTGGAGCAGAGAAATCTCAAAACTCAAGAACAACCTCCAGGTAAGTGAGCTCTCAGGAAACGTTTGTCCACCAGGCAGATACCCCCCAAAACTACTGTCCCCTCCAGGAATTCAGAATCCCTGTGCCCAGGTCTCCATCACCCCCACTAAACCTAGCTGAAGACATAAAACGATGGCAGTTTCTAAATAATATTACTTGTGTTCAAATCCATAGGCACCTCTGTGAGTCTGACCAAGACTGGAGTTAACCCGTTCCTCACGTGCACGGGAACAATGCACATCTTCCCATCCTCTCTGACCTTCTCTACCCACCCTTATCAACCTGAGAAACAGGATCACACATTCCACTTCTGAGGGTTCCCCATGTGAGTAATCCATAGTTTCCCCCTGCTGATAATAGATGCTTCCTGCCACCTGTGACCCAATAGGTTTAAAGTGTTTGTTTGCTAATCGACTCCAAGCCCTCTTCTGTTTAACCCTAGACTTGACCCTCCCCTGCCTGAGATGCTAGTGTCCCCTGAGCTCTAGTTACAGCCTGCACCTGGTGTTTCCTTTATTACCTGAAGCTTCCCTCACAGCACAACCCTGTGCTACATCCAAGAGCAGAGACACACGTGCTTTAAGGATGAAAGTCAGGCATTCGCCAAATGTAGAATTCAAGAACTCCCTGTCCTTCCCTGCCATATGTATCCACATAGAACGCCCTGTGTGCTTTTCCTGACAGTTTGAAAGGGCCTTTGAGGTTTAATCAGTAGATAGTGGCAAAAGGATAACACAGTGTTCATAGTGGGAATTCTTATCTTAATGCTCCTGCCGGCAGAACACCAAAGACCGCATGCTTTGCAGTTTATTTAGCTGTAAGGAATAGGGGTCAGGGTGATTCTTGGGTTACTATATATAAAAATACTACTTTCTCAACTCAAAAGTGATCCCTAGGCAATATGGAACAGCAACTTGTAAGAAGTTCAAGGTAAAATATTTCTTCTAAGGAATACATTCCTTTCCCCAATAGTTCATCCTATAATAATTCCTGAATTACCAAACGTGGTCTTTTTTTTTATTCCTTTTTATTTTTATTTTAGCAAATGGTCATTCCTAATCAAGTCAATGATGGAAAATGGAAAAGTTAATCTCTATTGATGCACCAGAAAAAGAAAAAAAAAAATTACTTACAATGACTAAGCAAACACTGAACTTTTAGAGTAGTTAAGACCTCGAATCATAAAGACAATTCAGAAATCTGTGAAAACACCTGAGTTTTTAAATATAAGAATTGTAATATTTAGCATATTTACTTTATGTTTTATATAATTTTTGCTTGGGGTTCTAATGCTATTTAGCATTCCAGCTGTTTCATTAATTCAACTTTCCTACTACACATTTCAACTGCTTTCTGCTCCTAATGTGGTCCTTAAGCCTACGGCTCTGCTGTCCCCTTGGAGGTTTTAGACAGTGCAGTATTTTGTACTCTGCCCTGATTCAGAATCCGAATTTTTCACAAGAACCCTAGGTGGTTCAGGCGTATGTGAAAATTTAAAATGTAAAAAGATTTTGGATGGAGAACTGAGCCTGGGTTTTTGACAAGATCTCAGATCCAAGTTTCATGACTTTTGAATTTAGACAAGGTTTCAAATTTCTTTAAATATCATACTCTTCTCTTGTAGGAGTATAGTAATATATACATTACACGGTTGTCATGAGGTCGAAGCTAGCTAATTCATATAAAGAAGTTAATTAGTGTAGGATTCAGCATCCAGAAGTTTTCAGCCAATGTTCGTTGTCACCTTTCCAAAGGTTATGGGCTCTCAAAATAGAATATGACAGGGTAAGTCCCTTGCCTTACACGTGCGATCTACGTAACTCCTCCCCTCAAGCTTCTACTCAGAATTACTATTGTGACATTTTAGTGGATACTCTAGTTTCCGATAGTAGACCATCTTAATCCGATAAAGGAGGACCAGATTAATACAGGAAAGCCGATCTTCTAGATAGGGGAAAAAGTCTTTATAAGAAGTAAAGAAAAGAGGTAGGCTAACCAACATTTGTACAAAAATGCTCTAGATTAAGTCACTGAGTATTAACTGCTAACCATATATTCATTCATTCATTTACAATACACTTATTTATTGGCTACTCTATTTTCTACACTATGCTGAATACTTAAACCGCTGTTAATTTTTAAAATGTGCACTTTTCTTTTTTCTTTTCTAAACAAGGTACAGCTGGAGCCTCCCGGGTGCCCTACATGGCTCTGCGGGGAAGGGAGAAATAAGTTTCAGTCCGAGTGGTGGGGCTGGGAGAGGATGGGCTGGGACGCCCTGAAGTTAGGGGTAGCTCAGAAAGGGGTGCCTGGGTGGCTGAGTTGAACATCTGATTCCTGATGTTGGCTTAGGTTTTGATCTTAGGGTCATGAGATTGAGGCCTGCGTTGGGCTGCATGCTGAGCACGGAGCCTACTTAAAAAGAATGGAATTAGGCCCAAGGCACAGATCTCTGGAGTTCTCTGGGGGCCAGGCAGGGGAGTCCTGGGACGAAGAACAGCTGGGTGCCCCCCGTGCTGGTCGTCCCTTGTGCCAGCCTCATCCTGCTAACAAACCCTAGTCTATACCCATACCTCTCTCCCCACCGCCTCCCCATTCAGTGCAGTGTCACCTCAGCCCAGGGGCCTGGCCGGGTGCAATCTAAGTCTTTAGATTGTTAGAAAGGAATTAGAGAACCATTCAAAAATAAATTTTCTTAGTTGATAAATTTCATAGAACTCACAATATTCTTAAAGATCAGAAAATGGAGATCCCTGGGCAAGGAGAAAAAAGATTCACTGAAAGCATGAGATAGGAGCTACTTTTGGAAGATGAGCATAGTGTGAATATTCATAGATATGGGGACGAAGGAAACATTCAGAGAGAGACATAACATGGTATCTAAAGTCTAAAACTGCATAGGCAAACATTTTACCATTACATCTAATTTAATTTAATTTGCATTAGAGTAACTCAGCAAATTGGTAAAGACAAAGGCTGGCTTATAAAGTATATGTAGGCTCCCTAAAAAGGCCAAATTTCATCCCCAAAGCCTATATAATTAATTTTGTTCTCCCTACTCCTTTTGTAAGCTCTAAGGAGCTGAACCTATATCCAAAATGATGCATCCATATTTTAAAGATTGTTTTCAACATTTTTAATAAAAGAGTGTATGAAATATTTATATTAACTAGCAATATAGATGAGTACAAGTTCTCCTTTGTGTGTGTCACTTATGAGAGGCTATATTATGCTACAGTGATAGAAATAAACAATTTCAAATTTCCAGTGGTTTAATCTAACGGAATTTATATTTCTAGGTCTGAACAACAACCCAAAGTAGTTCTCCTTTTCTTAGTATTCTGGCTGCTTTGATCTGTAGATGACTGTATATCAGCACATGATTCCACAAATACCAAAGCAGGGAAAAAGAGATCACAGAAAATATTACAGCAGTTCCTAACTGCATCTAACCAGAACATATGTCACTTCCATTTATATCTCTGTGGACAAACCAAGTCACACGGTAGTGGTTGGTTTCTAAAAGAAGAAGTAATAAGATGCTCTTTGTATGCCAGGAAGGGGAGAAAAACTGTAATTTTGAGTGAAGCAGAGTTTAAAGAATAACACAACCATGTAGTAATGAAAGTCTCTCTGCAGGGGTAACTACTATCACTTGCAGACATTTTCCTTTGCCTTTCTAGAAATGTTTGAATACGTGTAATTAAATACAGAGCTTACTTTTATGATTATATTTTATTTTAAATGAACTTTATCATTCCGTATGTATTGTTCTGCAACTTGCTTCTTTGATCCATTTAACAGATGTTTTTGTAGATATTGATCTGTCTTACTCTTTTTAATTTTTTTCTTCATACTAACTCTGAAGTATAGAAATGCGTAACTATATCTAACTTGATGAATATCTACTTTGCTTCCAATTATTTTATTAAAGATTTATTTATTTGAAAGAGAGAGAGAGAGAAAGAGAGAACGAGCAAGAAGGGAGAGGGGGAGGGGGAGAGGGAGAGAGACAATCTCAAGCAGACTCCCTACTAAGCATGGAGCCTGATGACACAGGGCTGGATCTCATGACCCTGAGATAAGATCTGGGCTGAAACCAAGAGCTAGATGCTTAACTGACCACACATCCTAGGTGCCCCAGTATTATCTTTTTAATAAATGGTGCTAGATTAACTGGATATCAATATGAGGAAGATGTTTGGCCATTACCAATATGAGGAAGAATGGCCATTACCTCACTGTACAAACAAAAATCAATTCCAGATAGATTATAGGTCTAAATATATAAAGTTTAAAAAAAGGGATAGGGTTTTAAAAAAAGAGCTTAGGAGAAAATTTCATCATGCTGGTGGAGACTAAAACACAACCCAAAATCAGGAACCTTAAAATTTTAAAAACTAGACTACTATAAAATAAAACATGGCTGTTCATCAAAAGAAACCATTAACAAAAAATGTAAAGGCAAGTCACAGGGTGGAGGAAGAACTTTTCAATACTTTTATCTAAAAAAAGGGCTAATATGAGAATATATAAAGAAAACCTATGGATTGATAAGACAATGTCAGGAAACCAAATAGAAAAATGGGCAAAAAATTATCACTTTACCAATATTCAATAAAAAATTATAAATTAAACTAAATAACTTCTTCACAACCACTACAATACCCAAACAAAAGTAACTTATGATTCCAAGTCTTAGTGATAATGTAGATATATAAATACACTTAAGTTATATCCTTATAATTGTTTCAATTTTGTGTATGTACATTACATTTATATGAAAAGTTAATTAAAAATAATTGCCCACTCATATAAAATTCTTAGCAAACTGTGGGTGTGGTGGTGGGAGCAAAGGCCTTTAACCCAATTAGGGATACCTAATAATAAAAACAATAAGCACAATGTTTAACGGTAAAATACAGAAAAATTTTCCTCTCAGATCCAGATCACTACATCTATTTGACAATGTATTACATGTCACGGCTAGTTGAAAAAGATTTTAAAAAGGAGAAAAAAAAGAGAGAGAATGAAAAAAAAAAAAACTTATAGAAAATATACAATGACCTATAGACAAACTATTGGCATTAATTTGAAAATTTAGAAAGTTTACTAGACAGAATGTAAATTTTAGTTTAATACATAAAAAAGTCTTCAAATAAATTTTTAAAATTAGGAAACAATATTTTTAGTTATCCAATTACATAATCAAAATATTCAAACAGTCAAAAGAGCTAAGAATATGTTCTCAATCTCACAACATATAAGGAAACCAAATTAAAAGCTCAAGAAAATACAAATCAATCAGAATGAGTGCAGTTAAAAAGACTGACAAGATACGTGAAAAGGAGCGTTTCTAGCAGCTCTACTGGCAGTGGCCAAACAGTGGACATAACCCAAATACCAAACAGACGGATAACCTAAGCACCCGGCGTACAAAGAGGATTCTCGTAGTAAAGAGGCCTCAGCTCTATCAGTTACTTTGTACTACTTGGTTTATTAGTGGTTAATGGGTGGGTCTCTGAGCTTTTGTGATGCTTTCTGTTCAGCAATTTTGTATTTAAAACTTCAAATAATTTTTAGTAAGCCTTACCAAAATATCAAGTAAAATATATATTCATAGCTTACAAAACAGCAAGGAAAATACAAACTAAGCAAACAAAAATTGAGCGTTTAAATTAAAACTTCATAATTCCAACAGAAAACAAAACAAGAGGGGCGCCTGGGTGGCTCAGTGGGTTAAACCTCTGCCTTCCACTCAGGTCATGATCTAAGGGTCCCGAGATCAAGCCCTGCAATGGCGGTGAGCCTGCTTCCCCCTCTCTCTCTGCCTGCCTCTCTGCCTTCTTGTGATCTCTCTCTCTCTCTGTGTGTCACATAAATAAATAAATACCTCAAAAAACAAAACTAAACAAAACAAAACCGTCCTGCCCACACTAACTTGAGTCCATCCAGAGCAAAAAAACAGGATCTGATACCACAGTCCAATTTACTAGTACTGGTTACAGACTGCTTGCTTCTCCCTGCGTCTTGCAATTTTTTGGATTTTCCATATTTTCTTCATATTTTGCATTATGACAGTTTTCTTCTCTGTTTTGCTGGGTTTCTATGTTTAAACTCAAGCATGTACCGACATTTGGCACTCACTAGACTGCCCTAGTTTAGGCAGATTCCAGGTCCTCTCTGTCCTGGATCTCTAAGACATACGCACACAATCTTTCACAGCGCTCATTTCCATCCCCTTGCCACCACCAGCCCCCTTAAAATCACTTAAAAGACAATGACTATTTCTTAGTGCTCCTTTTTCAGAGACACAATACAGTAGTCAACCGCCCAGTGTATTTATGATTTCCAATTTTTTTCACTGATATACACCACATATATGTGTAGTTACTTAAGGAAAAAAAAATCTGTGAAAATTGTTGATAAGAAAGAATTGAATTTGAACTCTGCTTCTTTTGTGATCTGAGCTAATATCACCTTGGTAGAAATACAGCATTATCTGGCAGAGGTTTTCCAGGCTTCTGATTATGGGTCCAAACACATCACAACGCAATCCATCACATCCCCACACAGTCGGCTTTGGGTTGACTCACTCGATTGTCCTTGAAAGTGCCATTGCATACTTTTATTTTTATTCCAGCCATTATGGAAAAGGTGCATTGTATGGCGTAGGCAATTACATTTACTAGAAAATGCCCTTGGCTGGCTTGCTTATTATGTGCACAGAGGTGAGGGAAGGAAAGAAAAAAAAAAAAAAAATCAAACAAACCTCACTGGTTATTTCCCTCAACCTTGAAAAGGAAAACAAAATTAATCTACAGAAACTTCTTTCAGTAGCTTTTCCCGTACAAAATTCAGTGTCACGTATTTGGCTACTAAGAGGGAGAAATCTGACCAGGAAGGAGCCTGTGGAACACAGCCATAGTAGAGTTCAAGTTAAGATCTTAGGAGCTATGTCGAGCCCAAATTTCAAATATGCTTACTATGGCTTGCTCAAATCCCGCGTGCTGTGGGGTATGATAATTCCTGAAAAAGCAGTTCTCCTGGCAGATTAAGAGAACAGTTTGCTTTCGCCTCAGGCCATTAACATTTTAATAAAACGGTCGTCAACTGTGATAACAATTCATCTTTAGGGGACTTTATCTATTATTAACCTTATTAAATAACAAGTCTATTATTGCTGACATGTAGATTTTCCAGCTTTCATCAAGCATGCTTCTCACTCCAGCTCTCTTTCACTCTCTCTTTTTAAAAATTTAGTTCAATTAGGCTGAATTTCTGGGCCAAGTGCATATTTACAAGTTTGTTGCTTTGTTTTCCTTTGGAGCGATTTGAAAATTATTCTCATTTCCAATAATAGTTGATTAAGCTAAACACACTTTATGTGCTTTGTTGAGGACCACAACCTGTTAGGCAGGAATAATTTACTACTTTGATTTTGTGAAAGATGCAGTTGTCAGTCTTAAGAAAATTTTATTTGAGGAAAGACGGGCACTCAAAAGATACAAGTTAAGTTTTATCATCGTATAGTAGGAAGGTGTTATAATTTGCAATTATGTTCCCTACCAATAGCATCGTGTCCAATATACTTTATTCAAACAGTTATAAACACCCTATTTAACTGATGATTGACCAAGGAAAATAAATCCAGCACGATTGTTCTAAATTGCAGGAAGAAGAAAACAAAAGTACAGGAATGTGATGGTCCAGGATGTGTCTAGGAAACTCAAAACGATTCACTCTAATAATAGTCAATGACTAGCCAGAGAGGGAACAGAGTATAGGATAAAAAAAAAAAAATATTTGGGACGCCTGGGTGGCTCAGTCAGTTGAGCGTCTGCCTTCAGCTCAAGTCATGATCCCGGGGTCCTGGGATCAAGTCCTACATCGGGCTCTCTGCTCAGCAGGGAGCCTGCTTCTCCCTCTGCCTGCTGCTCCCCCGGCATGTACTCTCTCTCTAGCAAGTAATTGAATAAAATATTTCAAAAAAATGTCCAGAATCAATTTTAAAATATAAAAAGTCATAAATGTTTTAAAGGAAAAAGAAGTCAGGAAGGATGGTCTGATCAGTTCATGTCAAATAGGGAAAAACCTCATCAGACTAGGGTTTTAAACAACTCTGCAGCAGTGCACAGAAGCAGTTTGGGTTGTAAATCTGGGAGGTAGGTAAATTCTATTGACAGCAGTTCCTAGAGGCTACCCAAAAGATGGTGAGGACCTCAACTTGGTAGAGAGGGTGGCAAGGAGACACGGGTGATATACAACAGTCATTTCTGAAGCATGTTCAACAGGACTGGATGAAAGGTGAGAGATGCTGAGTGAGAAAAAAAAAATCTGAGATTTCCAGTTTGAACAGCTAATTGATGATGTCCTCAATCATCACCTAGGACAGAAGAGTACAAAGATAAATACTATAGTGAAAAGATATTGAGTTCTACTGGCATATGTATAATTTTGAAGTCTGTAGATGACACTGAGGTGCAGCAAAGATGGTTTCCAGTGAGCGAGAAAAACAAAGCAAAGCTGCCTTGTACATCCACATTTGCAGGACCAAGCTTTTGGGCTGAGAAATAAATATATGGGGGTGCCTCAGTGGCACAGTCAGTTAAGCCTCTGCCTTCAACTCAGGTCATGACCCCAGGATCCTGGGATCGAGTCCTGCATTGGGCTGCCTGCTCAGTGGGGAGCCTGCTTCTGTCTCCCTCTGCCTTCCACTCCCCTGTTGATGCTCTCACACTCGCACTCTCTCTCTCTGGCAAATAAATAATAAAAATCTTTAAAAGAAAGAGAGAGAGCGCGATGTATTGGAGCCTATATAGGACAAAACATTTTCCCAACTCCTACTCACTTTGCATTTGTACTTTCTTTGCGTGTGTGTGTGTGTGTGTGTGTGTGTGTGTGTGTGTGATATGAATACAACTACTGTTACATGATTTTCTTTACTGTTATGTTAGTCACCATACAGTCCATCATTAGTTTTTGGTGTCGCGTTCCGTGACTCCTTGTTTGCGCGCTACACCCAGTGCTTCGTGCAATCCGCGCCTCCCTAATACCCATTCCCAGCATTTACGCTCTCTAAAAGCATCTCTGATACAGCTCTTTCTTTATTCCCATGCTCACTGACTTGTTGAGAACTTTGTCTTGTGTGGTCTATTAGAACAATCACTCGACTGCTCATCCTGCTTTCGGCTGTATCCCTAACAGCCACGTCTGCTGCACAGCTCTCAGCATTGTTTTTATGGCACATGCACATTACGCCACTGAGTTCAATCAGCGGCACGAGGGGACATAACACCTCCTTTACACACCGATCCCATAATGTATTTGTACTGTCCTGAAGTAAAGTTCACGGATATTTTAACTCATCAATACATTTAATTTCAAAACAAATCCATAAAAATAATGAAGATAAAAGTAAGTTGTGGCAAAATAAGGCATTTCAATACGAAAATGTTCAGGCATCGATTAGTATCAGGCACCAGCTGAAAGACATAATGAAGTAAACAGCTGGTTGTGTCTTTATGTAGAATCTCAGCAGATAAACAAACGGGGTCCAGTGCAGTTATGCAGTCTTGGGCAGCACCGACACTGATGATATAAGACACATGTATAAGACTTTTGGTAAAGTTGCCAATATAATAAAAAGTCTTTTATTTGCATTGTAGTTTCATTCCTGGAGAATGTGATGTATGTTATAGCAAACAGTATGGCGCAGAAGTATAAAATAGATTTGAGGTATAGGTTCCAAGCATTATAATTCAGCTATAATTTATTTTTTATAAGATTTATTTGAGATAGAGAAAGAGACAGCGCATGCATACAGGGGAAGAGGGAAAGGGGGAAGTAGGCTCGCCATTGAGAAAGGAACCCAACGCAGGGCTGGGTCCCAGGACCCTGAGACCATGACCTGAGCCAAAGACAGATCCTTAACCAACTGAGCCACCCAAGTGCCCCAATTCAGCTACAATTTAAATGAATGTCCAGCATGACATTTCAAAGTTACATGAAGGGAAGAGAAAATTCTTCATCATGTTGAAAAGTCCCAGGTGTTACAGGAGAGTACAGTCTCCTACTAGATACCAGGAGTGCCTCCTAGGTGATCTAATAATCTAAAAATTGCTCTCCGAATGGTTGTATGGCCCTTTCAAAGGTTCTAAATGCTGTCGGACTAGATTGGTAAGTAATGAGATTTGAAGAAATGATGGTGGGAAACATTCCAAATTTAGTGACAGATATAACTCTACAATTCAAGAAGCTCAGCAAATCTAGTGAGGTTAATTTCAAAGAAACCCATGTCTGGATACATCATGATCAAACTACTAAATATCAAAGATTAAGTATGGAAACCAGCTTGAGAAAATATGATACATTACATGCAGGGAAATAGAGATTAAAATAATTGCAGATTTATCATCAGAAGACAGTGAAGCAGGTCTTTTAAAGCACTATTCATGGGGTGCCTGGATGGCTCAGTCGTTAAGCGGTTGCCTTCGGCTCAGGTCATGATCCCAGGGTCCTGGGATCGAGCCCCGCATCGGGCTCCTTGCTCGGCAGGAAGCCTGCTTCTCCCGCTACCATTCCCTCTGCTTGTGTTCCCTCTCTCGCTGTGTTTCTCTCTGTCAAATAAGTAAAATCTTAAAAAAAAAAAAAAAATAAAGCACTATTCATAAGAGTCAAAGTATAATTCTATACCCATATAAAGTCTCCTTTAGGAATGAAATCAAAAGAAAAACATTTTCAAAGTAAAACTAAGGGAACTTGGGCTAACTAAGGGAAGTAGCTGGCCTACTTTATAAAGACTGATAAAAAGAATTTTCATAGACTAAAGGAAAAGGATCCCAGAGACAATCTAAGATTTTCAGAACTTAAGAAAGAGGATTAAAAGTAGTAAAAATCTGGGCAAATATAAAAGACTAACTTCAACTCTTTAGTTTTAAAAATTCAATCATGCAAGGTAATAGGACCCCAAAATTTAACAAGTAAATTAAAATATTTTGAAATATCCAAATAATCCAAAGGAGAGGAGGCAATGGGAAGTAAAAGGAAGAAAAACAGAAAAGAAAAATAAAAAATGAAACACTAAAAATAGTACACTTGAATAGAAGTAATTCCTACCTATCAGGAAAATTTGCAAATTAAAAGTAGAATTTTTAGATGATCCAGTGATTCTACCTTTGGGTGTATACTAAAAAAATTTAAAGTGAAGACTCCAACAGATATGTGTACACTTGTGTTCACAGCAGCATTATTCATAAGACCCAAGAAAGGGGAAGCAATCCAAGTGTCCATCAGTGGATATGCGCGTCATGTCATATTACCAGCCTTAAAAGAAAGAAAATTCTGATGCAAGCCACAACTTGAATGAATTCAGAGGACACTATACTAAGTGAAACAGGCCAATCATAAAAAGATATATATTGTAGGGTTTCACTTACATGAACTACATGGAATAGTCACATTCATAAAGACAGGGAGTAGAAGGGCAGTGGCCCCAGCAGAGGCTAGGGGGAATGAGAAGTTGCTGCTCAATGGGTTTTGCAACAAAGAAAGAGCTCTGGCTGCACAACAATGTGAATGTACTTACCACTGAACTGCACACTTAAAAAGGGTGAAGATGATAAGTTTTATGTTATGTGTATTTTACCACAATTTCAAAAAAATATTTTCCAACTCATAATAAGGATACAAATAACCCAATGAAACATGGCGAAAATATCTGGAGACTTCACAGATGAAGACATATATGTGGCCAAAGACTATCCATAACATCAATAGTCATCAGGAAAATGCAAATTCAAGCCATATATAATATCACATCCCATTATAATGGCCAAAATTAAAATTACTTACCATACCGAGTACCGGAGAGAATGTGGAACTCCTGTGAAAATGCAAAATGATACAAATAACTTAGAAAACTGTTATTTTTTCTTAAAAAGTTAACGATACATCTGCTATTCCTCTTTGAGATATTTGCAAAATATATATTTGCCCAAAAACCATGCCATTGAAATTTATATACGGTGTGTGTTGTTAAAAGTAGTATTTAGATTTAGAATAAATACGCATCCTTAAATATCCATATATATTTTGTTGTTACTTTTCCTCTCAGCACTTAAAATACCATTTTAGGTGAAATAATTATACCATACGGCACTCGTATTAAGCTTTTAAATGGTAACTTCTTGTATTGCAAAAAATTAATACCATTTACTAAAGGCCTACAATACAATACAGATCTCTTACATATATTGTATCATTTAATCCCTGCATTATACTATATTTGACTAAAATTAATTGAGCAGTTGCTATTTGCTACACACTTTAAAGAGGAAATTTGATGTAGATATTTCCATTTTCTTCATTTTACTTGTCTTTAAAGATATAAAGAACCAGTTACACACTTAAAAGCTGACAGTCCAAAATAAAGTTGCTCAGAAGCCTTTAGATCAGTGGTTGTCACTTGGGGACAGTTTTGTCTCCCAGGGGACCCATGGCAACCTCTGGAGACATTCTCTGGTTATCACAATTGGTGGAATACTACTGGCATCTAGTGGGTAGAGGCCAGGAATGCTGCTGAACATCCTACATCACACAGGACTGTCTCCTACAGCAGAGAATTTACCAGCTCACAATGCCAATCGTGCCAACAAGTTTGAGAAATCCTACATTGGACCCATAATCTAAAACCTTCATCTCCACTAAGATGAAAACCTAACCACTTTTTCTGTCCAGGTCCCATCCTCCCTTGCATAATTGTATGGATATGGCACAAAGAAGAAAGAGAAAGGAAGATGGGGGTCTCCCTATACCTTCCCTATTCCAGGAGGCTCCCCTCATACAACTCCCCTAGAATCTTCCTGCTTTAGTCCTTTCTCCCATCAATGGTGCAGCATATTTGGCACTTCTCCCATGATGGCTAAATACCTACATCTACACGTCCCCCTTTTCTGTGTGCATATTGGGATTTGGGTATACAGCAAGGAGAGGCTGTCTGACCCCTTTAGCATCTTATGATGCCCCCGTTTGCTTTGCATGCCCCACTCCTCTTTGCAATTTGACCATCAGCCTCCTGCCAGTCGCCTCCATCACACCCACTTTTTGTGTCCTGACCATTAAGAAAGTTGATAAAGTGTATAGCCCCCAAAATTGCAAGAATAGGAAATGGGAGGTTGGTTACAAATTTAAATCTAGACAGTTTAGTCTGAACAATTAACCCATATTCCATTTTCTCTCCTCTCCAGTCAAAATAGCCTTGATATCCTTTTTGGCTGGTCTAGTATTGACTTTACTTTTTATCAGAGTGACAGCAGCAATAATGGACTTGGAGGTGGAACAGAATATTCTATGTCAGGATGCCGTTTACTTCAAGTTTTTATATCGACAAGTCCTCAGGATTGTAGGAATAATTTTCTTGAATTAACTATTATCAAGTCTGTATTCCAAGCAGTTCTTGGATTTCTCCAGAACTTCAAAACTACAGAATAAAATAGCAATCTTCTGTAATAGAACACTGACTCCACCTGCAGTTAGAAAGACATTCACGACAAGAACCCCACTCCTTTAAAAAAAAATAGTTCTCTCTAGCAAAGAACTTGGAAGAGAATGGTTTATTTAGAAGATGGCAATGAATTCTGAATTGAATTTATGCATCTCCATGCTCCAGTATGACTTCTAGAAACAGATAATAAGAGCTAGACTTCTATATTGTAATTGATGGATCATACATAAGTGTGTTATTTCTCAGGTCTGGCTTAAATGGAAATTGAAGTGAAGTTCCTAGGTCTCATCTGAAATATCCCTGCCTGTGTTCACTCTGTATTCCTCATGAAATTATCTTTACTACATTTCTCCTTACATTTCTCAGTGATTGACCTACACGTCTCATTAGAGTTGTTTCTATGGCTTGGTCTTTGGTCTCTCACATCACTGTAGATACAAGACCTGTGAGAAGGTAGCATCAACTTTTGAATGGCACTTTTTTATTCAATTCATATTGCCCTCAAATGTTTATGCTTTTAGTACTGGGCTGTCAAAAACTGGACATGAGTGAATTCCCAAGAATAAGTCTAGAAAATAAAGGAATGAAAGCCAAAAGCCCAGGAAAGACTCAAGACAAAGTAACAGTAGTTTCTGCTCATTTTGAAAAGTTCTCTTTTCTTCTGATTTGAAATTTGCTCTTTTAGGATAGTACAACTTTAATGTGATAGTGAGAATAACCTTAAGTGAGATAGAAAAAAATATATTCTCTATCTGGCTACACCCAAGTCTTACTGGCAATCGAATAGTCAGAAAGCAAAGATGAAGGATATCTAAGATGGACACAGAGTGACCATGATGGGGTGTCTAATCCAAGCAGGGCAACTATTGAAAGCTTAGAAAATAAGCTTAGAACAATCTCCTTGATGCAGCATCTATTACTCTGACACCTATTACTGATATCCCAGTAGTAACCTGCCCACCTGCTGCCCAAATCTGGGTTTCTAATACTGTTCTCCAATAAATGACTGACTCTAAGACTAGAGAAGGAAATACACATGATATTCCTGGATGACATTATAGTGTCAGAAAGTTAGTGTGTGCTAAAAACAAGCAAAAACCAGAATGAAGCAAAAACTACACAATAACCCAAGTGTATCAGAGGAACAGAGGGACCAACTGTGAAAGAGTTCCCAACAGGGGTGCCTGGGTGGCTCAGTTGGTTCAGTTTCCAATTCTTGGTTTCAACTCATGATCTCAAGGTTGTGAGATTGAGTCCTGCCACAGGCTCAATGTAGAGTCTACTTAGATTCTCTTCCTCTCCCTCTGTCCCTCCCCCAGTACACACGTGTGCACTCTCTCTCTCTCTCTAAAAAATCATCTTAAAAAAAAGAAAGAAACAAAGAACTCCCAATGGCCAATGCTGGAACAATTTGAGCAACAAAATAAATAATGGTAATATTGAATTTTAACCTATAGATTAAAATAAATATCCCTGAGTCTATACTGATATAAATAAATTATTGAATAAATAGGGAGAATAGATCAATATTCTTATGAAAAAGAATTCCAAATAATTTATGTAGCTCTTTCACACATAAAGATATAGAAGATGATTCCTCATTCTTTAAGTGTGAGCTGTGTGCAGTGACTTTCTTCCCAAGAGCAAAGTATGGAAAGGAAGGAGAAAAAAGAACTACTTCATAGTGGAAAATCTGAAGAACACTACCACAAACCAGGTGATCATGGTCAGCATCAATAGTGACGTTTTTCTTTTCTTTTTTTTTTTTTTATCACGTTTACCCTTGACCTGATGTGGTAAGAACAGCATCTCACCTTTGTGGATTTTTCCTCCCCAAAACCCACAACCCAGTCTAATCATGAGAAAAATAGAGAACTCCCAGATGAGGGACATTCTACCAAGTACCTGATCAGCTCTCCTCAAAACTTAAAGTTTTTATCAATTAAAACTTTATCAATTAAAAGTTTTATCAATTAAAAACGAGAAAAGTCTGAAAACCTGTCACAACCAAGAGGAGCTTAAGTAGATGTGACAACTAAATGCAGTGTGGTTCCTGGGTAGGATTCTGGGACAGAAAAAGAACATTAGGGGAAAACTGGGGATATTGTTATAAATTATAGACTTTAGTGAATATTAGTGTATCAATATTGGTTCATGAATTGTAATAAATGTAATACGGTTACATAAGACGTTAATGGGAGAAACTAACCATGGGGTATACAGGAACTCTCCATACAATCTTCAAAATGATTCTGTAAATCTAAAACTGTCCTAAAATGAAAAGACTATCTTAAAAAAACAAAAAAAATTCTCATCTGAATTTGCTATATGCTTGCAAAAGTGAGACTGACCCTAGGCAGAAACAAACATAAAAAAGTTGTAGGAAATGCCAAATTGACACAATTAATCTCAGCTTGGCAACCATATCTCAGCACCCTTCCTGAACAGGGCTTCTTGTTACCAGTTACCAGACTCTTCTCTCCATTTCATATTACTATCCCGCACCCTGGCTCTCAGTAAGTTAATCTTATAAGCAAATCTATGGTAACAGAAAAGGTAAAAGAATAATTGTCAGTTAATATAGCAACATATCAACTGTGGTCATCTGGAGGCAAGAAGCTCTCATCCCTTATTGATTCTCATAGTGGGATTGTCAGACAAGAGCGGGGAGGGGTGGGTTCAGCACAGATGCACATCAAGAGAGATGATGCTTGACCTCTGATCCGTTATGTATAGGTGTGCACCTAAAGTAGGTCCACCTTTCTGGAAAGACAATGGGAAGTCAGTCACCAGATTTCCCATAATACAGAAGACCAGCCAGTAAGAACGCCTAGAAATAGCCATGAAAAAGACCAAATTACATTAGTCTTCAGGAGACAGTGTCATAGACCTTTCCTATTTCAGGGACTTTAGTCTACCTGGGAGATCACTGCTTGGTGTGTGCTTTCTATTAAGTTCTTCTATGAAATCATGTCATTTTCTACTTCCTCTATAAGGCCTATGACAAAAAGAGCCTCATGGATGAGAATCATATTAATATACTAGGGAGAAATGGTATTCAAAGGACTCTATGAAACATCAGGGCTGAATTACACGGGCTTTTGTGAAGCAGGCATACCTCAACCATTTCATCTCTAGCTAGTTATTCCAGTAGCTGCCTCTTAAAAAATCATTTAAATCAAACCACACTTCCCTTTACAGACAGACGAAATCACTTGCAGCTAATCCATCTCCTACTTTATTGCCCATAGAAATGAAGAACAGGTTGCTCAAGCACAGTGACTGGGAGACAGCAGTCATCCATTTCCTTATAGTATACAAGTTTGATCGTGTTTGCCTAATTATCCCATTAACCTGTACCTAAAGATCCAATTACTCCAGCTGTGGGTGATTGAATAAAGGGCAATTGCAACAGATACTAGGCAGGGGACATGTGCATTCCTCATCTGTAAAGTTTGTAATTGCTAGCTCAGTTTTTCAACAAAAAATTCCTAGGGCAGCAAAGATAACTGAAGTGTTTTCAAAGTGCAGTTTCTAAACTGGTAAATATTCATTTAAATTCTAAATGTTTATTATGAATCAAAGTATTCCTCCTCCTCTTTATAAGCTCACATTGCTGCTATTCCCATCACTTCTCTCAAAGGATTTTTAAAAATCGAACCTACCGAAACATATTCATTCTAAGTATTCTTCCTCCAATTCAGGTAGCTGTCATCAGATAACTAAAGGTCTCTAAATCAAGATAGGAATGCATGAACCAATGATCTGGGTTTTCTTTCGGGGTGCCTAATGTGTATGAATTATCCATTAAAGCATCATTTTCTTATAAAAACAATTCTATATTAAGTAGCTAGCATAAACATTTAGTTACAGTTTCCAATCTCAAATGGACCCTCAATCCTGCCACAAATCCTTACATTTTTTTCCAGTTAGGTCCCCTACAGAAATGCATGAGTTTTTTGTCCCCCCCACCCCCTAAAATATCAAATCCCACCATCTCTACTGTCAGTCCAAGCAGGTGATTTCCTCCAACCTCATAGTGAAGTAGACAGCATCATCCAAAGGCCACAACATGGCCTTCAACCACACCCAATGTCTCCTCCTTGCACCTTTCATCAAAGACCAACTCATTACCTAAATTTCAATCTCTCTTATCTTCCCAGGGTCCTCTTCACTCCTTTGACTATCATCTCATCCCTATATCTTCTGCTACTACTTCTCCCTCGCTCTTGGCTCCTTCCCATTAACATTTATATTTGTTCAAGACATTGCGCAGTAACATTACTAGATTTTTTTAATCTACTTCTCCAGACAGCCCCAGTATTTACACATGTCATCTAATAGTACATGAACCTTATCCAGATCAATCATCCATTTATGCACAAAAGATGGAGAGAATAAAATATGATATCATACACTTCAAACTCAAAAGTAATGTACACTCATATAACACTTGAATTTACAAGGCTGCTTCATACATTATAAGTGAATTGTTTTTTGATGATTACCCTGTAAGATATCTGACAATAATAACAACTAACATTGATTGAGTATAGTGTCCTTCTAATACAGTATGTGTTTTTATAGTACCAATTGCTCTTAGGCAATTTCTAAGTACAGGAACAATATCATTATAACATGGTAGTATTTGTGTTGGTTCTAGCTCCTTTGTCATAAATAAGATCTAGAATAGCAGAATCATAATTATAATCAGAAGGAATGGCAAAGAAACTAGAAAAGATGAGAGGGGGGAGGAGAAAGATGGCAGAGGTGTAGGAGGTTGAGTTAGTGCTGGATTCCAGCTGGATAGCTATCAAACCACTCTAAACGCCTGCAAATTCAATAGGAGATAGAACAACAGCAATTCTAGGATCAGAAAATTGACCACTTTCCAGAAGGTAGGACATGTGGAAAAGTGAATCCAAAGCAATAGGAAGAGAGACATTGGGGGTGGGGGGGTGGCTCCCAGCAGCCGCAGAGGCTCGGAACACAAAATCAGGACTTTCAGAGTCTGCTCCACTGAGGGACGTCACTCCAGAGGCTAAGCAGGGGGTGGAGCACTTGCAGGGACAGTGTGCTTTCAGGACTTGTGCGGTCAAAGAGGGACTGGGGGTGTCTGAGGGTGGGAGAGCTCCCAGATATTGGAATGGGGAAGCCAACAGCAGAGACGGAGCCAAGCAGTGCACTATCAGCTCAGGCTTACTTTAGACCATGATCTGAGGCACAGTGGGGCCCCTGCTCCTCAAGCAGGGACCCCACAAGGGGAAGCTCTGGAGAGACCCCTTCCTTCCTCCTCCAGGAGGAGTGGTGTGGGAGCGAGGGGCAGGAATCTGCTGGATTTAGAGACTCCAAATGGAGCCACGCCAGAGACAGAAATGCTAAGTCACAGGCAGGCTGAACTCAGAGCACGGCCAGAGACCCGGGAGACAGGAGGGTCTGACTGCTTTTCTCTGAGGGCGCACTGAGGAGCCCTACAGGAAATATTGAAAGAGGTCCTCTAAGCAAAGAGAGAGCCTAAAAGGAACATAGAACAGAAAGGAACAGAGACAATATACGGTTAGAACAGTCACCTTACAGGGGCACCTGAGTGGCTCAGTGGGTTAAAGCTTCTGCCTTCGGCTCAGGTCATGATCCCAGAGTCCTGGGATCGAGTCCTACATCAGGCTCCTTGCTCAGCAGGGAGCCTGCTTCCCCTCTCTCTGCCCGCCTCTCTGCCTACTTGTGATCTCTCTCCCTCTGTCAAATAAATAAGTAAAATCATTA
>CM053608.1:118211454-118231698 GCA_028646535.1 Procyon lotor | reverse complement strand
TCCCCATTCTCCCCACTTCTCCCCACGCCCACACCCCTCCCCAGGCCACATCAGGCTCTGCACTTAGCTGGGAGTCTGCTTAAGACTCTCTCTCCCTCTCCCTCTACCACCTCCCCCTGCTCACTCTCAGAGTCTCTCTCTACGATAAATATCTTTAAAAATACTTCAAAATTAAAGTAGCACTAATAACATCAGAAGAAACTTGTTAGATACCATCTTAATGAAGCAAAAAAAAGTATCATCATCTAGTCACGGTTCAAAATGACCTCATAAGCCTCCTAATACAGTATGATGAGAACACAGTCCCACTTTTGTGCCCATCTTGCAAAAATACATAATCCAGTAATGAAGAAACATTACATAAATTGAAAGATATTCTACAAAATTACTGGTCTGTGCTGTGAAAATATTATGAAAAGCAAAAAAAAATCAAGGAATAAGGCAGACAAGACAGAGCATATAATGCAACTCGTGATTGAATCCTGGCCACAATTTTTTTCCCATAAAAGGCATAAATGAGACAATGGCTAAAATTTGAATAAAAGTCTAGATACTGGTATATTATCAATGTGTTATGATTTTCACAATCGTACCGTGGCCATGTAAGAAAACGTGATTCTTTTGTACTTTTTTTTTTTTTAAAGATTTTATTTATTTATTTAGCAGAGAGATAGATAGCACAAGTAGGCAGAGCAACAGGCAGAGGGAGAGGGAGAAGCAGTTTCTCTGCCAAGCAGGGAGCCCGATGCAGGACTCAATCCCAGGACCCTGGAATCATGACCTCAGCCAAAGGCAATCACTTAGCCAACTGAGCCACCCAGGTGCCCCTCTTTTGTATTTTTTTTTTTAAGATTTTATTTATTTATTTGACACAGAGAGTGAAAGAGCACAAGTAGGAGGAGCAGCAGAGGGAGAAGGAAAAATACAAGGCTTGATCCCAGGACTCTGGGATTGTAACCGATAGTCACACAGGCACCCCTCCTTCTTTTATTTTTTTTAAAAAGATTAACATGATTCTTTCTTGGCTAATATGCACTAAGATGTTTGGTGATAAAGGGCATCATCTCTGAAACTTACTCTAAAATAGTTCAAAATATCGTCTATATGTTTGTGTTTATATCTGTGTACACACACATAAGAATAGGAGGAGAAAGAGGAAGAGAGACAAGATAACAAAGGAGATGTGATACAATGTCAACAATTGGAATATCTTAGGGATATGTGGGAGTGTTTTGTACTATGCTTGCAACTGATCTATAAGTTTGAAATTATTTCAAAATAACACAAAAATAAACTCAAAATGGATTGAACACCTAAATGTGAGACCTGAAACCATAAAAATCCTAGAAAAGAGCACAGGCAGTAATGTCTCCAACATGGGTGGTAGCAACATCTTTCTAGATAAATCTCCTGAGACAAAGGAAATAAAAGCAAAGATAAACTATTGAGACTACATCAAAATAAAGTTTCTTCGCAGCAAAGCAAACAATCAACAAAATTAAACCACCACCACCTACGGAAGAAGAGAAGATATTTGCAAATGATATGTCTAATAAAAGGTTGATACCATGGAGCACTGGGTGTGGTGCATGAACAATAAATCTTGTAACACTGAAAAAATAAAATAAACATTTTTGGGGAAAAAAAAGGTTGATACCTAAAATATATAAAGAATTTATACAATTCAACACCCAAAAACCAAATAACCCAATTTAAAATGGGCAGAAGACATGAACAGACATTTCTCCAAAGAAGACATCCAGATGGCCAACAGACACATGAAGAGATGCTCAACATCACTCATCATCAGGGAAATACAAATCAAAACCATGATGAGATATCACCTCACACCTGTCAGGATGGCTAAAATCAAAACACAAGCACTAACAAGTGTTGGTAAGGATGTGGAGAAAAAGGAACCCTCATACACTGTTGGTGAGAATGCAAACTGGTATAGCCACAATGGAAAACAGTACAGAAGCTCTTCAAAAAGGTAAAACTAGAACTACCCTACAATCTGGTAATCACACTAATGGTTACCAGTACCGAATACTCAAAAAATACAAAACACTAATCCAAAGGGATACATGCACCCCTATGTTTATAGCAGCATTATTTACAATAGCCAACTTATGGAAGCAGCTCAAGTGTCCATCAACAGACGATTTGATAAAGATGTTTTTGTATACATATATACAATGGAGTATTACTCAGCCATAACAAAGAATGAAATCTTGTCATTTGCAACAACATAGGTGGAGCTAGAGAGCATAATCCTAAGCAAAATAAGTCAAAGACAGATACCATATGATTTCACTCATATGCAGAATTTAAGAAACAAAACAAGCAAAGGAAAAAAAAGAATCCAAGAAACAGATTCTTAACTACAGAGAACAAATGGATGGTTATCAGAGGGGAAAGCGGTAGGGGGGATGGATGAGATAGGTGATGGGGATTAAGGAGTGCACTTGTCAGGATGAGCACTGGGTGAGGTATGTAAGCACTGAGTCATCATATTGTATGTCTAAAACTAATATAATACTGTATGTTAGCTACATTGGAATTAAAATTAAGTTTTAAAAAAAGTAACAAAGATAAAATAATTTGGAGGTGCCAAGACTAAAGTCTATGTCAAGAATCTCAATGGAGGCCTGGAGGAACTAGCCTAATACAAAGTCTCAAAGAAAAAGCACTGTTAACTCAAATATCTCACCGGGCAGGTCCTCCATAAAGACCACTATGAGGAAAACAAGACGACATGCAACAACACATGCAACAAAGTGGGAGAGACGGCACTTGTATTCATGTACCTTGACCCATGATAAATGTAATGCCTTTTCCCATTAAACCACCCTCTTCGCTTGAAAGTTATTTTGAAGATTTTCAGGTTCCTAATCCTATAGCATTTGAATGTATCTGAATGAAATTTTCATGTGAAAATAAAATACCAACTTCTTGAATCGTTTTTTTAAGACTTTATTTATTTATTTGACAGAGATCACAAATAGGCAGAGAGAGAAGGGGATACGGGGCTTGATCCCAGGACCCTGAGATCATGACCTGAGCCAAATACAGAGGCTTAACCCACTGAGCCACCCAGGTACCCCTCTTGAATCATTTTTAAAGGGTGTGTTGCGGAGCAACGATTTATAAGCTCAGCCCATAAAGTATTTTTATTCACATTATATAAGCAATTTTCTCAGCCCTAATAACTTCTTGGGCATCTGATAAATTCTGGGGCCACATAGCAGATAGCCCTCTAAGAATTTATGCAGGGACCAAGACAGAGCCCTGATAAGTACTCATTTGAGTTAATCAACTATTATTAGAAAGTATTTTCAGAAATGCATCAGAAGGAAATAAATGAAGCCACCTCTAAACATGCTTTTGACATAAAAATTTAATTTCCTGTATTTAAGTGGAACAGCTTTTTTGGACAAAGAAAACAATTTTTTTTTTTTTTTTTTTTTTTTTTGGTTGAACATGTTCCTTGTTTCTAAGAATATCAGTGGTCAGGGTCATCAGATTGCAGATTGAGCCCCACGCTGCCCTTGTGTTCAGCGGGGAGTCTGCTTGAGATGCTCTCTATCCCTCCCTCTGCCCCTTCCCACTCAGTCCCTCTCTCTTTCCCAAAAAACAAAACAACAAAAAACCACACACATACACACACAATCTCCTTGGTGTGTGTGGTATCTCCTACAAATAATCAATTAAAAACTTCATAGTGGTGAGAGAGTCACTCAAAGACTCAAAAGCATAGGCACACTTGCACTGCCTTTCCAGCTTGGACAGGAAAGGAATCAGAATGCTTCTGTCATTTTGTTGTCTTTCCACTTTTACTCGCTAAATGTTAGCCATAGGATTTTTGGGCATAGCCATGCTGGTTTCTTCACCAACCATTTTCTGAGAAAACAAAGCAGCTCTTAAATTTCCAGGCTTGTGGGAAGCATTAATAAATCAGATGGCAAAGGCAATGCATTTAAAATGCTCATTAACTCTCCCTTTCCCCGTCATGGTGTGTGCCTGCAGTTGACTGTTCCCCGTGTCTTCTCACAAGACTTTCAGGATCAAGCCATTCCTGGCCAAGAAACCAAAGCAGAATCATCCTGTTTCCCAGTGGATTCAGATGAAGACTGGCAACAAAATCACATGCAGCTCCAAAAGGGAACATTGGAGAACCAAGCCGGGTCTATGAGGGATCACACAGGAGGTGGTGCCCAGGTTCACACTGCCTGAGGCTCTCATGCTCGTATCACTCTGTAAACATCACTACTATTTAAACAATAGACACGCTTTATTGGAAAAATGACTTTTCTCTGTTACTATGCTTCTGCACCAGTAGGTTGGTTCAGTAATAAATATGTTTTTGTTTAAAGAAATTAAAAAATGTAAGATTTGTTTGAAAAAAATAATAAAAAATAAGATAAAGTCAGTCATTAAGTGCTCTTTTCTCAAAGAGAGGGACGTCTGAAACTACATTCTCAATTCTGAATTCCCCAAGACTAAATTGTGCGATGGTTCTCAGCCTGAAGCTCTGAGAACAAGGCCATTTTAGACCATTTTCTCTTGAAACTATTTTGGACCACTCTGCTCTTATATTCTCTCTGTCTCCCTGGCTTATCATTCTATTCCTGTAATGATTACATTTCTCTCTCTACCTACTGCCTAGCTCTGCTTCTGTTACCATTAAATATGTTTTTTACCCTTGAACAAAATCCCAAGATTTTGGGAAAAATCACCATTTTATTGTGTTTCTCTCACATCTGTTACAATAAAAAGATTGATTTACACTACTATATCTTACTCCTGATTCAGATCCTACTACTAGTGATTTTACTAGTAGTAGGATCTGAATCATTAAAATGTTAGTATTATCAGCAATTGTTATCAATGGAAAATGGGAGCCTATTTTTAAAAAAGCATCTGCTCTTTAAAAAAAACAGTACTGCCATGGGTGCCTGTGTGGTTCTGTTGGTTAAGCATCTGTCTTCGGCTTAGGTCATGATCCTGGAGTCCTGGGATTGAGCCCTGCATTGGGCTCTGTGCTCACATGGAGTCTACTTCTCTCTCTCTTTCTGCTCCCCACCTCCCCAAGTTATGCTCTCTGCTAATAGTTAAGTAAAATCTTCTTTAAAAAAAAATGGATAAAAATTGAAAAAAAAAATAAAAGCATTGCCTATTTAAAGGTTGAAACCATATTTCCCATCTCAATGAATCCGTTAAAGCATATTCCTCTTGAAAATTTCCATCATTCACACCTCATAGTTTAAAATTTGACTCTAACGAGGGTACCACAGGGCATTTCCAGGTTTGCTACCATATGGAGTCCATGCTCTATTAATGTTCTTTGCAGGGACCTTGAGTGGGAGACAGGATCCTTTATCTAAGGCAATGGTCTTAGATTGGGAGGGGGTTAAAAAATGGTTGTGCCCCTCAGGGGACATGGGTCATGTCTGGAAATATTTTTGTTTGTCGCAGCTGGGGGAGAGTTGCTACTGGCATCTATGGATAGAGGCCAGGGATGATGCAAAATGCTCTGGACATACAGAACAGCTCCCCTCCCCAACCCCCGCCGCCCTGAAAGAATTATCTTGCCCAAAATGTCAGGAGTGTTGAGGTTATCAGTGCAAAATGAACAAACTCTTTAGACTTTCTAAACATAAGAAAAGCGAGCTTCATTCAAGTCCAAGTTAGGACAGCTGCCCGGGACACATACTCTTCACAAGGAAGAAAGTGCTTCAGAGAATGAGTAAGGTTTTACAGTGTTTTATACTTTATAGATTAGCATATAGGCAGGGATCACAAAACTTAATGTCAAGGAACGCAGGGAGTAGGAGCACTGATCCATATCTTAACGGTCAAGATGGCTTTCCTTTAGGCTGCTCACTTACAAAGCAGGCTGCTCACTTACAAAAACATAGTCTTTGTAAGCCTATCTAAAAATAGGCTCCCATTTTCCATTGATAACAATTGCTGATAATACTAACATTTTAATGATTCAGATCCTACTACTAGTAAAATCACTAGTAGTAGGATCTGAATCACAAAACATACAATGTATGTTTGGTGGGCCATAAATCAGACTTTAGTTTAAACAAAGTTTATGTAGCGTCATGCTGACTTAGAAATCTAAAATGACTTCCCTTATGTCTCAGGCCTTTAAAGAGATTTTTCCTCTCATCAAGGTTGAGAAACCCTCTTCTGAGGAAACTGACATTGGAGTCTCTGGCAATGTAGTCAAAAATGCTACACACGGGTTGAGGGAATATACACTGAAAAGGAACAAAGTATAATTAGCTGCTCTAGTTCTACCTATTGAGTCCCACCCAATTGTTGACAGCAACTTGAAAAAGCACACGTAAAATGGCAGCCTCAGGCCATTTGCATAGGTTGATATACCAGCACATCATGTCTTTATCAAAGCCCAGGTATCCACAGAGGATTACAGAAGTCATATCTATTCTCAAGAGTTTTACAAAAGTTGCCTGTTTGGACCCTACCCTGCTCTCTCTGAGATTAGTCTGAAAGAAACTCACTGAGAAAAATTTCAGGACACTACCTCCTAACACTATAAGGAGAAACACCCAACAATGGAAGCTTCAAAACTATGTGGAAAATATAGGAGAAGCTTCTCTTTGACAAATACAGACATCTAGCCTGTAATTCATTTCTTGTACCTAAAGCCATAAAAGAATAGTTGACATTTATTCAGAAACTGACTGGTTGGGTATTATTCTGTGAAGCACTCCAGGTATCCTGTTGGCTGATGCCCAGCTATTTAACACACTGTGGCATTCAGTGCAGCACTGTGACAAGCAAGCCCGGGCATGTTTTTATTTGTATTCATGTTATTTGAATAAGATTCAACTACTGTCACTTTCATTAATTAATGTGAAACTCATTAGTCCTGGTGCTATTATTAGAAATGTTCCCCTTCCAAGGCATTCAAACAATGCGCTGTCTCATTCCTGCTACTCACTTCCCAGCCATCACAGCAGATGACAGGGGGATAAAGGAGTAGAGTACCAGGTCCCGGATGGGTCTGTTCTCTTTTCAAAATATTTCCCACAAATTCCTATCTCCTGGGATTCCTTACATCCTTCCTTGGTGACCACCGGGCACACAGAGAAGTGGGCTTAGCCCAGTGGAAAGCACAAAAGTGGCTTTCTCTGTAGAAATAGTGAAAGCGTCGTTGATGGTGATGTTTAATTAAGAAGCTTAACCTCAACTATGTAGTCGAACGAGTCTTAAAGTTCAAATAAAATGCAAAATGCAACACTCCCTTTTGACACAAGGCACAATATGAAATAGCACATATTTTTTACCAAATACCTCTAGAGAATAAATAACTTGTTTCTTACTTTGGACATTAAAAAAAATATTGTTCAGTCTAAGTATCTTTGTCTCATCCAGGGAAATAATCAGAACTTTAAATTCTTACCCAATAGAGAGGCGCCCAGACAGCTCAGTGGGTTAAGCATCTCACTTTTGGTTTTGACTCGGGTCATGATCTCAGGGTTGTGAGATCGAGTCCCTCATCGGGCTATGTGCTAAGCACAGAATCTGCCTCAGATCCTCTCTCCCTCTCCCTCCTGTGCTCTCTCAAATAAATAAATTAAATCTTTAAAATAAATAAATAAATTCTTATCTGATGTAAAAGTTTCAGCTATGTAGGATGAGTAAGTTCTAGAGATCTGCTGTACAACATCATGCCTGGGGTTACTGGTACTGTGTTGTGCACTTCAACATTTGTTACGAGGGTCAGTCTCATGTTAAATGTTCTTACTGTCATTTTTTAAAAAATATATTCACCCTCCCTGAGCTGAGGCCCCCTTCAGGCTGAGAAACTGATGAAGTCAGAGGCGTGTTCAGTTCCATTCTTACCTGACCCCAGCCCTAGTTCTAGACCTTCCGCTCTCTTCTTCAACCACTAAGTCTTGTTTCTATCCGTCCAGGGGACAGACTGCAATCCAGCGGCGGAAATACAAGAAGGGAAGCACTGAAGAGAGAGTTGTGCTCAGGCGAATGAGAGGCAATGGACCCCTCAGCAATGTACAAAACTGCCCAAAAGACAGACTCACATTTGGACATCTGCCATGTCCAGGTGGCATCAATGGCAGATCACAGGCAGGGTAACAGGCAGATAAGACTCTGCTCTTTCCTTTAATTCCCTCATTATCCCATCCACAGCCAGAGGCGTCAAAAATCATAGCCAGGACGTACTGAAGAAACGGCACTGCCCTTTCTCTGTTCTCTAGAACACCAGCCTGGGTCAGGTCCAAGGTGGGCAAGGTTTACCTGGATACACATCTGATTAAAATTCTGGACTGGACTGGAATTGTGTGATTATTAGATCAGACTGAAGTTTTAATCCCCAAACAAGGGACCATTTGTTTATCATTTGAGAGGTGAGACCTGCCTACGGGTTCATCCAGGGGCAGGAAGAGAACTAATCCACAGAGTGCACTTGCAGGACCTGGAGATGCAGTGTGAAGAGAGAATTAGGATGTTTTCTGCTTGTTCTCTATAGAGCCCCCATTATTCACCAAACCAGTGACAGCTTTCATTTCATGTTTGGTGGTGTGCCTGCCACCCCCAAATGAAGACATATCCTCTCTTCCTTTAGACTCCGAAGCATTAAGACATCAACTACTCAGCTTGACAATGGTACAGTAAGGAAACTGAGGCTCAGCTAAAGTAAGATCCTTGTCAGAGCATGACCAGTGGGTGCTTTCCACTAGGAACCCGGCCTCAGGCTTCCTATCCTAATAACCTTGCTTCTGCCCACTTCTAGTCCTTTATTTGCACCATTTGACTTTTCTCTTCTCTTGCTTCTTGCCAGGAGTTCAGCCTCACCATGCTATGTGCAATAGAATATAGAGCGCCCTGATGCAGAAGTAAATATATGTGTGCTTCCTTTCCTATGGTTTCGACAAGTAATATTTCAACCCATCATAATGGAGATGTGTTTGCCAACGGAAAACTCTCCATGCAAAGCTCCCAGAGCCCTTGTGCTCAATCCGCCGTCATCAGAGTAGCCCAGAATGCATTAGACTGCCATTGAAGACACGGTACATGATGTGCCCATATGATCGCTTCTGCACCGGGTACACTATAAATCTTGCCAAATTAGACTTCCTTAGTGCCAAGTTGATAGGTATTGCCAATTTCTCTCTCACCCTGGAAAATTATGGGATTTTTTTTTTTATTCCTGCTGAAAGAAAGCATTCGTAAGCAGAACTGTAAGCACCTGCATCCCGTTCTTGGCCTGCCTCTTGCCTTGAGAAGTGCTTTGGTTGGCCTGCAATACCTGTGGGCACTTCAAGGACCATGGGCTCTATGGACATTATAATATCCATCCTACCTGCTGTTTTTGGAAAAATTAAAAATACAACCTGCTTAGAGGAGAAATCGTTTCTTTCAAATAATTAAACATCTGGGGATTTTAGTGGGGCATTTGGTACCTTTAACATCTTCAAACAGAATGCCTTCTCCCAGTTCATTACTGAAATAATATGCACAGCAATTTATAAAGTGATAACAGAGCAGCTATTATGCTTAGAGACAGAATCCTTGACTGGATAAATAAGTAGACCTGAGTTAAGTGCAATGTCAGTCTTCCTACTCTCTAATACTGTAAGCCACTGATCTCTTGGACATCTTTAAATTTTCATGTATTTGGACTGGGGCCATTTGGTTCAGGTAGCCTTGTTAAAAAGGGATTTTCAGGTCTTTGCAGTGTTACAGCCCTGCCAAGTTAGAATAACTCAAGACAAGGTCAATGTCTAGGACTCTCTTGTATTAAATCAGCAAGTAAGCTTATATGCATTGCAGATTCCTTGCCCATGAGATCTCTTGTCTAAAGCAATCTGCTGAAAGGTGATAGGGTTGAAGCATGGGCTAGACAACATGCATATGGCAGAGAGTTTGTAATATTCTAAGTGGCATCAACAGAGTCCCTCTGGGTCGAGATAGGAACAGTATTGGTAAATCAATAGTTTAATCCATCCAAGACAAGACTATTTATCAAAACTCTTTCTTATTAAACAGAATTCTGCTAAACAAAATCCTTTGCTGACTTAGTTGGCAGGAGCCATCTTGTATCATACGGCAGATCCTACCCACACTAAAACAGTAATCAACAGCTATAATCTCCCATATTTCTGTTCTGACAGAAGGTTTGCTAAACAGACCAAGTGTTTCCCTTATGCTTAGGCACATGGCTATTAAGTAAATTCTGACAAATTGAAGTGTAATTATGGAAGATTTGGAGAGCAATGACATTATTCAAATATTAAGTCATAACTGAAATCATTAAGTCACATGCAACATTCAAATAATTTTGCTGAAAGCTGTAACTCATTTGTACCTTTAAAAGAAAAATGTGATGGTTGGTCAAATATACAGAGAGGTTTCTTAAACAGTCTTTGTATTGAAACCTACCTGGTTTTTATTATAAGAAAATGAAAAACAAAGAGATGAATCCATCAAAAGGTTCTTTTTGGGCTCTAAAATATTCCATAAAGGGAATGAAAAACAAAACCATTAGTTTTAGTATATTGGAAACCTTTCCTAAACTTTCACCTTCTCTAAACAATGAAAGAGAGCCTGAGTGAGATAACAAAGAAAATCCTCCCTGGTGACCTTCTATAGCAAGAACAAGTGTCAGCAGCAGAAATCACAGTAGACTAATCTCCTCACACATCACAGTAGCTCCCACTCTCGATGCCCACAGGTGGAAGCTACAATCCCTTCCAGGGGATGGGACTGTTGTACCTTCTCCAAGGTATCTCTCTACAGACAGGAAAACAACCACAGTCACCCCCATAATTCTACTTTTGGGCAAACTATTCTCTGTGGTTCCCACCTCATCCTTACAGCTTCCACCCAATAAATATTTCTTAACAGGTGCAAAGGACACAAGGTTTCCAGGACACAGGGAAGCTGAAGGTGGGCGTGTTTGCTCAGGGACACTCAAACACTAACTCAGCACTTGCTATTTACATGGGACAGTGGGTGTCCCAATCAGGCCCTTGGTTTAAGGAGAAGACTGTGACATCTTAAATATTATTTAATATTAATATTATTTTAAATATGATTAATGTAAATTCATCAACATGGAGATATCGAAGATTTAAGGACAATAGCCAACAATTCATCTTCTCTCTCAATCCTGAAGGCATTTTTTTAACCTGCTTAGAATGTGTCAGCAACCAAGCCATGTGGAGACAAAGGAACAAGCCTTAGTCACAGGATAAGCTGCAGCTGTCCAGCCTCTTTGCTCATGGGAAGCTCTGTACCCTCGGCTAAACAAGCCAAGTATCCTTACCATTTTATGTTAAGTGTTTATGTTTGTGGTCATGACTCTCTCTTCAGTCCATAACCACCTGCCCTGTAGCAGTAGGTTACACTTAAGAACACTCGAAGGGAAAACAATGGTCTCATGCATCCTTGATAGAGGGGCATGAAAGACAAGAGAGATTCTGTCACTGGGTGAGGCTGTGAAGTTGACTGAATGAGATCATTCTCAGAGTATGTTCTACTGTAGCAAAAAGTATCTGTTGTCCTTAAAGAGTACAGGGACCTTGGCTCTATTAATAGTGCCCTAAGGAGAGCTCTGTTCACAACACTAGAGTTAAACTGAATTTCTTGGGCAAGTGTGATTGGCCTTATCACCTTCAACTATGTGTATCCTAGGACAGACCTAGACTCACAGTTCAGGATCTAGGTGGGAGACTAATTGAAAAAAAATAATTTGAGAATTTCAGATTTGTATCCTCTGCACAGCCTATTAGAACAGAGTCCTAGAATTACAGGGAGGACCCTATCACTTCATATCTCCACTGTTAGCATGAGAGGTTCCAGCCACTAATGCTTGTCCATGCACTGGCCTTCCTAGTCTCTGAGACCCTTCTGCATCCTGAGCTCAAAGCATTCTAGCCGTCACTGAGCACCAATAGCTAGACGAACCCCAGCACACTGCCAACAGATTCCCAGGTCTTGATAACATTGTATGACAATTGATAACATTATATAACATTATATGACATTTTTTGGTCCTAGATCCTAAAACAATCGGAGGAATCAGCGGTCATTGTCAGTTCAGCAATCAATGTCATGATGATACTCCTCTGCACTCATGCAATATGTCACCAAAGTGTGTTCACGAATATTTTCTTGTTGTTTCATCACAAAAATTCTATGAAGTAGATATCATTATCTCTACATTATGATTAAGAACCCCAGAGCTGGGACTCAGACCCAGGAAATTTGACAACAATCTTGGAGCTCTTTCAGTCTGCTGAAAGAGCCTCTCACCCTTTGGAAGTCTTTATTTACAAGTAACTTAGTACACCATGGCTTGTGCTTAGTAGAGACATGATTCTAAACTGAATTTTCACTGGTGAAACTTGGGTTGCACTGGGCTTCCGAGCTCCCTCCAACCTTAGTTAACATGTGCTTAGATGATATAAGCAAATTAATTATATTGGTATCCTTAGCAAAAACGTAATCAAAAGGTAAAAACTTGTTGAGAAAAAAAGTGATCCTTACAATGCACGAGAGCTCATCCAACATTTATACTGGTATAAATAGAGGTATAGAAAAGATGAGATTCCTTCCATGAGAATATCTACCTCCAAAATATCTCCTCCTAGCATTTGTGCACAAAACAATTCAGCCATTGATCATGCACTGAGAAACTTTTTTTGAGTACTGTGCAGAGTGCTAAGGTATAAGGGTGAATATGGCACAGTTACTGCAACCAAAGATCTGTAGTCTAATAATCTGACACGTGACATGGAGTAAAGGAAGAGTTTCCATAGGAGGGACAAGCCCAGGGACTATAGGTGCAAACAGAAGGCTCCTATACCAGTCTTTCAGGGTCAAGGAAGAAATGCCCCAACAAGCCACATCTGAGACAGAAAAGATAAGTAGTAATGAATGTGGCATGGGCAAGGGGGAGTGGGAAGCTGAAATTCTACTGGCTTGGGTAAGACTCTATGACCCCGGTATTTCTCTCCTGGGGCACTCTAGCTTTTACAGCCTGCTTTTGGATTCCCATTCTACAAACTAGAAAAGCCATGTTTTTCTAGAAAATTTTAGAGACTTTTCCAAGGTCACATAACTCTAGTTAAGGAGAGATCCAAGAACTAATACCAAGACTGCACAGCCACTACCATATTAGAGAAGAAAGAACACAGGACTGGAAGTTAGGCAACTGGAACTCTATTCTGTCACCAAATCCCTGTGTCACCTTTCACAGGTCACTGCACAGCTATGCTCCACTTCTCTTATCTGTAAAGTAAGAGGATTTAAACAAGATGACCTCTAAAGTTTCTGAGGTTCAGTCTGATAAAGTTAACTCGCTCTTATCACCTGCTCAGATCAATTCAAGTTCAAGAAAGTCCTGAAAAGAGGAACCACGAACAATTACTAACAATCATTGTATATGTAGAAAGCCACTCCTCTCCTGGACATACAGAGAAGGCGCAATAAACCACACTATTCTCTAAGGTATAATATAATTTTCGACACGATAAATGTGCCATTTTGGACTAACCAGTCTCTTGGATTAACAGAAAATTGCAAAATGACAAGAGTTTGACAGTATTTCACCTCAGCGGCTGGTTGGGGGTGACAAATGAAGGATCACCTCTACTGAGGGATTTCAGTGGCTACTTTTCATAAAACTATGTTTTATTTCCTGGCTATTGTATGAGCTGTGAGAAAGCCCATGCTCTCAGTATAATGAATAAGGCATTCAAGTTTCCTTGGGAAAAAACTCACAGACTCAGGGAGAGAAATTATTTAAACACATGAAAATGAAAGAAGGCGGCAGAACGTGGACTGTTTAAGAATGTTTATGAAGTGTCGAGTTCTCAGATTTCTACTAGAGATAATTTGTTAAGGCTAAAGCCTTGGCGCGAAATTTTTTTTTTAGTGATAAAAGCATCTCTAACAGTTTTCAATTTAGCTTTTTTTTTTCCCTTTTTTAACACTGCCTGTTTTGGAAAAATTCATCTTGGATATATCTTGAAATGTAAAAAGGTAGCATCATCTCATTTTGGCAGCCGCTTCTACTGGAGTAGTAGGTGTCAGGATACTTTCCATGTATCTGACCACTGTTGCACCCCGTATCACGTACATGAGGCAGTAACAAGTGTAACAAGTGACCACAAACTAGGTGGCTTAAGACAACAGAAGATTATACTCTTCTAGTTCTGGAGGCTCGAAAGCCAAAATCAAGGTGTCAGCAGGGCGATGCTCCCCCTGCTCTGGGCAGAACCCTTCCTTGAGTGTTTGTAGCTTTCAATGGGTGGCTTCCAATCCTTGCTGTTTCTGGGCTCACAGATCTCTCCAATCTCTGCCTTCTCTGTGTGTGTCTGTGTCTAAATGCCTCTCTACTTATACAAAGAGCAGTCAAACTCAATTAGCGCCCATCCTAATGGCCTCATCTTAACTCAATTACATCTTCAAAGACTACTTCCAAATAGTGTCCCATTCACAGTTCCATAGATTAAGGCTTCAATATATCTTCTTGGAGGTTACAAGATAACCCATGATAGGTTGCCTTGGTGTGGTTTTTATTTCCATGTTGTAGCTAAGGAAATGAATATGGCAGAATAGACACCAAGGATCCCACCTTTAAACAGTTAAACCAACCTTATTCTAGCAAAGGAGTATTATGGTTGTTGATAATGATTTGCTTAGAATCCGAACTTCTATGACTCATTCATCTGGACAGCTGTCTTGCCACAAGTCCAAACTGCTTGAGTCTCTTCAAGGATGCTTGGTACATGCTCAGTTATTACTTATCAAAATCAAATCCAATCACCTTAGGGTGTAATCATACCTCACTACATAACTTTGATAGGGAAAATAGTTTCCTTCTGAAATAGGTTTCATAGTGTCTGCTTTCAGCTAACTTAAGTGCAGAAATAATAGGCCATTCTTTAACTGCTTCCATTCATAACCCCGAACATTCTTTGGCTGCTGTGAATGGTGCTGAAATAAACCTGGAATATTCTGTGATAAATGGGACATGCTGGAACCTTGCTCTTAAGTGTGTATGCCAAGAAATACTTCCTTTGGGGTCACGGGATAAAAAGAACAAAATTAAAGCAGATTCTTCAAGTGCCAGCATAGGTGTCCCAAAGAAACCGAGCCATTGCCCACTTCTCAACACTCTGTCCTATTTGTCACCTGTGTCCCCTAGCTACCCAACAGGCTTCCTTTTCAGAGACAGCCTGCTCCACACTGGGGTGGCATTTATTTACTGCCGTGTTGGTCCAGCTCTGGAAAAAGGATGTGGGCCAGGGCACTAGGCATAAATTAAACCATTCCTTGGCCTTTCCTAACTCATGTGATTGTTTGTTAATGAGAATCTATTTGTGGGGAATTCCCTTGGATCCCTTTTGCAAGACCAACTGCCTATTGGTTGAATGAATGATTTCTGATTGTATGGATCTTCCTTGGCATTGTCGACGTTCTAACCTAGAGATACAAGCAGCAGAAAGAGGGTCGGATGACCTACAAGACAGGAATGGTAAAGATCGAAAAGTCAAACTCTTCACTGTGATGAATAGCCTTTCTTTCACTCATTTACTATACTAGTGTCTACCGTGTATCAGGTACTTTTCTGGTACTGCAGATACAGTGCTGAATGAAGGAGACAAAGGCCCTCCCTTGATCATGGTAGACACCTCCCATTCCAAAGAAATATTATAATGGCCCATATACTAAGTGCCTTCCATTCCCTGGAGCTCAGGTAACTTGTTTACAAAGTGAGAGAAAGGGATAAATAATCTTTAAGTCTTCTTCATCCCCATCTCCACATGCCAGACCTAACAAACTGGTGTTCAGACCTGGAGCTGACACTGAAGATTCCTCCAGCATGCAGAAATTATAGGAGGGACGAAGCTCTCAGAGACCAAAGTCCCAGAGTCAACACATACTGAAGAACAACACAGGTATATAGAGCCCCCTCCTTCAGGAGAAACAGCAAGCACCAGACTAGTATTTCCTGACCACTGTAGTAATATCAGCTGAGACACTATCATTGCTTAGCAATAACAGTAATGCATAAATACTTGCTACATAAAAGAAACATCCTTCAATCCTAACATTCAATGGTATTATGGCATTGCACAAGCTAGCTTTTCAAAAGAAAGAGTTCTTTCAACAACGATGACCAAAAAATACACCTTTCTCATCTGAAATTTGGTTGTTTGTTACCTTGTGAAATAAAAGATCACACTGTTTTGTTACTTGCTAGAATTCCGCAAGGAACTATGTCAATCTTTTTCAACGCTAGAACCTCAGACTTAGGACAGCATCTGGTGCTCAGAAAATATTGGCAGAATGAATGAATTAATGACAACTAATGAAAAAAACTGCATTCACCAACAACATTCTGAAGGCAGCTTGATGCAGCCCTGGGAGTCATTACAATGTCCTCTTCCAGAAGGCCAAAACACTTTTAAGCGATTTTAAATATTTATTTAAACAGAGGTTTTAAGTGATTTTGCCACCTGCCTTGCTCTTCCTTTCCTTTTTTCCTTTCCCTCTTACCTGCCCAGTGAAGGATCCCGTGTCCCCATGCCTTCCCAGCACAGTCTGCAGGACCCTCCCCCAGGACCTGCACAGCCAGCCTGGGAACCCAGGCAAACTCAGAGGCAGCCTTCCTCCACTGACTGGGCCATGCACTTAGAGAGTTCCCAGTCCTGGGGCACCTGGGTGGCTCAATCAGTCAAGAGTCTGCCTTCAGCTCTAGTTATGGTTCCGGGGTCCTGGGATTGAGCCCCACATCAGGCTCCCCATTAGGCAGATAAACTGCTTCTTTCTCTCTATCCATCCCCCACACTTATGCTCACTCTTTCTCTCACAAATAAATAAATAAAATCATTTTTTTTAAAAGTTCCTAGTCCTCAATTTCCTGTTCACCAATATAAGATTTTTTTTATTTAAAACACTGCTTTTAAATCCCTTCTGCACCCATGAAATAACAAGGTATAAAAAGAAACAGAATGATTCTAGATCCAAAAAGGACTTGGGAAAACACTATTTAAACAGTGAGGAATTAAATTTGTAGTCAAAAGTCTAAGAACATCCCCAAAAGGGGTGCAAAGGCATATATATGTTTTTTTCAGCATATTTTCTTGCTTCCATATGTATCCCGGCGTGGACTACTCTGGGATGCCCCTCATCTGGTATGATGACCCCATTATACATCTTACACATCACAAGATGTGGAATCCAGAGAAAGTTCCATTTAAAATCCTAAGCCTAAGCCTGGTCATTGCAGAAACCTTCAAGGCATCCATTTACAGTTACACAGAGCTTACAATTTACTCCAGAACCCGCTCTGTAACTATCAATACAAACAGACTAATTTTTTTAAAATATTTTTATTTTATTTATTTGACAGAGAGGGATCACAAGTAGGCAGAGAGGCAGGCAGAGGGGGAGGGGGGGAAGCAGGTTCCCTGCTGAGCAGAGAGCCTGATGCGGGGCTCGATCCCAGGACCCTGAGATCATGACCTGAGCCAAAGGCAGAGGCTTTAACCCACTGAGCCACCCAGGCGCCTCACAAACAGACTAATTTTTAAGGCCCCAAATTCTGTGGTTAATAGCGAGACCTAATTGGCCGTAGTGCCTTCATGGATTCTATTCCTCCCAAATGGAGGCTTTTCCAATTCTGCTTCTGTATCTTTAGGAGCATCTGCCTTGATGCAAGGCTAACCCAACTGCAAATGGAAATTCCCCAGCTTTCTGGTCTGTACTGAAATCTACATGACCACCAGAACAAAGAAAAAAGGTCGTACTGTTTGTCACAGTAACAACTAGATATGTAACACGTTTTTTTCTCTAGCAGAGTAACATCGGAAAGTGAAGACTGAACTTGATTTGCAGATAAAGAAAACAAAAGCATAAACTAACAAAATAATTGCAAAGGCAAAGCATGCAAAGGACTTGGTTATTTATCCTCAGTCTTCTACTGTGTTATTGTGCTTCTTTCCACTAGTATTGGCCTTAACAGGATTACTTTCAATTGTGGCTACTGGGTTCTGTGTTAGTTTATCAAGAAACCAAATTCCCACTCAAAATAATACTGTTTGGGGGTACCTGGCACAGAGCTCTGCCATATAAGAAGGAAAGAGTCAACATAGTTTTTAGATTAGAAAGATCTGAGGCTGTGTGCTTGCCGAAGAAGGAAAAGACACAGTGAAAAATAGCATTGTCTTATATTCTTTAAATTTTCAGGTAAAAAAGAATTAGTCATTCTTAGCATTACATGGTGGAAATCACTTAGATTTGGGAATGACACAGACCAAGATTAAAAACCAGTCTCTCAGTTATTTTCCCTTAGTGATGAATTCAATTCTCAACTCCTACCTGTTAAATGGGAAAGACAGACTTAACATTCCTGAGTTGCAATGATTAACTCTAAGTGAATTATAACATTAAGCACCTATGATGGTTAATTATAAATGAATAATAATATAAAGCACCTACTGGGTAAGTTCTTGGCTTATAGATGATGCTGAAGAAAGAGAATCTATAGTTTTCATATTTTGGATTCCAAATGGCATAACTAGTGATGCTAGCAGATAGTAGCTCATTCCAGTTCAGTGAAGAAGGAATTTTTTAAGCACTACAACTGCCCAAATATCAGATCAACTGGGTTGCTTGCTTATTATGAGGTGGTGACTTCCCCATCATCGAGAGCCTTCAAGCAAAACCTAAATGACCTTTTATTCCAGGCATGATGAATAGGGAATTAACATAAGGTTTATATCCTTGACCAAAATGCTGTTTCTATAATGCCTCTAAGTTCCTGAGAGATTCTGGAATAATGAACACATTTTTTTCTGATTAATTTTGAAAAGCAAAGATACTGATGTCAGACAGAAGAGAAGAAATTTGTCATGAGACACTGAGTTCAGCTTAAATGGTAACTTTGCAAGTCCAAAAAAATTAGTACTCAGATTCATGATTTTTTTTTCCAGCAACAGGCTTTAAAAAAATAGAGAGGTCTAAATGTTTCCCAGCCTCTGGCTTCTAGTTGTCTGTTTAAATAGCTCTCACTGTTCCACTTCTTCTTTTTCTCTCTAGTTGAGAAGCAGACATGACAAAGGTAGTTAAGCAAGTGCTGTTGATTAGCCCTAGGAACACATCCATTTACTTCTAATTCATCAGGATATGCCCTAGGAATTCTCTTTTCTCTCAGGCTGAAAGAAATTGACTGAAATTCTCTCTCCCTTCTCCCTACTCTATCCAGAAAGAAAAAAAAAAAATCTCTCCTTGTCCCATGCACAGTTTCTGCCTCTTGTCTGAACACTTAGCACGCTTAGCCCTGCAGAAAACTGCCGGGCCCGAGAAGATGTCTCTGGGCTATTTCTCAGCAAGACTACTCAGTCACCAAATGGAATGACTTCTTGCCCCACCTACCAAAAAAGTCTTTGTCTTCATTTCATTGCAATGCATGTCCTACTGTCAGAGGGTAACTGTATGATCCTGGAGAAGAGCAAAACTTGGGAAGAGGGGGAGGGATGTGGATTCTTAGGGTTTCCAAGCAGTGGCCTTGGGATCCTTTCTGAAGTCCCTGAAAGTGTGTGTAAAATTCCATGGGAGTGTACACTTCGCTGGATGAGATCCCATGACTTCATCAGATTCTTAGCTCTGCATAAAATACCAAAAATATTTAAGAATCGGTCTCTTACAGAAGACAATATTTGCAAATAAGGGTCTAGTATGTGCATTAAATACAGAACTTCTTGCAATGCAACAAAAAGATACATAAACCAATTTGAAAATGGGCAGAATATTTGAATAGACATTTCTCCAAGGAAAATATCCAAATAAGCACCTCACGCATGTCAAGGTGACCAATATCAGTTATTAGGGAACAGCAAAATCAAAACCACAAAGATATAGGCCTTCACATCCACTGAGATGGCCATGACCTAAAAGACAGACAATGACAAGTGTTGGGGTGAACAAGGAAAAATTGGAAGCTAGTTCCTTCTGAATAGTAGGATATTGATGGCAAGTTCGTGACACAGTTGGAATCTGACAAATTACCAAGTTTACATAATAGGCATCTAAGAGCCCTCTTTAAGCATCTGTAGCTACTGGAAGTAAGAGATATAACCATCAACGAGAAAATCTTGAATTTGGCATCACTGGCACATGAAGAAATCTTGAGATTGTGTTTCTAACCTGCTCATCTTCTCCAACCTC
>CM053608.1:118195094-118210954 GCA_028646535.1 Procyon lotor | reverse complement strand
CCAAAGAAGCAGATGCAGTACAAAGAAGGGCCACATGGACCCCAATGTTCATAGCAGCAATGGCCACAATTGCCAAACTGTGGAAAGAACCAAGATGCCCTGCAACAGATGAATGGATAAAGAAGATATGGTCCATATATACAAGGGAATATTATGCCTCCATTAGAAAGGACAAATATCCAACTTTTGTATCAACATGGATGGGACTGGAAGAGATTATGCAGAGTGAAATAAGTCAAGCGGAGAGAACCAATTACCTTATGGTCTCACTTATGTATGGAGCATAAAGAAAAACATGGAGGGCATTGTGAGAAGGAAGGGAAAGGTGAATGGGGGTAAACCAGAGGGGGAGATGAACCATGAGAGACTGTGGACTCTGAGGGTTTTGGAGGGGAGAGGGGTGGGGGTTGGGCGAGCCTGGTGGTGGGTACTGAGGAGGGCACGTATTGCATGGAGCACTGGGTGTGGTGCATGAACAATAAATCTTGTAACACTGAAAAAATAAACATATTTGGGGAAAAAAATATACACAAGAAATCCTTACAATCCAAAATAGGAAAACAATTGTTACCATTAAATAATTCATACCTATGTTTTATAGATGTTTAAAAAAAATGTAAGATGAAGCAGCAAAGGCTGATGTAGAAGCTACAGTATATTATCTAGAAGATGTAACTAAAACAATTAAGGTGGCTACACTAAACAACAAATTTTCAATGTAGGTGTAATAGCCTTGTGTTGGAAGAAGATGTCAGCTAGGACTTTCAGAGCTAGAAAGGAGAAATCAGCACCTGGCTTCAAAATGTCAGAGCGCAGGTTGACCTGTCTTTGTAGGGGCTAAAGCACCTGGTGGCTTTCAGTTGAAGCCAACATTCATTTACCATTCTGAAAGTCGTAGGGCCCTTCAGAGTGATACTAAATCTACTCTGCCTGTGCCTTATAAACAGAACAGCAAAGTCAGGGTGATTTCTTTAATGGATCTGGGCAAACTCAATTGAAATCCTTCTAGAAAGGATCGATCATTCTACATGCCATGTAAGAACATTAGCTTCCAAATATCAACATGAACAGGATTTTGGAAGAAGCTGATTCTAACCCTCATGGATGACTTTGAGGGGTTCAAGACTTCAGTGGAGGAAGTCACTGCAGGTGTAGTAGAAACAGCAAGAGAACTAGAGTCAGACGTGGAGCCTGATGATGGAGCTGAGCTGCTGCCATCTTGTGACCAAACTTGAACAGCTGAGGAGCAGTTGCTTGTGCTGGATGACCAATAAAATGGTTTCTTGAGATGGAAACTATTACTAGTAAAGATACTGAGAAGATTGTTGAAAAGACAGCAAAAGATTTAGAATATTAAATAAAGTGGTGGCAGAATTTGAGGGGAGAGATTCCAATTTTGAAAGAAGTTCTACTGTGGGCAAAATGCTATCAAACAGCCACCCATGCTACAGAGGAATCATTAGTGAAAGAGACAACCAATGCACAAACTCCACTGGTCTCTTAAGAACTTGCCACAGCCACTCAACTTTCAGCAACCACCTGATTAGTCAACAGCCATTAACATGGACACAAGACCCTCTAGCATCAGAGAGATGGTCACTCACTGCAAGCTCAGGGAATGGTTAGCATTTTTTAGCAATAAAGTATGGCTTAATTACAGTATGCGTATTGGTTTTTTTAGGCAATGCTACTGTATACTTAATAGACTGCACTATCGTATAAACATAACTTTCATAAGCACTGGGAAATCAAAAAAATTCATTTGATTTACTTTATTGCAATATTCATTTTATCAAGGTAGTCTGAAATTGAACCTGCAGTATCTCAGAGGTATACATGTGAATGGAAAGATATCTTATGTTCATAAATCAGAAGAGGTAATCGTCTTAAAATGTCCATACTACTCAAGTAATCTAAAGATTCGGTGTAATCTTTATGAAAATGCCAACAGCATTTTTCACAGAAATAAAAAAAAAAGAATCCTAAATTTGTATGAACCACAAAAAAACCCAAATAACTAAAGCAATCTTGAGCCAAAAAGAGCAGAACTGAAGGCATCACACTCCCTAATTTTAAACTGTATGCTAAGATATAGTCATCAAAACAGTATGATAGTGACATGAAAACAGACACATAGTTCAATGGAACAGAGTAGGGAACCCAGAAATACAACCACACATATATGATCAACTAATTTTCAGCAAGAACACCAAGAATACACAGTGGGTAAAGGACAGTGTTTTCAATAAACAGTGTTGGGAAACTGGATATCTACATGCAAAAGAATGAAACTGGATCACTATCTTCCTACACAAAAATCAACTCAAAAGGGAGTAAAGCCATATATGTAAGTCTTTAAATCATAAAAATCGTAGAAGAAAACGTACAGGGTAAATCCCTTTATATTGGTTTTGGCAATAATTTTTTTTAATCTGACACCAAAGGCACAGGCAATAAAAGCAAAAATAAGCAAATGAAACTACATCAAGCTAAAAAAAATTCTGCACATCAAAGGAAACAATCAACAAAATCAAAAGGCAAAGTATGGAACATGAAGAAATACTAACAAGATCATATATCTGACGAGGAGTTAATATTCAAAATATACAAAGACAGCAAAACTATCTTATAACTCAATAGCAAAAAATAAAAACCCCATTAAAAAATGAGAAAAGGAACAGAACAGACATTTCTCTAAAGGAGTCATGCAAATGGTCAACAGGTATATGAAAATATGCTCAGCATCATTAAGCATCAGGGAAATACAAATCAAAATCACAGTGAGATATCACCTCACATCTACGAGGATAGCTATTATCAAACAGTCAAAAGACAGTAAGTATTGAGAAGGATTTGGAAGGGAGCCCTTCCTTGCACAATGTTGGTGGGAATGGGGATAGCCACTACAGAAAAAATATGGAGGATCCTCAAAAACATAAAAATAGGACTACCATGTGATTCAACCATCTGGGTATATAACCAAAGGAAATAAAATCACCATCTCGAAGAGATATTTGCACTCTGGTTTCATTGCAGCATTATTCATAATAACCAAGATATGAGAACAACCTAAATGTCTATTGATGTATGAATGGATAATGAAAATGTGATATTAAGCCTTAAAAAAGAAGGAAATCGTTTGTGACAACATGGATGAAGCTGGAGGATATTATGCTAACTGCAATAAGCCAGAAAGAGAAGACAAACATTGCATGACCTCACTAATATGTGGAATCCAAAAAAGAAAAGCCAAACATAGTAATGGAGAGGATAGTTATTATCAGACGTTGGGATGTGGGGAAAAAGGGGCAGATTAAAGAAATTCTCAGTGGAAAGTAAAATGCTAGTGGCCAGAGGCCGAGGTGAGGGTGTCATGAGGGGCTACTGTTTGATGGGCACGGAGGTTCAGTTTTACAGGATGAAAAGCATTCTGGAGATGGAGGGTAGTGATAGTTGCACAACAGTGTGAATATACTTGGTACCACTGAACTCTACTCTTAAAATGGTTAATATAGTTTTATGTTATGTGTATTTTGCCACAACAATAAAAAACGTGTCATATAAATGCAAAAAATAAGTAAATTCTAATTGTTAATAAGAAGAGAAAAAATATTTAATATCCTGAATTCCACTGCCATCTATGGACAGTCAGATGAACTTGGTTCTTTGCCATTTAGCAGCAATATGACCTTGAATAAGTGACCAGTTACTCTTAACTACTCACACTCTCCTATAATCCTAGCTGTTTTTATAGTTTTCCCATACCTTGTGCACACATCAATTCCTTTATTTTACAAACTACAGATGACAAACCAGAGTAGCTACATCATTCGCCCTAGGTGACTTGGTTAGTTAACAACAGAAGCAGAAAAATACCCTGATTGTCTAATCCCTTAGTCCAGAAATCTTCCTTCTCTACCACGTGTGATGTAAAGTTCTGGACAATTTTTCATGAAGATAATGGTTGGACAAAAACAGATCACTTATTAGTGATAAGAAGGTTAATTTGTAATAAAAATTAATTAATTTTTAAAAAAGCAGGTCAATTCAATCAGGAGAGCTCCAGAAAGACTAAGAAGTTGGACCCATCAGTTGCTGTGGCAGATGGAGAACTTAAGATAAGGAACTGTATGACAGTTGGTAACAAACTGGACTTTTAGGTTCCCGTTCTCATAGGATACAGAAGGCGGAGAAACTCCATCCCACACCACAAGAGAACTATGATCTCTTGGAGAACAGGAGCCAGAGAACCCTGGTTTCTATGACATCACCTTAGAAAAATCTGTGAAGGAGACTTGAGTCTGAAAACAAAGCCATACTCACACAAGTAAATTCTGTATGATTCCATTTATATGAATTTCAAGAACAGGTACTATCAATCTAGAACAGTTAAAATAGTCAGGGAGAGCAGAATCATTAATGAGGAAGAGAAACTCTTGCAGGATAGAAATGTTCAACATCTTAATCTGGGTGATAAATTGATATAAGCCTATGTGAAAATTGGTGGAGTTACACACTTAAGTTTTGCATATTTTACTGAATATTCAGTATACCTCAATTTATTCAAAATAAATTAAAAAAAAAAAAAAAGAATACAAGGGGTCTGCTAGCATCACACTCAGCAAAGTCTCCACACAAACATAAGGAAAAAATCACCATATATAATTAATTCTCTTGTTTTGGTCTTGCTTTTCACGCAGAATACTTGATTCTCAACTTTTCACAACTGAGCAAATTTTATCCTGAGCTTCTTATTAAGTGAGCAGTCTTTGCTTTTTCAGAACTTTCTTAAAAATTTGTAAAATTACCCCACTCTATTCCTTCAATCTTAACCGTTCTCTGTAACGATATTTGGATTTACATATTTTGAAAGAAATACGTAACACATTATTCATGTTCTCTAATAAGCCAGTCAGCACAAATGTCCTTGTCACTACACAGCCTCCTCTCGAGGTAGCTAGTATCCTGACTTCCCGTTACCAGAAGCAGTTTTGCCTGATACTGAACTTTGTATAAATTGGAAACCACACAGTACATACTATTTGGTGCCTGGCTTCTTTGATGCAATTTAAGAGTTTTGAGAGAAAGAGAGCAGTTTGACCATATCCAGGCAGACAGGCTTACCTGTATAAAGGGAGAAGCAGAATCTGGAAAGAGTTCTACCCACTGTTTAAAAAAAAAAAAAAAGTCCTAGGTTCCCTAATCCAGTTGCCCATGATGGAGACAAGTTTCCGTCACTAAACAATTGTGTTGTTCTTAGTAATTCATTCTTGTTTCAAGCCCTACGTAAAATCCTTTAAAAATCTGAGGAAAACATAAAAACACTTTGAAGTTCAAGATATTTTATTTTATAAAAGGAAAAAAGAAATAAAAGCATTACAGCCAGGGATTTTCAGATTTGTATATGTTTTACCAGTTAAAACATCACACAGTAACTTTGGCGGTGTCTAATTTGAAGGCACAAAAACATACCAATTAACTTTCGTGTTTTTCCAGACGAGCGCTTTATTGTTAAATTTCTGCAGAAATAAAACTATTTCATTGCTCCTGTTATTTTTTTAAATTTATTTTATGATTTCCTTCCTTGAAAACAGAATGAACTTCTTAATTTCATAATTTTAAAAGAACATTTTGTGGTTAAAAATTCTGCCCATGTGTACTTATAACACAATTTGTTTTCCCTTCGAAAACCACAACATACTTCTAAAGGTTATCAAATATTTGGAATATTTTCACAACCATCAGTAGATCATAGATTTTCCCCCCTAGTGTCACATTACTCAGTGTTATAGTTCCATTGTATAATCAGTAAGCAGGTTTGGGGTATGAAAATGATAACTTTGATAGGATTTCAAAAATGAACATACCACAAGGGCCAAATGGCAGTGTTTCCAAGCATACCAGGCCGTTTAACAGTTAGCTCTGTATCTCCTTTCTGATATGTGACAATTTTAGGTTACAGGGATTAAGCTTGGTTTTGTCCAACCACGCCTCCATTGCTGCCAAGTGAGTGACAATAATGTACAATGTGAATGTGACTCACAGAGGGTATGAATTATTCTGCCTGATTCAGGCCACATCAGTGATCCAAGTGAAGGATGGAAAATCTGCTGGTGAGAAAAAAAGGATATGTCTACCTCTACTTGGACAACATCTCACGAATCCATAAGACTAGAGAATTTGTTTGACTCCTCTGAATGTAGAACAAGAAAGAAGGCAAGTAGTGTTTCCTTTATTATTAATGTATGAGATACCACTATAGTCAATTTTGAATGCCTACTTTAACTACATTTGGTCTTGAGATTGTTTTGTTCTTTAGTTTTACTGAAATACCCTCAGGAGGATTAAACTTTGCTTGGATGAATTCCAATTATCATAAAACTTCAACAAGCCAACTTATGAATATTTAGTCTTCTCCTCATGTTCAAAAACATCCAAATAAAGATGATAATATAAAGAAATGGCCCCTAACAGGCATGGTTATCAACTCTAAAGAAATGTCAGTGTCTATGAATTCGAGATATGAAGTGTATTTAATATTTAAAAGACTCTCTAACAAGGTATGAACTTTCCTCTTCAATTAATTATTGATCCAGGCACTCATCTCCCTTTTCATTTAAAACTTTTAAACAAAGTGTCTCAAGCATTTGGATTTGGCACTAGAGGAGAAGGCAGTCATTGACTTGAGTTTTTTGGAGGTATGATCAGGAAGGAGTTCTAACAATGTGGGGGAAAAAAAAAAACCTACACAAACATCTTCCATTACTCCTACATTTGATGTTGCTGGTGCCATCAAGCAAACACTAAATAACAACAAGCAAATTCTGTTGAAATGTTTAGCTAAATGGAACCAAAACAGTCACAGTTGACAATTTCATAAATACATTAATTAGAAGTGTCTCCAAATAGTATGTGATTTTGAATTATTAACATAAAACACTGCATTATAAATGACTGCAAATTGCATTCCTAGTGTTCTCCATGCTTAATTTATTATGCCGTAGGAAAATTTGCAAATTACTTCACTTTTTTATACTTAATGGCTAGTTTTATGTATATATTATTCCTTTAAGATAAAATTAAATTGCAGTGTACATACGTGATATGTGACATGTTACAGAAGACACTCAAAACTGGGTCAAAAAACGGTTAATCTCACTTTCGTTATGGGTACTTTGCATTCACAGTGGTTTGTTGTTAAGATTCCACTTGAGCTCTTGGCTACTGGGCTCTGTCTCAGTGCTCGCTCCTTTCTTCCCCAGGGATGCAGTCTAGCGGTAACGGTGCATAATTTTTACTAAATTGTGTAAGGCCTGGCTTTTTGTCAGTGAAGACTTCTTGGTATCATACGTACAAACAAAGAGGTTAAACTCTCTGAGTTGAAGCACTGGCCAAGCCTAACCTTGATGAGTACTGTCACACTATGAGGACAAATTCTAAATACTGACCTTTATTTGAAAGGAATGATCTGTGTGAAATTTTTCAAATATTATTGTTTACCTGTGCAGGTATCTTTCAACTCTCCCTCTTTCTTCTGATTTTGTCTTTATTTCACAATTACATTGTTCCTTTATCTAAATGTTTTTAGAAGTGACTTTTCACTTGTTTTAGATGAAGAATCCCTATATTAAAACTTAAAAGCCATTAGTTTGAAGGGAGTAAGCCTTATCCCAAGATTTGAGAAGCTAACATAGAATAAAAAATTTTAATTACATAAAAAAATGGATTACTTTCATCTGAACTTTATGGACCTAAAGAGTGGAACCCTCTGGGTCTCCTTTCCAACAAAGCCTCCACCTCTCCTCTAGGGATTAGAGGAGAGGGATACCAAGGGATAAGGATACCAAGGTATAGGTATTTTCCATGAAGAGTGCTACTATGGTTAAAAAAGCATGCACCACACTATGCTTCTCTACTCATCTTCATCTTCCATCTGTGTTGCCAGACCCATAATTGAACTACTCTCCACTCTTTGTTTCCAGAGGCATATCATAACTGGTGGTATTATTCAACCCTTAGTTACAGCACTAGAAGAGGCCCTTGGGCCTTGTCTAGCATAGGCCATATGCTCCAGCTCAATTCATTGGTGGTCTGAAGTAGAGACTCGTGTATAAACCTCGCTAACAATGGACTGTTTTTCTCTGATATTGAGTTCCAGGCAATGGTTTATTCATTCTAACAATGTTATAAATATTCGACAGGGATTTTAAAATAACTATGATTAATACATTAAAGGATATGGAGAGAGCAGGCAAAGTTCATAAACAGTTGAGGAATTCAAGAGTTAAATGGAAATACTAGACATAAAAGATAATAAAAGGGAAATGAATCCTTTTGATAGGCTAATCAACAGACTGGATACAACTGAGGAAGAAAATAAGTGAACTTGGAGAAAGGTCAATAGAAATTATCCACACTGAAACCCAAAGGTGTGAAAGAAATGAAACAGGATATCCAAGAGCTAATTTACGTGTAATTGGATTTTCAGTAGGCAAAAAGAGAGAGCAGGTTAAAGAAATATCTGGCATGGTGATAGCCCAGAATTTTCCAAAATTAATGTAAGAAAAAAATCTTAAAAATCCAAAAATCTCTACTCATACATGCATAATAGATACAGACAGATGATACAGACAGATGTAGATCTACAAAAACTGAGTGTCCTTGATCCTTTAAAATAGAGACAGGGACTTTTTGAGACAACTAAAATCAGGAAAAATTTATTTCTAGTTGATGTGTATAATGAAACATTCAGGAAAGTTGTTCAAGCATCAGGAATTTCATACCAGATGGAAATGTGGACCTACACGAATAACTGAACCACAAATGGTAAAACTGGAGGGTAAAGAGACTTCTTTCTTCTGTTTATGTTTTTAATAGATACTGGCTCACCAAAAGTACAAAGAGTAACAAGTACTGTGGAGTTAATATATTGAGAAATAAAATGTATGACGAAACAACACAATCAATGGAAGGGAAAAACTGGAAGCATACAATTATAAGAGTTTATACTCTGAAGCAGTATAAAACTATTTCAGGGAAAACTACAGTATGTTAAAGATGTACATCATAAATGATAGAGTAATCCCTCCCAAAAAATGAATATAACTAATAAGCTAATGATAAAAACAAGTGAAATTTAAAAGTACTCAGTTAATCCAAAAGAAGGATAGAAAAGAGGAAGTAAAAGCATATTAGATAAAGAGAAGGTAAATAACAAAGTGGCAAATTTAAATCCAATCACAGTATTACATATAGAAAACCCTAAAGACTTCATCAAAAAACTGTTGAAAATGATAAATGAATTTAGTGAGGTTGCAGGATACAAAATCAATATACAGAAATCTGTGTGTTTCCTTACATTACCAGAAGAAGAAATTAAGAAAACAAACTCATTTATGGTTCAATAAAAAGAATAAAATACCTAGGAATAAATTTAACCAAGGAGGTGAAAGAATTGCATTTTGAAAACTACAAAACATTAATGAAAGAAAATGAAGACAACTAAATAGAAAGATAGCTTACGGTCATGACTTATAATAATTAATACTATTAAAATGTCCATACTACTCAAAGCATTATACAGATTCAGTGTAATCCTTCTCAAAATTCCAATGGGATTTTTTAAATAAATAGAACAATTGAAAGATTTATATAAAACCACAAAAGACCCCAAATAGCCAAAGCAATCTTGAGAAAGAACAAAGCTAGAGGCATCACACTTCCTAATTTCAAACTATATTACAAAACTATAGTAATTAAAACAGCACTGTATTGGCATAAAAACAGACACATAGATCAATGGATCTATTCTTAGAGGGTCCAAAAATAAATCCACATATATATGGTCAATTTATTTACAACATAGGAGCCAAGAATATACAATGGGGAAAGGACAGTCTCTCCAATAAATGGTGGTGGGTAAACTGGACAGCCACATACAAAAGAATAAAACTGAACTACTATCTTATATCATATAAAGAACCTAACTCAGAATGAATTGAAGACTTAAATGTAAGACCTGAAATCATAAAACTCCCAGAAGAAAATGGGTGGTAAGCTCCTTGACATAGGAGTTGGCAATGATTTTTGGAGTCTTGACACCAAAAGCAAAAACAACAAAAGCAAAAATAAACAAGTGGGACTTCATCAAACTAAAAAGCCTCTGCACAGCAAAAGAAACCATTAACAAAACAAAAGCAACCTACTGAATAGGAGAAAATAATTGTAAATTGTATATCTGATAAGCTAATAAACAAAATACAGAAAGATTTTATACAACGCATTGGCAAAAACACACAAAAAAATGATTAAAAAATGTCTACTCAGAAGACCTGAGTAGAGATTTTTCCAGAGAAGACATACAGATGGCCAACAGGTACACGAAGAGATGCCCAAGATCACTCATCATTGGAGAAATGCAAATCAAAGCCACAATGAGATATCACCTCTCACCCGTGAGAATGGCTGTCCTCAAAAAGACAAGAAGTAAAAAGTGTTGGTAAGCATGTGAAGAAAAAGGAACCCTTGTGCACTTTTCATGGGGAATTGAGGCAAGCACTATGGAAAACACTATAAAGTTACCTCAGACAATAAAAAAATACAACTACCATAAGATGCAGCATTTCCACTTCTGGGTGTTTATCCAAAGAAAATGAAAACACTAGTTCAAAAATATACACATACCTTCATGTTCACTGCAGCATTATTTATATTAGCCAAATATGGAATAGTATTCAGCCATAAACAATGAAATCTTGCCATTTGTGACAACATGGATCAACCCCCAGGGCATTATGGTATGTGAAATAAATCAGAGGCAGACAAATAGGATCTCTTCCATGTGAAATCTAAACAAATAAACAAAAAAACCAAGTTCATAAATACAGAGAACAGGTTGGTGGTCCATAGGCAGGAGGTGGGGTTATAGGAGAAATGGGTGAAGTTTATTTTGTTCCATTTAAATAAATTGAATAATTTTTTGAGCCTTAATCTACAGGAAGAAGAGTACCAAAATCACAGCCTCTGGGCAATGATGGCACCCATGAAAACTATGGGACAGAAAACCAAACTGGGAAACCTGTACCCTACCCCTGGGGAAGGGGAAGGAATGTGTTTGAGATCCAGCATTACCTCTACAAGAAGGCAAGGGTCCTGGATATCAAGGGACCCTGTGATATCCAGGGTCCTGGTGCCTGCCTAAGCCTGCGATTTCATCAGAATATTAGAGAACTCTCTCTTCACTAGCCCACATCAACACATTAACAGGCTTTGAGTGAAAATAACCATGGAATGCATCTTCAAAGGTGCAAAGGACAAATTCTCTCTGGGGAGAAGAACAAAGGGAAGACACAAAGCTAAGTGAAAAATAAACATTAAGTAAACCCATCTGGCAAACTAGCCTACACGCTAAACAGGGTATTGCTGAGGAATTTAAAGTTTGTTGTTCCGCTGAGGGTAACCATAACAACAACAGACTTCAACCCCCCCGCTCACTTCCTTAGGAAATCAACGCCAACTCTCAAACCAAAGGCCTAGCAAAAGTAAAGGTATGCCCATACTTATACTCATCACCAAGAATAAAAAAATATTTAATTCAATACAACATATTCAGCTTTCAACAAAATACCAGAAAGGACACAAAAAGCAAGAAAAACAATTATCAGTGTCAGAGACAGATATGACACAGATGTTGAAAATAAGTCATAGGAAAAGTAAATTAACATGTAAGTAATACATCAAGGGTCTAATGAAAAAAGGGAGACCGTGTGCAAGATCGGATTGTGACTTCACTGAAGAGACAGGAACTAAAAGAATGAATCAAATAGAAATTCTAGAAATAAAAAAAAAACAGTAACGATGATGAAGAATAGCTTCTAAAGTCTCATTAGTAGAGGTAACACAACGAGGAAAGAACCCATGAACTTGAATAATGCAAAGGAAAACACAAGAAGCCCCCCAAAAGTAAAAAAAAATACATAAAAACAAAAACAAAAAACGGAGCAGAGCATCCAAGAGCTGTGGGACAATATCAAACAATCTAACATACGGATAGCTGGAATCCCAGAAGGAGAGGAGACAGAGAACAGCTGAAGAAACATTGTAAGAAATAATGGCTGAGAATATTGCAAATTTAATGACAAACACCAAACTACAGATCGAGCACAGAGAAAAACAAGCTGAATCAATACCAAAAATAAAACACACTTAGACATATCATACTGAAAATGCTAAAACCAAAGAAAAGAAGAAAATCACGAAGGACAGTCAAAAGAAAAAAAGTATCTATAGAGGAACAAGAATCAGAATTAACAGCCAAAGTTTAAAGGGGGCTTTTTGAGTTTATGATCCCTGAAAGAGGTTATAGAATGTATGCACACTGATAAAATGATCCAGAGGTCAAGACCGATATGATGAAGGACAAATGTAATTTGTAATTACGAATTACAAACATTTGTAATTGTTGTAAATGGCAACAATTACATGCCAACAAGTAATTGTTGGCATGATGTCCTGAAGTCGAATAAGGCTCATTTTAACTAGGGCACCAGTGGAGAGGATGGCTATAGAAAAGAGCACAGGTGATTCCTTCAGAGTCCCAGGACAGACCATGGTAAGATGGTAGACGTGGGGGTCAGAGCCTTCAGAAGGTCTCTTAGCACTGCTTATAATTTCTCAGTGAGATTGCTAACCAGGTCATCTCCTGAGAGTGAGGATGGGAAAAGAGATGTTGGAGGACTTGAGGACAAGAAATAAAATAGTGGCTAGGAGGGTAAAAGTATGAATAAACCATGGGAATATGATACGAATACCAGGAAACAGAAAGATCTTTGATTCTCATGGTCATGAAAGTAAAGCAAGACTAGTCAACTTAGTCACACATTTTCTTCAAACATGGAACAGGTGAAGATGTAAATATAAGCAGGAATGAGGCTTTGCCATATGAGGAAGATAAAGTGAAGAAGGAAGGAGAAAGTTATGAAGGGGAGTCATTAAAATGATTAGCTCTTGAATCTAAACAAGCTAAGTAAGGAATTACAACCATGAGGGGTACATGAGGTAAAAAGATACTAAAGCTCAAAACTCTATCAGTCTGAATAGGCAAACAGAAATCAGAGTATGACACGGAGTGGGCATTTTTCTATTTGACCCACAGTACAAAATGCGAATGGTAAAAACCTTGATTATATCCCAACAAAGTGAGAGTTGGATAAATCTTGAAGGTAGTAGGAAGGACAGAAGGTGGAAAGACAACCAAATGTACTAAGAGACCTCAGAATACAAAGCAAGGAATCACGATGCACTGCCTATAGTAAATGAAAGAATTAATAGAGACATGTATCCTTTGAAATTATAGTGGTAACCAGTCTAGAAACACTTCATAACTAATCTGGGAGGAAAGAGGAAACAAACTGGGGTGGTATAAAGTGGTTAAGTGGTTAATCATCTATTAGAACAGATAATACCAAAATTAAAGGAAAATAAAGATGTCTCAGCATCCTGGGGATAAATCATACAAGATCATGCCTAAGAGGACCCCCTCACATGTCTAAGAAGGTAGCTAAAACCAGTGTTTGCCCTGAGGAGCAGAAATGATGGAGGGGACGGTTAAGACAAGTGGATGCTGCTTTTGATCAAAAACTCACCTGTGCTCTTTGGATTTTAGCCATGATGAAGACATGACTGTGATAAAAATACACACACACACTTAAAAATTCACAGTCTCAGAAATTAACAGATCTACTGACTCCATTGAGCTTTCTCTAAAGTATATAGAAAAGAGCATATACATTTTCTGATGTTTGAAAAACTTCCGGTTTTTCTTGCAACTAAGAGAACAAGGTAGGCTAGACTCACAACCTTATTTCTCTAGTCTGATTAAGAAATCCAAAGTCAGAGAACCTTCATATTTGAAGTTTCTAATTTCACTTCTAACTCATAAGGGAGAATAAGAGAAGGTTCTGGCAAATTAAAAAAAAAAAAAACTTAGAAATTTTTCTTAACAAATAGATTTTCCTCATAAACATTTTGATGAGTGCAGTGGAAAACAAAGTAGTTTGGGGGAAAAAATGTGGTTTGCGGGGGTAAAGTGCTAGAAAAACACATCTTGCTTTCCCTGATTGCAAAATATTTGAAAACGAATTTGTGACTTTGTTGAATGTGCAGAGCAAACAGACTCTCCACCTCCAGCTTTTGGCTTGTTTGCTATGTGCCAGAATTTGGGGGAAGAACATGGGAATTATTGGCATATGGAGTATAAGGCTGTTGTCATGCCACGAGTTCACCAGATCTCCCTCAAGAAAAATCTGACTGATATTAAATTTTTTTTTATTTTGAAAATTTCACACATATACAAAACTAAAGAGAAGAGGATGATGAATTCCTTGTACACGTCAACAGCTTCAGCAATTCTCAGCTGATGGTCCATCTTCTTTCATCTATACGCCCACCTACAACCCCCTTATAATTATTTTACTTTATTTTTTTAAAGATTTTATTTATCTAATTGAGAGAAAAAGTGAGAGAGTGTACAAGCAGGGGGAGGAGCAGAGAGAGGAGAAGCAGACTCCACAGTGAGCAGAGAGCCCAACTCTGGCCAATCTCATGACCCTCAGACTCTGACCCACGACAAAATCAAGAGTCAGATGCTCAATCGAGCCACCCAGGCGCCTCTATAATTATTTTAAAGTAAACCTCAGATGATATATTATTCCACCTTGAAATATTTCAGTGTGCATTGCTAAAATGCTAGGAACAGGACTGGGTTTTTTTTCCTTAGTAACATATTGTCACATCTAAAAATTAATAAGAGCTCCTTAATATCATCAAATAATCAGTATTCATATTTTCCCTCCCCTCATAGGTTTTTTTTATAGTTTTTCTTTTTAATAATATGTTGGAATTGAGATCCAAATGAGGCCCCTATATTACTGTAAGTTGATACGCCTCTTTAGCCTTTTTTCATGCAGAGGTTCCCCCTAAATCTTTATTCCCCCTTCCAATTTTTTGTTGAAGAAACTTGATTGCTTGTGGTGGTAACATGTGTCACAGTTTTGATTTTTGCATCCCACTAGTATTGTTTAAACATGTTTCTTTCCTTTAAAATGACAGATCTAGAGGTGTTTAAATCAGATTCAGGATCAAAAATTTTAACAAGACGATTTCATAGGTGGTGCTGTGGACCGCCATTTAGAGAAACACAGCGATTGGTTGCCTCTCTTTTTGTGATGTTAGCAGTCCTTGGTAATCACTGCTTAGATGCATTACAATCCCTTATGATACCTAAGTGCTGATCACCAATTCCAGTGTGTGTGTGGAGGAAGGATCCCCACCAACAAGCAATTCTCAGTATTCCAGCTTTGTGTCCTACAATTCAACTCTATTCCTACACTACCTACTTGAAAGCTGCAGCAGATTCCACAGTCAAGGGCTCCCACAAGACTGCCTCTCCCCCACCCACATTAGCCAACAGTTACAAGACCAAGTTTTTAACCGAACTTCTACCTACCGGCTACCCCTCCAGCTCAGGAGGCCAATCTGAAAGCCCAGGTTGTCACTTGTACTTCTGACCATTTATTTATAAATCAGAGGTTCCCACGAGCCCCTCTTTGTGTTTGATTACTTTGCTAGAGTGGCTCACAGTACCTCAGGAAAACAGCCCACTTCTATTTACCAGTTTGGTATAAAAGGATAAGCTAAAGGATACAGATGAAGGTCCAGACAGAAGAGATGCATGAGGCAGAGCCCGTGGAAGGGGCATGGAGCTTCCACGCTCTATCCTGGCCGCCCACTCTCCCCGCATTTCCACATGTTCACCAGTCCAGAAGCTCTCTGAACCCCATCCTTTTGGGTTTTCATGGAAG
>CM053608.1:118148403-118194594 GCA_028646535.1 Procyon lotor | reverse complement strand
GATATTCGCCAATGACATATCAGATAAAGGGCTAGTATCCAAAATCTATAAAGAACTTCTCAAACTCAACACCCAAAGAACAAATAATCCAATCAAGAAATGGGCAGAAGATATGAACAGACATTTCTGCAAAGAGGACATCTCTCTCTCAACTCTTATGAAATTCCAAGGGTTTTAGGAGCTCTTTGTCAGAAATAGCAGGAAAACCAAATACACACTTCTTACTAGATCTCCTAATCTTCTAATCCTATCACTTTCCTTCACTTATTAGCTGAACTACTTCTATAAAAAGAAACTTTCCCTTATCAGCTTTTGATTACTCTGAGATTCAGTCTTATGGGAAAGGCAGGAAAATACTTATTTTGGTTTTCAAAATTTGAGTAAGTTCCCTAGCTCCTCCGAGAGCAAGGTTTCCCTCCTGGCATCATTATAAACACATGGATTTAAATATAATTCATGTTTCAGCCCTTTGCAGTTATTATCCTTATTCAAGTTCAAATTGTCCCATCTTTGGCCGGTGGGAGACTTTTCAAGTTGACTCTGAAGTCTTTCTGATCCAACCCAGCTAGTCTTTGATATCCTTGCTTTCTGCTGTGAGATGCCACAGGCTCATCTTATGTATTTTCTGATAGAGCCCTGAAATCTGCAACTTAATCAAGGAGCATTGGTAACTTTTCATAGTAAATAGTACTGAAATGTCACAGTATTTACATTGATGGGCTCATGGTGCGAAGGTTGTTCATTATTTCTAGACCTTTCAATGGCAGAGATAGATTTCTTTTTTATTCTTTTAACTTTTAACACTGAAAAAATATTAGATTTCATAAAGGTAGTAAAAATAGTAGTTTCTGTGTACCTTTCATTTAGTTCCCCCAATATTAACATCTGACATAACCATGGCATAATTCTTAAAACCAGGACATTAATATTGATATATTATTAAGTAATCTATAGACCTCATTAGAATTATTCTCCACTTTTCCCAAAAAGATGCTTTTCCAGTCCAAAATCCAATCCAGGGTACCATGTTGCCTTTAATCGTCATGCCTCATTCTCTAGTCCATGACGGCTTTTCAGCTTTTGAAGACTTCAGTGTGGTTTTTTGTTTGTTTTTGTTTTAAAGATTTTATTTTTTTATTTATTTTTGCAAGGTGGGCAGGAGGTGAGAAAGAGACAACATGAGCAGAGGGAGAGGCAGAGGCAGAGGGAGAAGCAGACTCCCTGCTGAGCAGGTAGCCCAATGCCGGCTCGATCCCAGTACCCTGAGATCATGAGCTGAAGGCAGATGTTTAACTGACTGAGCCACCAAGATGCCTCTAAAGACTTCATCTTTTGCTTTTTTATGACTGGATTCTTTTGAAGAATATTGACCAGGTATTTTGTAGAGTCCTCAATCAGTGTTTGATTATATTGCCCCATGATTAGGTTAAGACTACATTGTTTTTTTTCAAGATATCACAACTGGGATACTGTGCACTTTTTTTTTTTTTTAAGATTTTATTTATTTATTGACAGAGAGGAGAAAGATCACAAGTAGGCAGAGAGGCAGGCAGGGAGAGAAGGAAGCAGGCTCCCTGCTGAGCAGAGAGTCCAATGTGGGGCTTGATCCCAGGACCCTGAGATCATGACCTGAGCCGAAGGCAGAGACTTTAACCGAGTCACCCAGGCACCCCAATACTGTGCACTTTTGAGTGCACTATATCAGAAGGTACATGTCAGCACGTCATTATTGGTGATGTTAACGTTCATCACTTGGTGGTCTCTGCCAATTTTCAACTGTAAAATGACCACTTTTCCCTCTGTAGTTAAGACCTGTAAGTACAGGGCACCTCGGTGGCTCAGTCCTTAAGCGTCTGTCTTCGGCTCAGGTCATGATCCCAGGGTCCTGGGATGGAGGCTCACATCAGGTTCCCTGCTCCATGGGAAGCTTGCTTCTCCCTCTCCCACTTCCCCTGCTCATGTTCCCTCTCTGGCTGTGTCTCTCTCCGTCAAATAAATAAAATCTTTAAAAAAAAATTGTAACTACAATTTGAAAATTGTTCAAATCTTTTTTCTCACTGTACTTTTTCCACTAGTTTTAGTAGCCATCAAAGATTCTTGCCTATTATACTTTTTCTTTTTTACAATGGTATTTGACAAAGGAAATGGTATTTGACAAAGACAAATGGTATTTGACAAATACAATGGTATTTGACAAAGACAAAGGAAAACCTTAATTTCCTTACAACTTACAGCTCCCTGACAAGTCCTTGAGAAAGGCGAGTGACCTTCCTCGAGGAACTCAACTGCCTCAATGTTAATACTTTACTAAGGCAATCAGCTTAACATCATCCTGACCTCCAGTATTAAGTCTCCTTTAACATATAAAATTCCTTTGGAAACTTCTTCTATCTCTATTCCCCAAGATACATGTTAACAATCATCCTCCAAGCATATGGCATCCTGATATCCACCTGAAGAGTCTATGACTACGGTTTTACTAGACAGTAGTAAATGACCCCACAAGGTCCTGGAAATCTTGCTTCCAAATTCCTTAGAGAATTATGCTATCCTTAACCCCTTCCAACATGAAAATATGTAATTGGCCCTCACAACCCCAATGCAGCTCTTTCTGTCCATGGGTCCTGTCCCTTGCTTTAATAAAACCACCTATTTGCACCAGACACTTCAATTTTCTTGACAGTTTGTTCCTGGACCCCAACATTTCCACATCAGTAGTTATGCAACATTAACTTTCTATTTCTGTCATTTATTATACATTTTTAAAGATTTATTTTTTTGAGAGAGAACAAACACATGCACACAAGTGGGGGGTGAGGAAGAGAGAATCTCAAGACTCCCCACTAAGCATAGTCTGGAAATGGGGCTCCATTTCATGATCCTACAAGCTTGACTCAAGCTGAAATCAAGAGTCAGACACTCAACTGACCCAGCTACCCAGGCACCCCTCTTAAACGTTAATTAGAATTCTACTGTAAGGAAAATACACCCACATCTGCCATTTGTCTGTTTATTCAGTCAGTTATTTATATCCGTCTGGATGAATGGAAAGTTAGTAGCTTCGGTTATAATCCATTACTATCTTATTTATTTTATTGGTCAAACTGGTCCCTGATTTCCCCATCGGGAACTGCTAGAAGTTGGTCCCTTTGTCTTTTCAACAAGTTCCCCAAATCTTCTACATGCTCCCACTCTCCCTGGGTCCACAAGAAATTCCAGGCTCACCCTGCATTTTCCCTGTGCCTGTAAATATAGTGGTTGCTGTGTGCCAGGCACTGATCTGAAACCTTGCACATATAACTCATTTTATTCCCTATGGTAAACCCATATGAAGGATACATCCCATGATTGAATCCACTTTTCAGACAAAGAAACTGAGGCACAGTGAGTTTCAATAAATTGCCCAAGTTTCCACAGCTAGTAAGCGGTACAGCTGGGTGGCAAACACACTGCAGAATTCATGTTTTTAGTCGCTAACTTGAAATTTCAACAGCAAAGCAAACATATTATCTTATCTGAAACTCATCTTTAATTAATACATAATGTACATATACCCTTGCACAGAAGGAAATAGAGACTCTGTCTGATAGTCTCTTCACAAGTCAGAAGGAGGCTTGCTGGAGATGCTTCATCACTTGTGAGCCTCTTAAGGGTGCCCTGCTGTCTCTTACGCGTGCTGAACCATTTGACTTGGCCTTTCCCCATCACCACTCCCAGGGCTACTCTGTTTCCTAAACTCCGGTTTTGAATCTTACATCATCGGGACTACACCATCCACTCTTCCCCCTTGTTGACTCCCAGATCATTTCCAGCATTCTTGTGGCTCCAAGTTCATTCTTCTGTAAATCCTCTTCCACTCAGGACCCTTTTGGTAGTTTAGTCTCTGCATTCTTTATCTTCCTCCACACCAGTAATCCTGTCCTCCACCCTACCTCAGCCACACATTACCTCTTACCCTCATCTTGGCCTTAGCAGTATCTGCAAATACTCCTTAAGTCTTTATTCTAGCACACCACTATATAACTACAGGCTCCTCACTTTTCCATAACATACCCAGTTCCAACAATTTTTATACCACATTGGGACATTCCATCCCTTGATTCTACCAGTGTCCTCTCTTCCCTCCTTACCTAGGTTAAATTCCGTGGTCATGGAAAGGCTGACCATTATAAAGTAACTTTTTTACTATGTGCCTTCCTTGACCGAGGTAAACCCCACAGCCATGATGAAAGGTCTCAGGCACCTTGAGTGGGTCCTTAATGCAGCCAGAATTCACACATCGCCCTAGACCACCATCTCCTGTTTTCCTAACTAACTCTCCCCTTCCTTCTCTTTCTCATACCTCCAGCACATCTTCCCTTATCTTTACTCTCAGATGACCAAACTTATCTCAATAATTAAAGAATCTGAATTGTCTTATACTAGTACATCTACCAACCTATTAAATCTGCAGCACACACCCCAACCTCCTGCTTTTTACTGTCTTCCTCTCTAAAACCAACACAACCACTGGTCACTCTTACCTACTCCCGGATGGCAAAACTCCAGCAATTCTCCATTTTCATCTTACATTGTTTTTTGTTTACTACTGGATAATTCCCACCAGCAATATAATATCACTGCTGTTTCTCTCACCTTAAGGACAACAAAAAGCCTACTCTTAATCCTAACTGTCCCACCCGTCCTTTTCCATAATTACCATTTCTGTTCTAATTAGCATCCAGACTCCTTCCAAGATTTGTCTAGACTGACCAGGAAAAGAGAGGAGAAATAATAAAGCGAAAGTGAGGATATTAACAACGTAATTACTCAAACCATAGTTTAGAAAATATTATAAATTATTTCATACAAATAAGTGTGAAAGTTAAGATAAAGTAGATAATTTCCTAGTAAAAATATGAGTTATAGAATGTGATTCAAGAAATGGAATATCTAAATAAAACACAGCCTTTATTTTTTTAAAGATTTTATTTATTTCTTTGAGAGACAGCATGAGCAAGCGTGGGGCAGGGTGCAGAGGGAGGGGAAGAAGCACTCTCCACTAAGCAGGGAGCCCAACACGGAGCGAGGTCCCAGGACCCTAGGATCATGGCCTGAGCTGAAGGCAGACACTTAACCACGCCACCAAGTTTCCCCAGAACACAGCCTTTAAATAAATTGAATCAGTTATCAAAATCTCCGCCCTATTTCTTCCCCACCAAAGGGACAGCAGGGACAAACGATTTGATAGGCCAATTTTACAACTGATGGAAGAGGTAACTTCTGTACTAGCCAACCAAAATACTGTATGAAGCCAGTGGTATCTTAATAACAAAATCTGACGTAGTCAGAATGAGGAAAAAAAAAAAAGTATAAACCATAATAGAGATTTACTTATAAAAGTATTTTTATTTTTGGGGGGCACCTGAGTGGCTCAGTGGGTTAAACTCTGCCTTCAGCTCAGGTCATGATCTCAGGGTCCTGGGATCGAGCCCCGCATCGGGCTCTCTGCTCATCAGGGAGCCTGCTTCCCCCTCTCTCCCTGCCTGCCTCTCTGCCTACTTGTGATCTCTCTCCTCTGTCAAATAAATAAATAAATAATCTTTTATTTTTATTTTTTTAATCCTGAAAAAGAAATAGAATACTAGCCTGGGCTTACATGAACCATAGATGCAGAGACAAATACTTTGATGCAGGTAGTTTGTTCTATAAGTGATGGGAATTATCGCAAGTGCTACAAGTATTACGAGACAGTAAAGAAAAGTCAATAAAGTGAGCATCATGAGTGAATTACTGATCCCCCAAGAACTGATTACTGATATCCCAAGAACCAGGTGAAACATAATTTAGGATCATCCCAGGTAAAGGTGCAGAATCCGGAGGCTTTGTCCAACAATTCTTATCCCAATAGGCTTCAAACAGGCATTTTGGGTTCTGGATAAAGCCCACAGGCAAAGAAAAAAATGTCTTGAAGTGGGAAGCTCACAGAAAGCTAAAAACCTCTTCACCTACAGCTGCAGGTGAACTCATGTTATCAATAGTGAAAATTGATAATAGTGAAAAAGTGCTTCCACTCCTTTTCCTTTTTAAAGAGATATTTTGATTGTGTTATCACCTTTGCTTCCAGAGTACCTATTCTACAGAATTAGTCTTTATAACTACTGCTCTAAGGAAAGACGCATTATCTCCAAAATTCAGGTTAAGAAAACAGATTCACAATGGTTTTCAACCTGCAAAATAATACTAAAAGTAGCCAGTCAATTGTGGTTCAACTGTAATATTTAATTTAGCTCCTGAACAGTGTATTTATCAAAAATTGCCAAGTTCCTGATATTCTTAAGTAAATGAACATGATCAGCCCAAATAGTAATTTTGTTTCAGTTCATCATATGTTCTGTAGAAGATCAAACCTCGGGGCACCTGGGTGGCTCAGTCGTTAAGCGTCTGCCTTCGGCTCAGGTCATGATCCCAGGGTCCTGGGATCGAGTCCCCGCTTCGGGCTCCCTGCTCGGCGGGGAGCCTGCTTCTCCCGCCACCATTCCCTCTGCTTGTGTTCCCTCTCTCACTGTCAACTAAATAAAATCTTAAAAAAAAAAAAAAAAGAAAAACCTCAAAAAATATCCACTTAGTATTACTTTGTGTGGGCCTCTGAAAGTCGATAGGAAAGAGCCACAGACACAGGAGCCCCAATAAATGTTAGATTGGTTTGTTTCAGTTGGTCTCAGGCTATTTAGGATTCAAAATAGTTAACCATCTCAAAATAGTTAACCCTCTCAACTCTTGCATATGAACCAATGAAACTGAGCTTTCTTAGCAGTAGATATTTCTATAAAGGAAAAAGAATTGTTGAGTGCATGGACAAAGAAGAAAGTGACACCAACCATCCTTCTCCTCCCAAACCCATACCAAGGCTCTGAGACAACAGGAATTCACGGTCTAGGTGGCCTCTGCAGATGAGTCCCTACCAAAGCTCTGGTCAAGAAACTGCTGAAGGGTGTTGAGTTCACTGTAAGGGCACCATCTGAGCATGAAGGTGGTGCTGGAGCGTTAGGCAGACCTCATAGCTGTGGCTCACATTTCACAGGTTCCCTCCTCTGCTTCTTTTCTATCAAAAAAATAGGGTCTACCTCTCACTGGTTCATCTTCCCAACACTGCTATGCCAAAAGAGTGGACTTAAGTTCTCCATAGCTTCTTAACTTCTAAAAGATGCTATGAGAAGAGGGAGGCCAACTGATGTATTTTGCCAGCAATCACAAGTTAGAAAAGAATATACTCTTATAATCAAACCTTGCAGACCAATCAAAAACTGTCTCTCTTGGAGTACATCCTGAAGCTTAGGTTAAAAGCTCTCATTTTCTCTCTTCCCAAGATAATCACAACAGTGATCTTGAATAAAATTCCTTTCTTCTTTCTTTTTCTGCATGACTTTCTTTCAGAAGTCAATGATAAATTAAGGTGGTTCTTTCCAAAATGGGATACAAGTATGGCTACACAGCTCTTTTTTTCAGAGAGGTCATCCTTAATCATTAAAACATCCAAATATGGAGGGCTTCCTCCTATTTCTAAATATTTTTGGTGAAACGATTTAAAATTTGAACAACCACGAATACATTGTTAAATAGAATGGAAAATTCACATTAATTAAAATAAAATCTTAGACTCCAAAAACATTTTTTTTCTACAGCATCTGGTATCTGACTATAACCACCAGCCAAAACCTCTACCACCATCATCACCATCATCACCAACAACACCCCCATTCTTTGCTCTCTTTTCTCTGCCATTGATTACTTTGGAAGAAAAGTTTGAGAAGCACTGTTTATAGTAACATCTTAAGCTGAATGGGGGCACAGTAATTTTATCTTATAACCTGAGACATTTGGAAAACATCCAGAAATCTGAGGACCACAGAGTTTTCTCAGTGGTTTATCTTTCAGTCTTTGTCTAGTTCTAAATTTCTAAGGGTTACATGAGCTTGTGTTTTTAATTTCTCCACACTGACCTCTGTGAGGAAATGGTTAATTAATCTGTAGCTACTTTACATGTGTATGTGCACCATTTTGGACATGCAAAACACACACACACACACACACACACACACACACACACACACACACAGTGAGAATTCTTGAGGGAATAGGCCCCAAAGAGTAACTATTGAAATTCAAGAGCTAAATCCCCCCAAATACCCTGCTAATGACAGTGGCAACTTGTAACAAAAATGAGAGGCCAGTACCACTAGATCCTAGAAGCTTTCAGGTGAAAAATGTTTTCCTAACATTTTGATGCTTCTCTCCAGCCCCTAAGCATTCATGGCCTCACAGAGTCCCTAATGCAGCAGCTCACCAGAACTCCAACAGGTTTTCTTACTCACTCTCCACCCTAGTTTAAAATATACCCATTAAGTCTTGGGGCATCTGGGTGACTCAGTGGTTTAAAGCCCCTGCCTCTGGCTCAGGTCGTGATCTCAGGGTCCTGGGATCGAGCCCCACATCTGGCTCTCTGCTCAGCAGAGAGCCTGCTTTCCCCTCTCTCTCTGCCTGCCTCTCTGCCTACTTGTGATCTCTCTCTCTCTGTCAAATAAATAAAATCTTATAAAATAAAATAAAATAAAATAAAATAAAATAAAATAAAATAAAATAAAATAAAATACACCCATTGGATGACCCAAGTAGGACACTGCTTTCCCATTCTAGCAAACACACATGGTAAAATGTTGCTTGTTTTTATTTATCCACTTGTTTTTAACATATCAAACTTACTAATCGCTACTGATATTAATATTACATATTAATTTGTAGCCATTTTAGAGTGCCCTAAGTTTCAATATGGAAGAAAAGGACATATCTGCTACATATGCTACATGTATCTGCTACATATGCTACATATGCTACAAAGAGAGACCAATCAAAATCTCTGGCATGATGTTGAAAAGGTGGAGGTTAGGAGTGATGACAAAAATTTTAAGCTATCCCTGCATTCTCTTGGGGCAAAGAGATCTTGACTCCCTGTGGGGTAGAATATGACAACCCATTTTCCACTTTCACTCCCTATTCAGTAGGAGAAGTTGCAATGATTAAAATTACTGATGAGTGTAATTATGTGAAGGCAGGAAAATAAAGGTTGTGAATGAAACTCATAAAATACTGAGTATTTCGAACATGGATTTTCTGTCAAAAAGGCCTTTAGATATCCCATATTTGCTTACAAGATACAAACACCAGGCACATGGTAGTTGCTTAATAAATAGTAGATGGATTAGTCCTACCCATATAGTTACATAGAATTTAAGCCCAATAATTACTACCAATAAATATAAAGGCAAAAATAGTAATGCCCACTGCATAAAATTGTCCAAGTTGATGTTGTAAGAACCTAAGCCTAAAACTAAAGCCTTATCCCTTGAAAGAAATGATTAAAAATGTCTCTGGACACCCCCAAAACACAACATGCCACATAACTTGAGACAAGGAAAAATAGTCAAGAAGTTAAACAGAAATGGGATAAATGGAATTCAGATGGATGACTTTTTTTTCCCCATTGTCTCTATGTCTGATTGATCAAGAGAGTAGGCTCAGTCCCAGGAAGTAGCCTCCAAATTTTTCAGAAGATCTGGCAAACCTCGAAGTCTACTGTCTGCTTTGACCAACCACTTTCTCTTGTCCTGGGATCTGAGTGAGTGGCTTGCCCTGGAGCCATAAAGATTAGGACAGAGAAAGTCAAGTGGGAACACTCTCCATTTCTATCAATGCATGGAGGTGGACCGTCCTGGGACAATGGGGAGACTACAGTTTAATCCATTTTACATTCTTCATACAGGTGCTAGAGTCAGTCCTTGACATCGGCTGTCCCAAAAGGCAAAGCTAGGTTAAGGCAGTACATTCCTGTGGATAAGGGCCTGGAGTCTATCAAGGATTATCAGAAGAATGACTGGCCATCTCCTCTTGTCATTTCCATTCCACTTGAGCTCATACTAAAAAATGACACATGCAAACATATCACAGTGGTGCTTCAATTCAATCTGAGCTGAGAGTGACAACACCAAGGGATAGAGAGAATCTCGTGGGTTGTTTTTTGTTGTTATTTTATTTGCTATTGGTGCTTTTGGGTGTTTGCTTTCTCTTTGAATATCAACCCTTACTTATTAAATCAACATTGCCTTAAGTCCCAACTGAGACTGTCCCACTGTCAGTGAGGCTGGGGTTAGGATAACTGATAGCCTTGCAAGTTCCAGTAGGATCATTATCCTTTCAAAGGAAAAAAGCCAGGCTCATGCATCCCTAACTCTACATGTGTTGGTTTCATGAGTTCCAAAGCCCTCAAATTTTTTGCTTTCCCACTTATTGACTCTCCCTCAAATTCCACTCCTGGAGCATCATGTTTTTAAGTTTAATGGCGTGCTCCTTACAAAAATATAAGACCCTAGGGAGGAGTAACACAAATGTCACAAATAGCCAAATGTTTTAGCCGTTTCTATTTGCTTTGCTTTCTAAGAACTAAAGATCAGGCTTTGGTCAATTGTAAAAGAGAAGAGAAATGAAATATTAAGCTCTACTGAGGAAGAAGCAGAAGAGGGCAATTGGAGTGGGTCACGGCCAACAAGGAAAATCTGTCACTTATGACCTGATTGGAATGAAAATAGGGATATCTAAGAGCAATATTCTGCCCAAATCTCTGCTATACGAGGTAGCATATCACCCCAGGGGAACAGACCCGCCTAGATGATATATTCTCAAGATCAAGACATCAATGCCATTATAAGTTTTGTTCTATTTTGCTTTAAAGCATTGAACATAATGTTTGGGATCCATTAAAACACAGAGTAGTATTCATAACAACCAGTACTTATTGAGATAGATTTGGCTAGGAAGTTACTTCCTAAGAATAGATCTGTGTACCCGGGGACAATTCATGGATTCTTCTAGACCACAAGGGTCCCATTAAATGGATTACTAACTCAATATATTTAAAAGTACCCAAGTGGCTTTCCAAAATGCCCAACTATTCATATCAGGCAGTTTATGTCCTATGAGAATCCATCTTGTTGATCATTTATTTTGTGTCATATATTATACCCAAACTGGTGCTGTATAATTTTAGATGCCTGTATCAAGTTCAAGTCTCAAAGCCTAATTAAACTGCAAACCACACACACATTCGGCAAGCACTTTTTTTCATATTCCTTCAAATATTATCTCCAGCTATAAAGAAAGCAGGAACCTGCATTTAAAGCTGTTTATTATTCTAACCACAGTGAAGATTCAAACCACTCTCACTCATGTCCGCATTCTCACCATCACCATTCAGTAGGCATGTTTTTCTGCCAATTACGTAAGCCTTGCACCTAAGTCCACTGGATACCGTGTTCTCATGGAAGCACCCACGTTGTTACATCATCTGTGTGCTTCTCCTTCTCTCCACAATTCACATAGAAACCCTACCATCATTTCCTCATGGTACTGTTTGCTCAACTCTTCCAGCAGGGAGCATACTCACAGTAACAGGAGGACATAGCAGAGAAAACTCCCCTTGCCAGAGAACTGTTAAGTCCTTCCTTTCAAGTCCCAGACCTAACACACAGGATCTTGGAAATGGACCACCCTACATAAGCACTCACTGTTGTGTGTTTACTCTGAATCTACCGCTTAAATCGTTCCTATAATACATTTTTCTGTTCATTTTCTTGCTCTGTTTTCCAATCTCAGGTGAGTTTGTTTTTATTTAATCCTCGCCCTTTTTTTCCCCTATCTTCTCTCTCCCCCTTTGAAAACGTGGTCCATTTTTTTTTTTTTTTTGCTGTGGAATATAATTACTAAATAATGTACAAATATATGGCCATGTATATTCTAAAGGAACAGCTGCAAAATTGCTAATATTAGGTCTAATTTAGCTACAATAAATTAGCAAATGTGTGGAAGCACAATGATGACAGCGTAATTATAACAAAAGTCGATGCGCTGAAGTATATGGATGACAATACATACTAATTTTAGAGAGAAAAAAAGAACCCTACACCAAATGAAATGCATGCAATGAACAGACGGGACTAATAGCTCAGACACATATACTTAATGTGGCCAGTCACTGTAAAAACAAAAAGATAGATGAAGCTGTTCAAAAAACCTAGCACTAACAAGCAGTGCAGTCTGCAACCATTAACTGTCAGGGGTAATAACACTCAAAATGCTGAAGTGCTGAAAACCAGCTTTCCCGGGATGGTGGCGCGGGTGCCCGCACACACCTGTGAAGAGGGCGCTAAATCTACCCACACATTCATTATAACAGAGGGAGGAAAAACAACACTAATAATGTAAAGTATAAACGGAAATAGCAGACAGCAGAGAGTGACATTTGCATGGTCCCAGTCAGCTTGTTAGCTGAAGTGGGTTTTAATTAGCTATTTTCCAGCAAGCAAACGAGCAAATTAGTGGCAGCTATAAACAAGAAGAGACAATCAGGCCCAAAGAAAAGGAAAAATGATCAGGGTGCCTTTGCATGGGGCTGGGGAGGGGAGGGCAAGGAAACACAAAGCTTTGACTAAAAACTTTCCTGATCAGAGAATTAAAGAATGTTTTCTCTTGAACATGCCCTAGGGATTATCCTGGATTCTCTTTCTTTCTTTCTTTTTTTGACAGGTGAGGAGACTGAGGCCTGAGGCCCGTAAAAGCCAGCTGACGCGTGAAAGGTTACTCCTCTGAAAACCAAACAAAACAAGGGCACCTTCCAAGCCAGCATCTCCCCAAAATCTGCTTGTGTTATAGAGTGGATGGATCCACCCTCTGCGAACACAAAGAAGTGCCAAATCCTGTGCAGGAGGGACCTGATTATCAAGGGCTACAACTATTTAGGTTCAACCATGCTGAGAGAGAAAACAAAACAGGAAAGCAGATGAGAACCCAACAACAGCATCTTCCCACAGCCCAAACCATGTTTCGGAAAAGTATTCTTCTCGACGAGCACTTATCTTGGAAAAGCATCATCTTGAACAAACAGCACATAATCCGCGAGTGCCTGTTATGTACTAGACACGGCATTTAGTGCTGAGGACAAAACTCTACCTAGTAGGATGTGCGGCCGGGTACATGGACCTCACAGGCCAGAGAGCATAGGGTCTGGCACAGAAGGATACACGGCTGCAGAACTCAGCAGCCGTGCCACTAAGGTGGACATGGGACATCTCCAGGAGCATCTGAGAACAAGGGCATCACAGCAGGTCCTGAAGGTTGCTCAGCACAATGCCAGCCTCCATGCAACCCCAGAGTGAAAGCCTATGTATTTCAGGCAGTCACCTCTGTAAAAAGAAAATCAAAAGAACCATTTGTCCCACTGGACTAGATAAGAGAAGGGCTCCAAAATGCATAAACAAAGAAATGCACAATATAATTTTTATTGTCCAATTCAATCTGAATCACAACCTGAAATCCACCATTAAAAATGAATAAAGTGGTTGGGAAAGTAGGAAAAATCTTGGGGTGGAGAATACCAGAAGTCAGTGGGCTTATTCCTCTTACATCATAAATTCGATCAATATATTAAGAAGATTTCAATGTACTGAAGCATGATATAACCCATACAGGATGCAGAAGGGAAATACAAGGGCTGGGACAAAAGACAGAAGCAAACATCACCACAAACGACCACAACCACAACATGGGGATACTATGCCACTGAAACAGGTAATGAACTCAAGGACAGTTTGTATGAAAGCAGTTAGAAAAATGGAGACTGTCTTTACCAAAAGGCACCAACCTCTTTTTATACAGTTAGAGAATCACGATTATATGGGAGATACTACATGGCGCAAAAAAAAAAAAAAAAAAAAAAAAAAAATGCTCATCCATTCTGACTTCACTGTCCAAAAGTGGCTTCAAATATCAGACACAAAAAGATAGACACAGGAAAAAGTATGTGTCCTCATCCACTGCACAGTTAAATGAGGTGAACATGCAGTTGTCATTAATTTCTCATTCATTCAACAAACATTTATTGAGCTCCTTCTATATGCAAGGCATAGGATTAGACACTGAGCATGAGACATGAATGACCCTAAAGGTTATTTAGGCATGCCTAATTCCTCTCTCACAGGTCAGATTTTTAAACAGCAGAAGTTACCATGTTCTCTCATTCTTCCTTTCTTAATGTTAACCATATTCACTGTATCTTTTTCCATAAGATATTTCCAAGTCTCTAGTATTCAAGAAGTTGTTTCTATCCTGCTGAAACCAGAATGTTCAGAACAGTATTGTCTGCTTATTACAAAGTTCAACATCATTTCACCTCCTTCGGTCTAGGTATTACTTCATTAATCTAACCCTAAATCATATCTGCTTTTTCAGCAGCTACATACAATATTAACTAACTTTAAGTTCACTATTAATCAATACCTCCAAAGCCTTATCACATAATAATATCACACATTTGAAGAGACTCAATTACAGGGTCTTAATCCATTAACATAAAATTTTGTTAGATTTTTACTCATTTTCCAGCCTGTTAAGAAATGTGTGGATCTTGATTCTGTCATCTAATATATTCACTACAGCTCCTCTTACACCAACTTTATGACATCTCCAAATTCATTAAGAGTCTTTCTACATTTTGATTCAAGTATTGATAGAAATTGAGGAAAATAAGGCAAGAATCCCTTCACAGAATATCATTAGAAACCTCCCTTATTGCTAATTGGTTATGAAATAGGTCATCTTAGAATCCAGGCCATTAGTCCTCCATGGGTTAGCTTGGGTTCCTCCAAGAAGCAGACCCTAAGACTAGGATTTGAGGAAAGATGGCTTATTCTGGGAGGTTTTCTTCAGAAAGTGCTGGTGGAGGAGAGCAATGAGTGAGACAGAGAAGGAAAGAAGGAAGCCAATAGAAGGGGCTCAGTGGAGGGTTGAGGAAACAAAGGCAAAGAGCCACCAACTCTGGCCTTCTGGTGACTGAGTGCTAACTCCCTGGCCTGTCCACAGGCCAAGCACACCGCTGGGGACAGAGAAGTCCTCAGGCAGAACATGGCAGGTGCCTGCAGTCCCCAGCTATGAGAACACTGACTGAGGAGGGGACAGAGAGAGCCAACATCTGCTGTGCTCTAGCTCTTCCGGGATGACTGCATGAGACTTCAAAGGTCCCCCTCAAATCAACACATCTTATACCAATCCTACTACCTTCACTCCTTCATTCTCCTAAATTTATTGAATACTCTCCATTGCCTAATATTGTAGACATGTTATTGTCCGGTGGCCTATTCCATGAGTGGCCTTGTCCATCAATGCTTTTCATTCTACAGGTAATACTTGATAATCCAATTCTGAACCCTAGTGATTTTTGCTTACCTATTTCCTAGCAATCTCTTAATAGTTTATAATACTCTGTAGATCCGACACAGGCTAGGCTAATCTATTACAAACCTGCACAGCTTTTTTGTTATTTTTACAAATCAAACATCTCTGATACTACATTTTTTTTTTTTTTATCTTTAACGTTTTTAAGGCTCCAGAAGCATTCCATTTGCAGGATGATGACAGACTAGATATTTCCCCATGACAAACGGACAAGAAAACTAGAATTCCTGGGGGAATAAACATTAGCATCCTTATACATGGGAAGGTGAACTTACAGGAGTCAGGATGCTAAAAATGAGAATGGTTAGCAGGTTAAAAAACTTTTGACTTCTTTTAGGGGAGTCTCTGTTCATCTCAGCAGTCAGGAGACTTGGATCTTAATAGCATAGTAAGTTTCAGTTCATACAATAGTGGTTAATTTGGGCTCACACAAATGTCCATGACCTGAAACTATTCCCTGATCCCAGCCTGAACAAAGTTAAACCTTCAGAAGGCTATACCATTACTCCAAAGTTTGACTGGAGAAAAATTCTCCTATTAACAAAAAGGAAAAGAAATTCTTTGTTTCATCATAGAATCTAGGTAAGATAATATAGCCTCTGATAATTTGAACCATGCAAGTTTTTGGCCAAAGTATACAGTATGATCCGAAAAAACTTCAGGCAATAAAACTAGTTTGTATGATACTATAAGGGCAGATACATATCATTATACATTTGTTGAAAGCCATAGAATGTACAACACCAAGAATGAAACTTAACATAAGCTATGGACTTTGGGCAATAAATGATGTGTCAAATGTAGGTTCATTGATTGTAATAAAAGTACCGCTTTGGTCTGGAATTTTGATAATGGGGGGGTGTGCATATGTGGGGGGGTAGGAGTATATGGGAAATCTCTGTACCTTCTCAGTTTTTCTGGGAACCTGAAACTGCTCTAATTAATAAAGTCTATTTAAAAAATAAATTAAAAAGGAATAAAACCATAATCATTAAATATGCTGACTTCAAAAGTAAGAACTTACCTACACCAAAAAATAAAAATAAAAATATTGAAGGTCTGCATAATTATTACGTTTCTTCAATCAATCAAGGAAAGATAAAATTCTAATTTTATATAAACTGTTCCAAGGAATAAGAAAATTTTAAAATAAATCCATGTTAATTCATTTTATGAAGTTAATGATGCCAAAAAAAAAAAAAAGAATCACAGGGTAAAGAAAATTGTAGGCTCGTTTCAACTTTGAATATAGATGAAAAATCCTAAATAAATCAAACCCAATAATGTATTAAAAATAGTCACATCATGGCCCAATTGGATTTATACAAAGAATGTTAAAATATTAAAAGTCAAATATCTATTAGTTTTTACCAGTAGAAACAGAAAAAAATAACATCACCAGAGACATAAGAAAAGCAAATCTAATATTCTGAGGCCCAGTTGTGATTAAAAACAAAGTCTTAGTAAATTGATAATAGGAGAAACATCCAGAATCTCATAAATTGTATCTATCAAAATAAAAAATATAGCAGACAATGTGCTTAAAAATTAAAATTTAGAAATAAAAATGAGAAACAAATGCCCTACTCAGTTCAAAATGTTAACTATATGATAGATATATATAAATAAAAATATATGCAAATATATACATATAATGCATACATTTTATATATATATATGAATTGCAAAGAAGCAACAAAAATGTCATTTTCTGACATGTTGCTTAGATCCAAAACTCAAAAGCATTTTAACATATTTGAATTAATAAGAGTTTAGGGGCGCCTGAGTAGTTCAGTTTGTTAAGTATCCAACTCTTGATTTCAGCCCTGGTCATGATCTTGAGGGCCTGTGATCAAGCCTCAAGCTCAGTGCAGGGTCTTTTCTCTCTCCCTCCCCAAGCGCTCTCACTCTCTCTCTAATTAATTAATTTATTTATTTATTAATTTTTTTAAAAAAGAGTTTAGCAATGTCATGGGATCATCACACAAAAAAATTGATCACATTTCTATACACCAGCAAAGAACAAAAAATGTAATCAAACATTATCAGCAGCCATTCAGCAATCCCTATAATGTAACCTTTAAGAGCCCTGGGATGGCATATTTCTGAGCCACAGACTTGCATTCATTTTGCACAGCTTACGTGTGTGCTCTTATACCCTCTTTACCTATCCCCAGCCTTCTTTCTCCTGCATATAAGTCTTTGATGGCCTTTTCAGTCTATTCTTTTAATAACTTTCTCCCAAGCATGCCTTAACTATTATAGCATTAACTCCAAGCACAAAAACTATCATTTCCTTGCTTTTTTTTCTTGCTAACCAAACTTTTGGTTGCCCACCACTAATTTCAAGTTTCATAAGGTGTTTTAATTTCTTTGAAGCTTCACATAGTGGTTCTATCCTCTTATATTTGTCTTGATGTCTTTTTTGCATTCATTCATTTTTTTTTTTAAATTTAGAAGAGTGCTCTTTACTATCTGCTTCAGTTTCTTTAGGTATCAATCATCTCTCTTCTACATTAGAAATATGTGCATAGTTGGTACTGTGTTATTACAAGGCTTTGTAAGATAAGTAAGTATTCTGTTTTAGAGTCTCAGTCTGTGACTTTTGTTTCCCCAAGTTAATCATGCTGCCTGTATCAGTTAGGAAGGCCAAAGTTAGGCTGTGTTAACAATTCCAAAATCCCAATGGCTTACGACAACTGTTACATCTCATGTTATTTGTGGGTCAGGGGTGTCTCTGCTTCATGTTATCATTATTCCAAATCCCAGGCCAATGGATCTGCTTCTATCTAGAATATTTCCTGGCTCAAGAAAAAAAGAAATGTTATTCCTATAGTTTCTGTTAAGTGACACCTGTCACTTTTACCACATTTCTCTGGTCAAGACATTCATTCACATGGCCACCCCTAATTTCAACAGGGTCGAGAGAAGGATCATTTGTTAGAAAATTTCCCACAGTCTATCTACCCAATCATCTAAGTTGAGTATACTGAGTTCAGCATTGTTAGATTGTCAGATCCTTTTATTTCTTCCTTCTTCGTACTTTAAAAATATCATTCCATTGCCTTTGGTCTTTTGTAGCCTCCAGTCATTAAGTCATCTGTCTTTCTTATTTTTGTTCCTCTGTTTTGTTTTGTTTCTGGCTACTTTTAAGATTTTCTTTTCGGGGTGCCTGGGTGGCTCAGTCCTTAAGCGTCTGCCTTCGGCTCAGGTCATGATCCCAGGGTCCTGGGATTGAGCCCTGCATCGGGCTCCCTGCTCGGCGGGAAGCCTGCTTCTCCCACTACCATTCCCTCTGCTTGTGTTCCCTCTCTTGCTGTGTTTCTCTCTGTCCAATAAATAAAATCTTAAAAAAAAAAAAAAAAAAAGATTTTCTTTTCATCTCATTCATTTTCAGCAATTTGATTAGGATGCTCCTTAGTGTGTTTTTGTTTCTTCTATTTTGAATGCGATGAATTTCTTCAATCTGTGGGTTTCTAATTTTTATCAAATTTGCAAAAAATATGGCTATTTTTTTCTGTACCCTCTCTTTTTTTGTAATTTCTAGGATACCAATTACATATATGCCTAAGGGTTTACCAAAGGTTCTGGTGCTCAAGAGGGGGTCACTTTTTTTTCCCCCTCCACTATCTACTTTTTGGAAATTTTTATTGCTGCTTTCCAGGTCACTGATATTTTTTCCTACAAGATGTAATCTGTTCTTAATCCAAACCAGTGCACTTTTCAAGTATTTTATCTTTAATTTTTAGAAGTTTTATTTGAGTCCTTTCTTCTACATATCTTATTATGGTGATGCCTTTCTCAACCTCTTCAATATGGAACATATTTGTAATAGCTATTTTTAACATGCTTATCTGCTAATGTGATCATTTCTGTTATTTCTGGGTCTGAGCCTATTGCTATTTTTCTGGGTTATGGATATTTTCCTAATTCTCTGTACATCAAACAATTTTCTTTTAGATGTAGGACATTGTGATTTTCATGTTCTTGGATGGAGGATTATGTTGTATTCCTTAATTAGTGTCAACCTCTTCATCTGGGTTACACTTAGAATACTTGGTTTTTCTTTGTTTCTGTATACAGTTGTTTAAGCTTTCTTAAAGCTTAAAGGAAGGGATGGGGAGGGAGACAAACCATAAGAGACTCCTAGACTCAAGAAATGAACTAAGGGTGGCCGGGGGGGGGGGGGGGGGGGGGGGGGGGGGGGGGGGGGTGGGGATAGGGTGGCTGGGTTGTGGACATTGGGGAGGGTATGTGCTATTAAGTGCTGTGAAATGTGTAAGCCCGAAGATTCACAGACATGTACCCTGGGGCAAATAATACATTACATGTTAATAAAAATTAATTAAAAAAATAAAATAAAGTAAAATTGCCTTGAAAAAACTTTTGCAGAAGTGTTGACTCTATGAAACATCTGAAAGGTTAATTTATAGACGTCAACTATTCTCTCCATACCAGCAGTCTGAGAGAATATAAGCTTATGCCTATGGCAGACACTTTTAGGATTCTGCACATATATATGTAAGTTTTCATGGAAACCAAATAAAAGCAATAAAAAGTACAAGGAAAGAAGATTTTAAATGTTATCAGGGCCTCTTGCCAATCATATCTGCTTTTGTTTGTTTGTTTTGTCACCAGATACACACTTGGATATGAAACTTTTTAATAGGTAGTGACTATTAAACCATGCAATACTTTTATAGATTCTGGGCTTCTTTTGCAAAACATATCCTTTAAAATACACACAAAAGAGCCTTTTACTCATAAAACAGCCAAGACAGATTTTTATGAGCTCTATGAAATACAGTTAAAAATGTTAGTGCTTGCTTATATGTTCCTCAATAGATATTAAAGAATGATGTTGCCAACACCAAAATGTTGAAACAACATGGACTTTGATTAAAATTCACTCTTTCTTCTGATTCACTGCCCGGATTTCAGCAGAACCTTCACCACCACCACCCCAAAGCATAGTGAAAGCAATCCTAGTATTTCAAAGCTTTGGCATTTTTAGTTTTATTCCTGATTTTTTTTATTACTCCTCGAGAAAGACAGAATGCCAGATTTGAATATATGAATATAATATTTTGAATTGTCTATCTTTGAAATCTTAAAAGTATGTTTGTAGTTTCAAAATTAATGTGCATACTTTTATGATTTGATACAGTTAGAACCTCTCTTTTAAATTTTTCTTTCAAATGTCACTGGCATTCTGTATCTAAAATATCCTAGTTTTTCTGCCTCACAGGATAAAGGTATTTTCAACTGCTTCTACATAGTTTTTGAAAATTAAAGAAAGTCATTTCGGGGTGGGAGGGGGAAGCAAAATGCATAGAATGTTTACTATACCTGGCATTAATATCTCCTTTGCCATTATGTGCTGTTACATAATGACATAATAGTGGGGTTATTTTCATAAGTAATAATATATGCCCTGAAGGCAATAAAAGGTTTTTCTTATGGCTCCAAAGATATTTCTGCTACCTGTTATTCTGGTCTATTAGGCATTGTAATTATGTAATTAGATGTTCTTTAAAGACTATCTTAGGTACCTCATAGATTAGAATGGTTCCTTTGAAGCAGTTACCAGATCTGTTATATAATTACATAATTAAGTCCATGTAGTAAAAATCTTAACAAAACTCTTTAAAAAAAATAAACAGCCTAAAAAAAAATAAAAAAAATAAAATAAAATAAACAGCCTGCATTGGGGCAAAAGATGACTTTGATTGCAACTTGGAAGTGAAAAGACAGTGGTAATGTATCCAATAAGGGTAAAGGTTTCTCTATACTTGTTTTTATGTTGGGATCTCATCCTTCACAGGAAAGCTCAAGAGAGTTGGATCTGGACCCTCAATCATTCTGGTGTTATTCATGGACTTCAAAACAATCTTCTCTCCATAACTTGCCAATCAATCTTCCTCAGAGACAATCATAAACTCAATGTAGTTTGGGGGGGTCACCAAGAAAGATAAGGGGTGACTAAAATACTAAATTAAAGTTCTTCATATTTTTAAGTCCATTAAATTCTGCCACACCAAAGCAACCTTGAAAAAGAACAAAGCTGGCAGTCTCCCAGATTTCAAACTACACAACAAAACTGTAATAATCAAAAACAGTATGGCACTGGCACAAAAACAGAAACCTAGTTCAATGGAACAGAATAGAGAGTCCGGAAATAAATCCACACTGATATGGTCAATCAATCTTTGACAAAGGAGGCGAGAATATATATAATGGGAACAAGTCACTTCCAGAAATGGTGCTGGGAAAACTGTATAGTTGTACGTGAAAGAACGAAACTGGACCACTTATATCATATACAAAAATAAACTCAAAATATATTAAAGTCTTAAATATAAGACCAGAAACCATGAAACTCCTAGAAGAAAGCATAGGCGGTAAAACATAGGCAGTAAGAAAACATGTTGGACATGAGTCTTAGTAATTATTTTAGAAGGTCTGTCTCCTCAAAGAGAACAAAAGCAAAAATGACAAAGGGACAATATTAAAGGAAACCATCAACAAGATAAGGTGGCAATCGATTAAATGGGAGAAGGTATTTACAAAGATATATCTAACCAGGGGTACCTGGGTGGCTCAGTGGGTTGAAGCCTCTGCCTTCAGCTCAGGACATGATCTCAGGGACCTGGGATGGAGCCCTGCATCAGGCTCTCTGCTCAGTGGGGAGCCTGCTTCTCCCTCTCTCTCTGCCTGCCTCTCTGCTTACTTGTGATCTCTCTCCTCTCTGTCAAATGAATGAATTTATTAAAAAAAAATATATATATATATCTAACCAGGGGTTAATATCCAAAATATATAAAGAATTCACTTTATATATTTATCTTTCTTGGTGACCCCCCAAACAACTCATATAAAAAAATGCAATTAAAAAAAAGGCAGAAGACCTAAATATATATGAGTTTCTCATATATATTTATGCTAGGGCTATGTAGCCCTAGCTACACAGATGGCCCACAGACACATGTTTGTGAGGATGTGGAGAAATGGAACTCTCTTGCACTGTTGGTAGAAATGCAAACTGGTGCAGCCACTGTGGAAAGCTATATTGAGGTTCTTCAAAAAATTAGAAATAGAACTACCATACAACTCAGCAATTCCACTTGTGGGTATTTATCCAACGAAAACAAAAACAATAATTCAAAAAAAATTATAGCCAAGACACAGAGGCAACCTAAGTGTGTACTGACACATGAATGGATAGAGAAGATGTGTAGTATATGTATATATAAACACACACACATAATGAAATATTGCTCAGCCTTAAGAGAATAAAATCAGGCCGTATTCAACAACGTAAATGGACCTCAAAGGATTATGCTATGTGAAGTAAGTGAGAAGAGAAAGAGAAATCCTGTATGATTTCCCTGTTATGTGGACTGTAAAAAACAAAACAAACAAAACAAAAATAGACTCATAGATAAAGAATTATCTGGTGGTTGCCTGAGGGGAGGGCCATGGGGATGGTGAGTGAAACAGAGGAAGGGCATTAAAAGGTACAAATTTCCAGTTATAAAATAAGTAAGAGCTGGGGATGCAAAGTACAGCATAGGAAATACAGCTAATGATTTGTAACAGCTTTGTGTGGCGACAGCAGTAGCTAGATGAATCACGGTGACCACTCTGTAATGTACATAAATGTTGTATTGCTATGTTGTACACCTGAAACTAAGACGATATATTTCAACTACGCCTCAATTATAAAAAAAAAAATTCTGCCACATTCTACATAGCCCTAGCATATGACCTAACCTGCCAATTACATATATGCATTTTCAAAGTAGAAATAATGCAAATTAAATAATAAAATAAAATTTGGAGTTAGTGCTCATCCCAAAACTCACAAAGATAATACTTTTAAGCACCATTTGGCACTGAAATACATAGACATTAGGGTCCTAAATTACCTGATAGGAAATCAATATATGTGAAATATATTGACACTACCCTTTGAGACTGGCCCTTCTGACAATGTATTGAGACAGAAACAAAGATCAGTCTATAGCAGGAGAGAGTTCAAGGCAGAAAAAAAAAAGTCAGTAATTGTCCTTTCAAAACATTTTGTCTCTGAGACTCCATAAATCCCCAGGTCACCTCAGCTCTTACATACTGACCTCCACTGATTCTCGGTGACCATTTTACTGGGCCTCTTTCTATCAGTTCTCCCTGCCACCAACCCTATGGGAAACCTTACCTCCAGCTCATTTCTTACTTACCTCTCACTTCCTCACTCTCACTGTCCTTTAGAGTACTACCTATGACTCTCCTTCCATTTTGACAAAAGCTATCAGTGACAGGCCCAATGTTTTCCTGCTGCTCATTCACACAGAAGGACTATTTCAAACCAAAGAGCCCGCGTCTCCTCTTCATTGAACTGGTTTTCCATCACTACAAAGCAGACCATCCTAAAGCTTAGTGGCTTAAAACAATGATTTACGACCGTCTGTCACAGCTCTGCGAGCTGACGAGGCTCACCTGGGTCATGAGCTCTTCTAGTCTTTCATGTGGTTCTGGTCTGGTCTTCGTGGTCAGTGGCTGGCGCCAAAGTTATCTGAAAACCTGACTGGACTTTCATGTTCAGCCTGGCCTCCGTACTCCCATTTCTGGAGCCTTAGCTGAAGGAGTTGGAAAACGTAGGAACTGGATGTGTCTGTGCACATGAGCTCCCCACCTTGCCAGCTTGAGTTCTTCCAGCATGGCAGTTTCCGAGTGACGGCGGCTTTTTGCCAGAGTGCACGTACCTTCCAAGAGACCACGGTGTATCTTCCCCTTATGACCCAGCCTCAGAAGGCATGCAATACAGCACCACCCCCGTCCCAGACTCTAAGTTCCACAGGTAGACACTACACACTAGTACAAGTACTGGGAGATGTGGCTCCTTGGGGGATCGATCATATTTGGGTAAATGGATGATCCACACTTAGGCACATATGTTGCCCCACTCAGCAAATATATGACAATACAGGATATGCACTTTAGAAAATATGATAAAGCAGGGTGTTAGATAGTGAAAACATCCCAGAAGTTGCCAGGAGAGTTATAAAAATTGTTACTGTGTCTGAACAGCTTCTACTTTACATGACAATCTAGCCCCAGTGATGTTGGAGAAAATCCATATAGACTCTCACTCCACAGTAATCAAATTCCAGGAGTTCAAATTCCTTAAAAAGTAGTCATGCCGACTATTTAAATTTTTTAGTGATAAAGAAAGAGACATCAATTTGTCCATTAAATAATACTATAAATCCGTGCACGCGCACGCACACACACACACACACACATGCACGTGCGCTGCTGGCCAAGTATGGTGAAACAGTCAGAGTCATACCATGCTGATGGAAACAGAGCTAGCCAAACCCCTTTCAGAAGAAATTGATAATAGGTTCAACTTGCTTGACCTGGTCATTCCAATTTTAGAATTGAGATAATTCAGAAAATAGGCTGAACTACAGAAAAAACTTTTCACACAAAGGCATTTACCCTAAGATTATTTCCAAAGGTAAAAAACTGTAAGCCACCTAAATGTCTAAACATAGGAGAATAACCAAACTGTAGTATATAGTGAGGATAAACTTTTATGCAGTCAAGTAAAATTATGTTCCTGAATATAATAGGAGTAGTAGTTAACATTTTTTGAGCCCTTGCTGGACACCGGTACATATGGTATGGGAAGGCTGAATATATGTTATTTGATTCTCCCACTAGCTCCCTAGAGGACATACAATTATTATATTCATTTTATAGATAAAGGAACTAAGATTTAAAGAAGAAGAATCACTTCCCCAAGTTTGTAAAAAATAGGGAAATCAGGATTTGAACCAACACAGTCTGCCTTTACATTTCTGCATTCATAACCACGTTGCTTATACAACTTCTGATAATATTAAATAAAAACAACACACACACACACACACACACCCTATTTTAAAGAGAATACAAATGCAACTAGTTTACAAAATAAAATATGCAGGAAACAGCAAGATAGGAAAGATATAAACTAAAATACTGATAACAGTTGCCTTTAAGTTGTGATACTCTGGATTGTTTCTCTTCTCCTTTATATGTTCTTAAGATGTTCTAGAATTAAAAAAGGCTTCTTAGTCCCTTTAGGGGAGAGGAGAATTTTTTTTTTTTTTAAATCCTGAGCTGCTATTCCTTTCAGTGCAGATAAGGAGCCCAGCTATATGCGTATCTATCATAAATAACCTGAGGGTGTAGAATTTTAACACAAACTAGTAAAGTTGGAATTAAGAAAGGAATCTGGAGAGGTCCTGGAAAGTTAGAAAAACAAATGCCAACTTTCACTTGGTAAGTGGGAAGCAGAGAAAACATTCTTTGCACAATGAGGATGGTCTAAAGGTATCTGACAGAAGGAAGGTCTGACAGGGGCCTTGTCAATGGTCAAAGTACAGTGGGAATCACAGAGTTCCCCAAGGTTCCATAGAGTTGGACCTTCCAAAGCCCAGAAAGAACCAAGGCAGCAGAAGCTATTCTGATATTAGCTGCAGATTACAGATGAGGAATGCAACTGGAACTAGGTTTCTTGCCAATCATATTTGACTGATTAATTCTTATACTAAGCAAGAATACACACATAGATTTCAACATACACATAGATATACAATATATGCATACATAGATTTCATAGAGATTTCAACAATTTAATAACTGATTAAAATATATACGTTCACTGCCTTTTTCATTACTGATTATTAAATGATTTCAAAAAATCATTTTCTAAATAATGAGACATTGGATGGAAAGCAGGCAAGTCCTTATTTTCTCATTGACTCTATCTGACCTTTTTAGTCTTGAAGACCCCAACCTTGTGGTAGTTTATCTGAACAGTAACAAGACAACCAGAGGAAATAAATAGGTCTGTGGATATTAGCTTTATAAATCCAAATCCCTGGTGGCAACAGATGTCACAGAACTGGAAGAAAGGAGAGGGGAGGTTCCCTGTATTTGCACTCCCTTCTTTGGCAACAACAAGGAGCAGCAACGGGGGAAGGAGGAGCTTGAAAACGAATAAGCAAGAGCTCGTTCCAATTGTCAGATTTTCCTTTTCTTTGCAAATTATTTTTTTTGGAACATCAACCAAAAGAAAACCCAAGTCTTGTAGCGCTTTGATAGTTTACTAAATTCTAAGGTGAACTGACATAAAGTAAGCTTCACATACACTTAGATTTAATTGGCTAATTACAGGGAGAGAAATGTGAGGAAATACACACGTATCCGGAGAAGGCCCCATCAAAGGAACTAAAAGAGATTGAACAGCACAGCGCCTGCATTTCTTGTGGCTTGTCCCTGTAATCTTCCATTGCTCTTTCCATTAGATCTCATTCGTTTCCTTGCAGAATGTAGAAACCAGGTCTAAACCTTTTAGTCCATATACAAATAGAATAATACATTCTATGGCATACCACCATTACAGTACACAATCACAAAATTGCAGACCCGGTTCAGCACATCTTCTACATGAGCTTCCCATACAATAAAGTTGGTCCCTTCTTTTTTTTCTGGCCTTTGTTTCATTCAGACCACCTTTGTAGTAGGAATGCTTCCTAAAAAAGTGGAAAGTAATCATCTCTATCGAATAAGTAAACATTCTAGCTGTACCTGTTGCTAATCATTGACACTTTGCTTTATATAAATGTTTGATTTTAAATATCATGTCCAAGTCAGGTTCTGATATAAGTAGCTTAGCGCCTTCTTGAGGGATACAGAGTTTGCCTGTAGTAGCTTCCCCTGCTTTTCCCTCTAGTATCCCCGGAGTTGGTGCCAAATCCAAATTAACACTGAACAATTTGAACATTAGAGATGAAAGGAAACTCAGACACCAATAAAACCTGCCTCCTAATGACACTGTTGCTTTCCTGAGCTGAGAAAATTTAACTCTTGTTGCTTTCCTCAGAGTTCACAGCCTGATGGGGTCATCCTTAGTAAATTTCAGCAAGTATCTTCCTTCCCTGGAAGACCAATTCCTTCCCTATTTGCTTGTTCATCATCCTCTTTCAGCCCTTTTCTTCCCCTCCAACAAGGTCTACCCACCCTTCAAAGTCAAGCTCCATTAATTCCTGACACTGAAAGGGACCTTTTCATCATTACAACCCACAACCAACTGCCCTTTCTCTGAACTCTGTGGTGTGCAATACTCATACCATCTGTTATGGATTGAAGTGTGTCCTCCAAAAAGTACCTTGAGATCCCAACCCCCGTACCCTTGAATGTGACCTTATTTCAAAATAGGGTCTTTGCCTATTTATTCAAGTTAAGGTGAGGTCATTAGAGTGGGTTTTAATCCAGTAGGATTGGTATTGGTATAAAGGGAGACAAGACATAGAAGAATATGCCATGAGAAGACAAAGGCAGAAATTGGGGTGGTGCATTTATAAGCCAAAGAATGCCGAGGAATTACTGGCCATTGCCAGAAGCTAGGAGAGAAAATCATGGAACAGACTGTCCCTTACTGGTGACACTGGTAACAGCCTGATCTCAGATTTTCAGCCTCCAGGCCTAGGAGAGAACAAAATCCTGTCATGTCAAGCCACCCACTTTCTGATACCTTGTTATGGCAGCTGTAGAAATGTATACACCATTCATTCATTACCCTTTCTTTCAATACACTGGTTACCGATCTCCAACTCCATGACTATATCCTTAACTTGTATATATGTATGTATGTATATGTAAATAAATAAATAATTTCCCTTGGGACAGAAACCACATCTTAGTTTTGTTTTTCTTTTTATACAGAGATCTTTCCTTATCTATGTTAGGACTGCCAAATAAAAACAAAAGACACACAGTTACCTGGACACCCTGTATTTTTATTTGCTAAATAAGACAACCCTAACTTATATACAAAATAGGTGATCAGTAAATACCAAGAAAATGTGTGAGTCCCTAGGTTATCAACTTTATGAAATTTTCCTTCTTAGAATTTATAACAATCAGTCATCAACAAAGATGCTGATAAGTTCTAACCTACTTTCTATTAAATTTTGGTGGCCTATGCCTGCAATACTGAGTAAAGTACTATAAGGATATATCACAAGTACATAAGATCCAAAAAGGAATAATTAGAATGGTCAGAAATATGAAGGCAGATGCCATTATGGAGACAGAGACTGAAGAGATTGGGACTCTTCCAATTTGCCATTTGAAAATATTGAGTTGAAAGACTCATGATCAAAATCTAGAATCATGAGAGACACATTAATGAAAAAATGTTTAGTTCCCCAAATCTACAAAGACTAGGCTGGGAATAAAACAAATATTAATTGATAACTTCTCTATGTATCAGACCCTTTAAAGACATTAATTCAATTTACCTTACAGCAATTATGTTAGAGGTAGGTATTAATACCCCTACATCTCAGAGATAGGAGAACAAAGTTCAGAGAGGAGAGTCAGCATTCAAACCCAAGATCCAAGACCTGTGCTCATTCCACACTCTCTAAACCCAGACCACTTCTCCAAACCTTTGTTCCCTGAGCTGTGTGAATTGGAAATAATTGACGGAAGTACATATTCACTAAGTAGATAACACCTATTTAAAAATACATTGACGCAAAGAGCAGACAGGCAGCAAATTTAAGTGATACAAAACTGATGTATAAATTTCTGAGTAAGAGAGCAATTAGTGGAAGAGGATTCACAGAGCATGCACCTTTGAAATTGACTTCAGAAACTGTTAGAGTTTCTAGAAAACCTGGCTAAATTAACATGGGGTCCATTTCAGGACAACCTTCCCTGACTCTGTTTCACAGCAGAATTAAGTCACAAGCAATCCTGACTCGGTTTCCTGCTTTGAAAATAATGGACTGTTTTCTAAATTCCTATCCAGCAAACATTTAAGAGCCTACTATATGCTTCTTTCATTTCATAATTCTATTAATTATTCCAGTCGGTGTACTGTTTCCTCTCACATCTTAACTAGAATGCTTCTTCTCTTTATGTCTTTATAATTCACTCATTTATTCAATTAGCTGATGTCTTTTATGTCAGGCACTACATAAGGCACTGAGATGTAAGTGATAGAGAGACAAGGTCCTTACTTTTTTCAAGATTACAGAACAAAAAGAAAAATAATTAAAATGGACAGAAACATAAAGGCAGCTGCCATTGTCCAGAGACCCTAAACTAATAAACAATTATAATTTTAATGACTATTTTGAAGGACGATTATAGAGTCCTGAGAAACTATTTCACAGTTTAACTTAAGTCTCTGGGGTCAAGGCAAACTTCCCTGAGGAAATTAACATGTAAATTTAAACTTGAAAGGTGAGGAGAACATGGCTGATTAAAAGGTGAGTGGAAAAAAAAAAAAAGGTGAGTGGAGTGTTTTCCTGGTAGAGGGAAGGTCAGCTTGAAGGTTCTGATTCAGGCAGAAGCCTGGGCACTAAGTGGAAACAAAAGGAGGTCAGCATGGTGGAAGCATGAGCAGACAGAAGACAGTAGCTTGAGATATGGCTGGACGGTCCCAAAGGAAGAGCTGGGAACGCAGTACGCCAAGTTAACAAGTAGAGGATAGGCAAAACTTGCATGCTTGTTAAAATATACTCTCTCTGCTGTTTGGAACAGATCGCAAAAAAAGGGCGTGAAGGAATAATAGGAAATGGATTTTCCAATCCTCTTTTAGATTAGGCATTTTCTATTATTCTATTTATGTCCACCATTGGCTTATGACTTATACTTTTTGCATTGGTTGCCCTGGGGTTTGCCATACACTTCTTTAATTTAAAACTTTATCTTTGAACATTGCACTGTTTCACGCCAGTGAAGGAACTTAGAACATGAAACTCCCCAATTCCCCCACCCATCTTTTGTGCTGCTGTTGGCATCTAAACACACAACATACTGATATTCCAGTTTCTGTTTAGACAGCAATTAAAAATAAGAAAAAATACACTTACATTTGCCTTCATATATGCCATTTCTCGTGCTAGTCATCTCACTGCGTAAAGCCAAGTTTCTGTATGATCTACTCCTCTCCCTGAAGCCCTTCTTTGAACCTTCTTGCAGACCACTGAAATGGTTTTTTTTTGTTTTTTTTTTTTGCTCAGCTGAGGAAAAACAATGTTTATTTTTCTTTATTTTTTGAAATATATTTTCCCAGGGTTTCAAATTCTGGGTTGACTCCTTGCCTGTTTTTCTTTTAGCGTGTTAAAGATATGACCCAATTGCCATGTAGATTCCATAGTTTTCTTTTAAAGAACTACAGTAATTCCTCCCTTCCCTCTTCTGTATAGAACACATTTTCCTCTCAGAGTGCCTTCTCATTAACTTAGATTTTTTAGCAGTTCGGATGAGATTTATTTAGGAATGCTCTGAGGAGAGAATATTTATTTAGCTTGATGTTTTCTGAGCCCCCTGGATCTGTAATTTTTACGTCCTTCATTAATCTTGGAAAACTCTTGGCCATTATATCTTTAAATGTTTCTTCTGCCCTGTGTACATTCTCATTTCCTTCCTGGACTCTAACACAGGGCATATGAGAGCTTTTGACATTGTTCCACAGCTCTGAAAGACTCTTTTTTTGTTTTACTGCTTTTCTTTTGTGCTTTGGTTGGATGATTTCTATTGACTCATTTTCAGGTTTGCTGATTCTTTCCTTAGTTTTATCAAATCTACCATCAGAAGCATTGTTCATCTCTGTTACCATGTGGTTAGAAAATCTAATACTTCCATTTTGATTTTTCTTATTGATTTTTCTCTGTCCTCCTGCTGTAATTCTCCATCTGCTCATACATGTTGTTCACCTTTCCTACTATTGACTTTATAATATTCATCAGAAATACTTTAAATTCTCAGTTGGATAGTTTCAACAGCAGGGCATAAATTGAGTCTAGCTTTGTTGACTTCTTCAACTCTTGATTGCTTTTGTGTTTTGCTTTTGTGGGTTGTGTTGTTTTGTTTGGAAGTCCAATGTTGTGTGTAGACTAAGCTGAACATATAGACTAAGGTAAATAATAGTTATGCCTGGAAATGGGCACATGTTTCCCTTTGCTAGGAGTTTCACGTGGTTTGTGAGTCAGTATCGTCAAGAACTGAGCTGGTTTGGGGATTTGCTGTTGCTGCCGTGACTGCCCTTAGTACCTGACAGCCTTCCAACTCGGTCAGTGTTATCTTATGCTCAGGGTCTGGGCTGGTTCATCAGAGTTTTCTCAGTGTTTGTTCCATCTGCAGCTTTAGGGCTTTCTTTGCACTTGCCCCTCAGAGAGTCACCCCTCATACACATGTTCCTTTCCCGCGGTAGACCACTGTGACTTGTTACTCAGCTACTGCCAGCCAGGTGGTGGAGGCAGAGGGAACCATCGTCATGGCTGTGGTTCAGCTTTGGTCTTCAGAGATGCTGCGTCACAGGTTCTTGGACGGGGGACTTCTTAGTGTTCTTAGTGTTCCCGCCCCTCCCCCAGTAGATTTCTAAGGGTTGAGACCCAGGGCGTTTCCCTACCCCCACTAAGGGATGAAATATTTTGTATTGTTGTTCCCTTTTCCCCATTCCAATTTTGTTTTGTTTTGTTTGACCTGTGGCATTCAGGCCACAGGGTTTGGTACCCTTCTCCTAGAAGCTTAAGGCTTTTAACCTATAGAGGAGATAGGGAAGAAAGATCAAGGAAGGCCATTATACCTTCCTGTGATGCTGCCATTCCCCTCCCGAGGGCCTGCACTGAGGGAGGTTTGCTCCCCCGTCTTCCTCCTTAGTACCCAGTAGGTTCCCTGGGAGAAGAGGATGCAAGTGTTTCTGAACAACTTTATGTCTGTGGCCCTCAGACTTTCTCTACTCTCATGCTAACCAATACTCACCTTCAGGATGCAGTAAACATTTTAACCAAAGCCCTTTTCTACAACTGTATGGAGTCCAACACCAGCCACCGCCATGAGATCAAGTGCCTATACTCCATCTATCTTTGAAGGCATCAGTCTTATGTTTTGAAAGAACATAAGAATAGACAAATAACATTATTTGTCCGGAGACCTCACCTTTCTGATGGTTCCAGAAAAGTTGTGAATTTGCCATTTACCTGACTTTTCGATCTTGTGGCAAGGGTGAAAATGGCCCCTTTCTAGCTTCCTCCATCCTAAATAGAAGTCAGAAATTCCCACTTCCCTTTTAGTTATTACTGAATTTCTCTCCTTTTTACAGCAAAATCCCACAAAGGAATTGTCTATTTTCATTCTCTTCACAAGCTCTCTCTCCTTTGTACGTTTTTGCCCCTACCACATATGAACACGTATAAACTGTAGGATGGTCAATGACCTACATGTGGCAAATCCCAGAGTTGGTATTTAGCCATCATCGTACTTGACATGCCAATAATTCTAGACATAGCCCACCTCCCCCATCCCCTTGAGACAGTTTCTTATTTGCCTCCAAGATGTCACATTCCCTGGGCTCATCTCCCCCATCAATGGCTACCCCTACCCAGTTTTCCTTTCAAAGGAGCTTCCTTACCTTTCCATCTGCAAAGATTCTAATGGAATGACTCCTAGGGCTTCCTTCCTCTACCTGCATTCACTCTTTTGACCTCACGTATCATCCACAAATTAATGACCCCAGATTTACATCTCCATGCTTATAATTCTACCCTGCTCCTCTCAACTCCAGACTTACCTGTATAACTTCCTACTCAGTATTTCCATTACTTGGGATGTCTCAAAGGCATTTTAAAAGGAACATATCCCCAACTGAGCACCCCATCTCCCCCCATAGCACTGCTCTTCCAGTAATTTTCCCCATCTTGACAACTGGAAAAATCCACCCTCCTAGATGCTTGGGCCAAACATGTTTGAATCATTCTCAGTTCCTCTATTTCATTTGTATTCCACATCCAGGAAGTCAACAAAATCCATCAGATCTGCCTTCAAGACCCACGCAGAAGGTGAACACTTCCGTTGACCAGGACCACCACCTGATTCAAACCACCATAGTTTCCCTCTCTCTGCAAATGCCTCCCTGCTATCTCCCAAAAGCTTTCCCTGCTCAATTCTTTTGAAGTCAGGCCCCGGTAAAGGGGGAGTCAAAATCCTGTTGATGTGCTCAACATCCTACATGCCTTCTCATTTCACTCAGAGTCAAAGCTGAAGTCCTCACAGTGACCCGGAAGACTGACCCACAATACAGGTGTGACTCCCCCTTCTACCACTTCCCTTCTGCTCCCCTCTCTGCCTGAGAGGTTGCTCTGACTTTTATGTTGCTCAAATATGCCAGGCAGCCCCTGCTTCAGGGCCCGTTCAATTGCCGATCCCTTTCTTAAGATGCGTTCCTACAAAATTCTGCATGATTTACTCCCTCACCTCTTTCAGGCCTTTCTTTCTTCAATCACCACCTCCCGGGGGCCTTCCCTGCCACCTCTCCCACGACCCCTCTCTCCTTCCCCATTTCATCTTCTCCTCAGTCCTGACAACCACCTACCATGCTATATATTCAATTCTACAATCTGTCAATTGCCTTGATTTATCCCACAAGGATGTGAAGGCCTTAAAGGCGTGGAATTTTGTCAGTGTTGTTTGCTGTACTTTCAGCCTCCAGCACCTTATCTAGCACATAGCAGGGGCTAGAAAAATATCTGTTGGATCCATGAAATTTATCACAGGCTAGGATTTTTTTTAAACAGTTGGGAACTTCACTCAGCCTTCTTGGGAGAGTCACTTTACTATTTTGTCCCCCTAAAACCCAGAAATGGTGCTGCCATCCACCTTAATTCATCAGGACATTCGAAGGAAAAGGTTTAATCTCCTCACACTGGCAGCTCACAAAATCAAATTTACTGTTCTCTAAGGTCACTTATGTACTGTTTATTTATTCTGGAATTATTTTATTATCAGCTTTACATGGTTATACACCATCGCTAAGATGGAAACCCCTCAGAGGACTGTTATTACTCATCCTCAGGATGCTCCCTGACCTGACCTTGAGAAATAACTGTGGCTCCTTGCAGAACCTGGAGATAATAAAATCTTCCTTATTTGTTCTGGGCCAATGAGATTTCTGCCCAGCACCAAGAATGGGCTTCTGTTAGCTGTGGAGCTCTGCACCAAGTCTCAAGAATCACTCCTAAGGCCCATGAGAGATACACCCTCCCTCTCATTAGGAAAATCATGCAATCCACCACAGCCAGGTATCTCTGAAGATTTTATTCATGTGTGAGTGTTTATGTCCCTACAACAAATAAAAAACAAGTAAGCAACAAGCAAATGAAAATATGATTCTTGCCTTTTTTTTTAAAGGTCAAAAAGTCCTTTAAATTATGGGAAGAATATTCTATGTAAAGTTTCAAAAATAGAACAAGTTGTCCATAACCACAACATTCCAAGACAACAAACTTCTTCAATTTTGTGTATCATCTGTCTTTTTCTCTATGAATATTTTACAGTTGTGTGGTTTCAGAAACCAGACCCCGCACACAAGGCCAAGATACTACAGAAAGAGGCAGACTGCTCTGGATTAGTAGATGGTGGTTTTAACAAGCAAGGGAACTTATTTATGAGGCTTGTCTTGGGCAGCTGCAGACTAGAAATCCCCACACTTGCCCACCAGAATCTCGAAAATTATTTCAGAGGCTTTAACTAGATTCAGTCACATACACCATCCAGACGATCTCCACAGCACCTTACTAGCCCCATGCTGTATCCCTGAAAGCCTTCTATGTGGGAAGGGTAGGCAGAACATACATTCCAAAGGCAGGGGTGGGGAGACAAGACTTCATTTGACCTTCTCCAACAAATTATAGGCTTAATGTATATGCAGTTGCATATCTTTTTGAAAACAAGTATTATAATCATTATCAAGTGGTTAACAAAAATTACTTAGCACCAACTGTGAACCACGTGTTCTAGACATGTGACTTAGGTAACCAAGGATTAAACCCTGTCCTCAAGGGGGCGGTAGACCAGCACTATCCAATAGCAATAGAACACAAATCACATATGTAAGTCCAAATTTTCAAAGAAATGGGTAAAATGAACATTATTGACGTATTTTATTGAACCCAATGTATCTAAAATATTATCACTTCAACATGTAATCAGTATAAAATTGTTGGGGTTCCTGGCTAGCTCAGTTGGAAGAGCAGGTGACTCTTGATCTTGGGCTCAAAAGCTCAAGTCCCACATGGGGTATAGAGATTACTTAAACAAACAAACAAAAAGAATATAAAATTGTTAATGAAATATTCTACCTTTTTGTCCCATACAAAATCTTCAAAATCTGGTGTCTCTTTCCTTCTTGTGGCACATCTCAATTTGGATCAACCCCATTTTCAGTGTTCAAAGACCATACAAGGCTCAGAGCCACCATGCTGGACAGGGCAGTTGTGGCTCAAAAGGTCACTTTTCCAAATTTCTAAAAATTTAGAAACCTGGAAAAGGAACTTCATAAATAAGTTCTCTTGCTGATTAAAGTTTTTCTATGTTTTCAGAATTATCATCTCTCATGCCTTCATGACATGCCATTGGGTTTATGTGATCACTGTTGGTTTTTTTGAACCTTTAACTTAGCTCCATTTTTATTTGCAGTTATAAATTGGACAGCCTTGATTTTATTTTTCCATATTTTGAATTAGTATTTAATTAGACTACTCACACAGATGTGGAATGATTGAGGTAAAAGGTTCAAACGTAGTAATGGCTTTTGGTGCACATTTTCAAGTTGCTTTCCCAACACTGAGTGATTTCACCCTGCCTCTAGCAATGTGTACAAGCCAGTTTCATTCAGCCCACTCTGGTCTTAGGATTCCACATCCTTCCTGACTTCATTCCAGCCTTCTTGAGCATTTGCTTTCCAGAGCTATCTTTTTGTTGCTGCTCTTGTTGTTGTTGTTTGTGTTTGTTAATCTGGTTTCTTTGGTTTTGCTGGCTTTCCTTGATTTAGGATATACATTGGTTTTAGTGTTGTTTTTATGTTAGAAAATAATTCCAGTTCTAAGTCCACACTGCCACCCACAGAATTTCTCCTTACTTTTTGGGCCAACCTCTACCCAGCAAGGAAATACAGACTCAGAGCAGGGTGGGAGTTTTTGATCATCTCCATTCTTTCTCCTGTTCCCACTCCTGGGAGAAGATCTTCTGGAATGCAAATATGACACAAAGTTATGCCAAAACTTATTTAGCAAGAGATCTATTTAAACGGAATATTTGTTTAAGGAGCATAAACAACGTGAGAACCCAGGGTAATTGGGTCTGTCCATCTGAATGCAAAAGTAACAGCAGTAACGAAGCCAGCATCCAAAGGAAGGAGAGAAAATACAAGAGGAGAAACAATTCCATACATTCAAAGTAAGTGGATTCAGCCCTAAAAGAAAGGCCAGCTGAAGTCAATGCAAAATAAATATTTATAGCATCATCTAGGTTTTAAGAAATAAGAGAAGCCCACGTTTCTGTTATTTCTGGTGACAGACTGAGTCTATAAACCTTTCTTGTCATTGTGGGTCAAAATAGTAGGACCACTTGTATTTTCAGCTAGTTAAATAATACAAATATATTCCATTGGTGTTTTATTTGCATTTCTAAGAGACCAAACGCTAAATATTTTCCATAACTTTGTTTCTGGTTTGTGTATACACATTTTTTTTCCTTTTTCTTTGGAAATAATTTTAAACTTAAAGAAGAGTTGCAAAAGGAATACAGGGAATCCCATATGCACTTGACCCAGCTTCCCTGGTGCCCACATGTCACATAACCATGGTAAAGTTATGCAAACTAAGGATTTAACATCACTACAATACCATAGACGGCACTATTTGAATTTCACGTGTTCTTCCCCTAATGTCCGTTATCTGCTGCAGGATTCCACATCACATGCAATGATCAGGTCTTCTGGGTCTTCTGCAGTCCATAACGGATTCTGTTCTTTCTTGCCTTTCATCACCTCAACACTTCCAAAAAGCAATCCAGTCAGGCACTTTGCAGAATTTCCTTCAATTCATGTTTTCTAATGCTTTCTCCTAATTACCCTGGGGTTATGGGTTTGGGGGGAAGATTGTGACAGAGTGATGCCATTCTGAATGCATATCAGAGGGTGCCTGGAACCAACACGACCTACTACTGATGGTCTTGGTCATATTTTCATTATTGTGTCCTTTGCTTATTTTACCCATGTTTTTCTCCAATTCTCTCAAAAATCATAAAAGAAAGAAGAATGACATTTCAATATAAATAATGATTTTTAAGGACAGTTATATTCTAAATATTTCCTTCAAACTTGCTACCCTAAGAGACTTTATTTTCCAATGAAGCTACCATCATTTATTTTTGCATTTCTGCATATTTATTAATTTTTTAAATAACTTTTGCAAGAATAGTACAAAAAACTTTTTTTCCCGGAACTATTTAAAAGTAAGCTGATGACAGAACGCTTCACTACCTTTGATTCGATATAAGGATATTCTCCTACATAACTATAATACAGTCAAATAGAAGTTAACCTTGCTATGTTACTACCACCTGATCCACAGATTCCAATCAAGTAGCCTACTGTCCCAATGAAGCCCTTTAGAAAAAGGACACACCCAGATATACAAAGTACACTGAGCTGCCACGTCTCTTTAAGCACCTTCAGTTCAGAATAATCTCTCAGTCTTCTCTTGACTTTTCAATCCTTGACATTTGAAAATTATAGGCCAGTCTATTTGTGGAAGTATTTAAGTTTATCAGAAGTTTCCTTATGATTAGGGGTGCCTAGGTGGCTCAATTGATTAGTGGCTGCCATCAGCTCAGGTCATGATCTCAGGTTCCTGGGATGGAGCCCCAAGTCAGGCTCTCTCTGCTCAGCAGGGAATCTGCTTCTCTCTCTCTCTCTCTCTCTCTTTCTGCCATTCCCCTCTGCTCCTGCTCTCTTTTTCTCAAATAAATAAAAATCTTTAAAAAAAAAGTTTCCTTTTGATTTGATTCAGAGTAAGATCAACATGGAAGTGATGCTGGATTCTTACAGCATTTTAACATGTGGTACTTGATGCTGCTGGGTTTTATTACTAGTGATGTTAATTTTGATCACTTGATTCAGATTTTATCTGCTAGGCTTCTCCACTGTAAAGCTTTTTTTTTTCCCCTGTAAGTATAAAGTCTGGTGGGGAGGTACTCTGAGTCTGTGAATATCTAGTTGTTCAACAGACTTCTAGCCATTAGTTTTAGCATCCATCGACATTCTTGGTGGATTCAATTATTACTATGATAGTTGCCAAGTGGATATTTTCTAATGCCATCATATTTTTCTCTACTTATTAATTGGCATTCTACTTTTAAAGGCTTTTTCTTCTTCCCATTTATTATTCTCTAATTTATTGATATCAATAGGTATGGACTTTGAGATTTTTATTTTATTCAATTGGTTATAATCTAATACAATAATTTTTTTCTAACAAAAAATAGGGTTTTATTTTTTATAATTTTTTATTGTTAGTCGTGATAGAGTACATCCTCAGTTTTTGATGTAGTGTTCCATGACTCATTGTTTGCGTATAACCCCCAGTGCTCCATGCAATACATGCTCTCCTTAATACCCACCATGATCATTTTTTTTTTTATTTTGTTGCTCAAATTCTCCCAGTTTTGATAATTGGTCATGACCTTTTAAGCTGGTTTCCATTACTTATTGATATGTTTCTATGATTCCTTAAACACTACGTTATGGCACAACAAAATATTCCGGAATAATCTTATACACTCCCTGCCCAAACCTGAAATCAGCTGTTTCTCCAGAAAGTTCTGGTTCCTCTAAGTGAAAAAGTAATTTACAAATCACGAACACAAAACATGGTGTGTCCACTGCTAGGATGTTGCTATCCCTAGGCCCTCTCAATGGACAAAGGCACCATTAACTGGTTTCTAGTCAAATGAGGAAAAAAACTACACACACACACACACATCTGTATTTATTTCCATCACTAGTTGTATACACTGAAAATTGTGAGTCCACACTAACACCACTCAGGAATATCCAACCTTCTGAGTTTTCATTTTCTCCCTGTCCAAATTTGTAACTCCTTTCTCTGACAGTAAGCAATGGACTCCCATTATCTTCAACAGATTCACTTACTGGATCCACTCCCTTTAAATGTGGCCGGTCTCCCATCATTGCCACCACTGCCAGCTCACACAACCACCTGCCTTCCTTGCTGTCAGCTGCCACCCTGCTTAGAGGACACTGTCCTGACCTGGGCTGCCACCCCCGTCACCCTCCTTAAGTGGCACACTCCTCACCACACTCAGGCTCTGACGCTCAGACGAGGGTGCAAAACCCCAATGTCCCCAGACACGGATGTCTGCCTTGTTCAGCCCTACCTAAGGGCTTTTATCAGGAATTAATTAGGAAGAAGAGCAGGAATAGAGATGAGGTAGGTAGGAATGAAGCATGATTTGAAGTACTTTGGACTCTTGCTAAAGAGTATATGAGTTGTATTTTTTAAGGGTGTCATTACTTCATAATCATATGCTGCCATTATATTCTTTAGTAAATCAGCTACAAATTATCAACCACTTGTTGCAATCATCAAATTTACTTTCAAAGGATAAAGATCACTAAAGTAGTCCAAAGATTAGTGTATCATCTCTGCCATACTTATTAGGATGACTACTATTAAAAAAAAAAAAAAAAAAAAAAAAACAGACAATAACAAGAGTTGACAAGGACACGGAGAACTCCGAACACTTCTGCATTTCTGGCAGGAACGTAAAATGGCTAAACTAACTATTATGGAAAACAGTAGGCAGGTTCCTCAATAAAGGTAGAATTACCATATGATCCAACAATTCCACTTCTAGACATATACCCAAAAAGAGTGACAGCAGAGACTCATAGCTATTTGTAAACTCATGTTCATAGCAGCATTAATCAAAACAGACAAAAGGCACATGTAACCCAAGTTTCCACGATGGATAGATGGATAAACAAAATGGGATATATATGCACAATAGAGTATTATTCTGCTTAAAAAAGGAAGGAATTTCTAACACATATTTTAACACAGGTGAAACTCAAGGATATTATGCTAAGTGAAATAAACTAGTCACAAAAAGACAAATACTATATATGATTCTATTTCTATGAAATACCTAGAGTAATAAAATACATAGAGACAAAAAACAGATTAAAGGTTAACAGATGTTGAGGGGAGAGAGGATGAGAAGTTATTGTCTAATGGTATAGAGTTTCAGTTTTGCAAGATAGGAAAAGTTTTGGGGATCCATGGTCATGACAGTTGCAAAACAATGTAAAATGTACTTAACACAACTGAACTGTATGCTTAAAAATGGTTAAGATGGTAGATTTTATGTCATTTTTTTTTTGTCTCAGTTGTGGCTGCTATAGAAGGCCATGGACTAAGTGGCTTATAAACAACATCAACTTACTTTCACAATACTGGAAACTGGGAAGTCCAAAACCAAGGCAGATAGGGTCCTTCTGTGTTCTGACGTGGAGGGAGGGGTGGGGGAGCTCTCTGGGGTCTCTAAGGGCACTAATCCCATGCATGACCTAATCACCTCCCAAAGGCCCCACCTCCAAATACCATCACACTAAGGATTAAGTCTGAACATATGAATTTGAGGGACAAGAGGAGCCCCAAATATTCAGACTTTGTCATGTATATCTTACCACAATAAAAACTTTTAATTATACAAGCTTTGAATATTGTTTCAGAAAAGATGTTTCTGAACCGTCCCAAGCATGCAAACAGCGATGGAGCAAGTATATAGTTCCTGCACAATGACAAGGCTAATAGAACAATCCCCATATTTCCACATTAATGCACAGAAATACTCACAATTTATAGTACTCCTACTAGTTAGCTATCTTTAAACTTAGGAAAAGAAAATCCTGGAACAAGTATTCTGTTTAAGTCTTGAATAAGTTCATATGAATTCAATTTATCCACATATTTTTTTAAAAAACAGGTATTTTTCAGGATAATTTCGGCTAAATACAGCTGAAATGTCATAAAATTCTCTCAAGCATGTACATAGTAAAAGGAATGTCAAGAGAAACAACAGGTAGTGCTGAGAGTAAATTCTCCTAAGTCCATAAATTAAATATTGGAGTCCATTTGAATAATGCAATCAATCCGCATGAAGGTCTTAGGCAACCTGATTAATTCAACAAACTTTCACTGAATGCTACTTAAGTAATGAGGCTACAGAAATGAGCATGACCTGATTTCTATCCTCTTGGATTTTAAAGATTCTAGGTAGAAGAAGACAGAAGGTAAGAGCAGAACTGGTAACTACTTAAACTCTGATTATCTAACGTAATCCTTGCGACCTCTTAATGACTTAAATATTATTATTCCCACTTTTTAGATGAGCAAATTGAGGCTGAGAGAGATTAAATAAATGACTCCAGGATAACTATCAGTGAAAATTAGAGATCTAATTTCTGTGTCAATCCAACTGATTCCAAAATCCATACTCTCTCTCCAGCTTTAGTATGATACATTACATTATGCCAAGCTGGATCACACAATAGAGACACAGGAATAAATAATATGGCCCACTACAACACTGAGGATACTAAAACTACTTAGCTCCTTGGGTTAGACTAAAAACTGCTACCATGAAGTGGAATTTGAGATTAAGGAGGAATTTTGTAAGTGACAAGGACAAGTGACATTGAAGAAAGAATATTCAATGGCAATAGGAAACTAAAAATATTTTCTTTTTTCCTCAGTATCAGGATTTTGCCTCTGGTAGAAATAACCCTCCTTATTCCTCCTACCTCTTTCCTCTCCTTGAAAAACTGCATCAAAACTCAGCAGTGCAGTGAAAACATTGACTCAAAAAGACATATGCAGCCCTCTGCTCACAGCAGCATTATTTACAATAGCCAAGATACGGGAACAACCCGAGTGTCCATCGATAAATTAATAAAGAAGGTGTGGTGTATAAATACAATGGAACATTACAGACATAAGAGAGATCAAGATGTTACCATTTGCAACAACATGGATGGACCTAGAAGCTATTATGCTAAGTGAAATGAGAGAGAGAAAGACAAATACCACAGAATTTCACTTTATGTGGAATCTAAAAAAACAAAACAAAACAGAAATGGACTCAAATACAGAGAATAAACTGGTAGTGGCCAGGGGGTTGGGAAAAGGGCAGAACAGGTGAAGAGGATTAAGAAGCTCAAGCGTCCAGTGATGCAATAAGCAAGTCCCAGGGATGAGAAGTAAAGCATAGGGAATATAGTCAGTAATGTAATAGCTTTGTGTGGTGACAAACTACACTCACCACACTGAGCACTGTACAATGTATATAATTGTTGAATCCCTACACTATATACATCAAACTAGTATAACATTGTAAGTCAACTATACTTCAACAACAAAAATTTTTTAAATAAAACAAAAATAAATAAAATTGGGGGTCCAAAAAAACCCTCAGCAGTGCACAATTCTGTCTCTAAGAAAGACCCCTTTTCTCATTCATGCACCCTTCCAATTCACTCTGGTCTACACCTCACCCACAAGAAGGTGTCCCATTTTCGTGGGATGTATACATGTCCTCAGACCTTTGCAAAGTGAGAATGCTGCTTTTACTGTTCCCTTCACATAATCAGATGCTTATGGAAAGCTATGTGCCTTTGAAGATATATATTTTTTTTGTAGTTTGTTTCCACTTGCCATATCTCGGTACATATCATCTCTGGGCTGTGGGGTACCATCTCCTGTCTCTTTCGCACCCCCACATATGATCTCTAATCATCTTCAGCCCGTGAGGGATGCTCGGGAGATATTACTAATTGATTTTAAGTTTTCTCAAAGAACATTCATTATCATTATCATTATGCCCACACTGGAAAAGTGTCAGATGTCAATGTCTACTTGGTAGACAGACATTGACTCGTGAATGTTAATACCTCGGTGAAATATTTTTCTATAGATAACAATTTTCTAGGAAAATGCTCTTTTGATGTAATGACTCACTCATTCTCCGAGGAAGGAAAAGCACCCCTCCAACACACACCTCCAGACTTGGTTAGTGATAGGGCTAATATAGATGCCCAGAGCTCCATCCCCTACCCAGAGCTGACATTCTTTTTATCCATCATACCTCAAGCATCAGAACACTAATTCATGTACAGGATAAGACAACTGCCAAATTATTAGACTACAGAGAGAAGCTCCTCAGACACCTGTCATGTTGATGAAAGCAGCACCGTCCTCTGACCTTTGCTGGTTCAAGGTCGATAATGAGACAAGTCAGGCAGGAAGAGCAGCGTGCACCGACTCCATTAACGTGCGCTGTGTGCACACTCAGGAGCACTGCCTCTCCTGTCAATTAGCGTGGTGAAACTGGGGACCGCTGATTACCGGAGACGAGGCATAGTGAGCCGCAGTTACCTTTACTTCTGTAACCTGCTGCATTTTAATTAGCCGCGGTCCCCTGACTATTTCTTCAACGCTTCATTATTGCCATCCTCAAGAAACTCAAGTAAGGCTTTGTACATTTCACATCATTAACTGGAAGAAACGTGGAACACTCCGGTAATGGAGTGGGAGGACACTGGACTCTGGGCAAAGGCTTCGCGGGGCTTCTCAGAACAATACAGTCGTGACTTGCTCAGAGCTGCACAGAGCAGGACCAGTCAGAGAACCACAGGGAGAGATGAACGGCTTTCTGGTAGAGAAGCCACAGGGATGCAGCTAGGAAAGAGACAAAAATAAACGTGTGACGGCTGCCACGCAGACCAGCATGTCCATGGAGGAGGCTGCTTATACTCTTACAAAGAAAAAAAAAAAGGCATAAATAAGCCATCTGAGCAAATAAAGGAATAAAAGGAAGGAATTTTTAAAATCTGAAGAGAAAAACATCTAGGGGCGCCTGGGTGGCTCAGTGGGTTAAGCCTCTGCCTCTGGCTCAGGTCATGATCTCAGGGTCCTGGGATCGAGCCCCGCATCGGGCTCTCTGCTCAGCGGGGAGCCTGCATCCCCCTCTCTCTCTGCCTGCCTCTCTGCCTGCTTGTGATCTCTGTCAAATAAATAAAATCTTTAAAAAAAAAAAAAAAAAGAAGAAGAAAACATCTTCATAGTTTTCAGACTTCTTAGAAAGAGAAAATGGCCTGAACCTTTGCAAAAACCATTCTATGCAGATATATTTAGGAGAAGAGTTTAAAACATTAAAGGCAGATGAGGCCTGTTCTCATCAAGTAACAACACGGTTCTCAGAGCAGTGGTTCGCAGCCTGGAGGGAACACTGCTATGACCCGGAGCACTGGGAAAGCACACACTGCGGGCTCATGTCTCCCTTCCTTCAGGTTTCTGACTCAGTAGGTCTGGGGTGGACTAGAGAATTTGTATTTCTCAGAAATTCCCAGGCGATGCTGTTACTGCTAGTCAGGGAAGGGCATGGTATTTTCAGAACAATTTTCCAGGAAACAGCTACGCAAAGCAGCAGTAGCACCTAAAAGAAATAGTCAATCTCTGCCCTGTAAAAACAGTTTTACATGCGATCAACTTAGTTCTTAAAATGTTAGCATGAAGTTTTATATGCATTAACATCATTATTTTAATTGCATAAACCGAAATACTTTTTAGGGAAATTCTTTAGGGCAAGAATTCTTTAAAGATTTTTTTATTTATACATTTGAGAGAGGGAGAGAGAGCATGAGCAGGGGGAGGGGAAGAGAAACAGGGAGATACAGACTCGTTGAGCAGGGAGCCTAATGCGGAACTCGATTCCAGGACCCTGGGATCATGACCCAAGCCAAAGGCAGATGCTTAACTGACTGAGCCACCCAGGCGCCCCAGTGCAAGAATTTTTATAAAGAGTTCGTTGTAGAGTAAAAAGGGCATCTCTTTGCTTAGAGCATGTGTCTATAATGTCTTCCTCTTCACCTGAGAAACTTTGTTTTTATTTATACGTGATAAAGGAAAATTCACTATAGATTAAACTGCATGGAACAATGACCTGGTAAGTATCTGAAGCAGCCCTGTGTGTGTGTGTGTGTGTGTGTGTGTGTGTGTGTGTGTGTGTGTGGTGTTATGTTACAGTTTAGTTGAATATTAGTCTAGCCATTGATTTATCTAAAAAAGTATACAAAGCTAAATATTATACATTATACATAGTATAGTTTGGAACAGCTCCTTTTTATATGCAGACTTTAGTTACTTATCTGTAAGATATAGAAACTCACTTAAAAATCTTGGTTCCAAGGCATCTGGGTGGCATAGTCAGTTAAACATCTGACTCTTGGTTTCCACTCAGGTCATGATCTCAGAGTCCTGCGATCAAGCCCTGTGTGGGGCTCCACACTCAACGTGGAGTCAGCTTAAGATTCTCTCTCCCTCTCCCTCCACCCCTTCTCATGCATGCTCCCTCTCTCTGAAATAAATAAATACATAAATCTATCTTTTAAAAAAAAAATCTGGCTCCTTCTTGCTTCATGATTTCATGACGTGGAACTTCCAATTTTTCTATTCTTTCTATCCTAATTTTCTATTCTATATTCTAATTTTTCTATTTTCTGCTTGAGTCAGCATGTTTAATGCCTGGTGTGACATTCAGATTAGAAATGAACTTTTTAAATTCTGAGTTCAGGTTCTTTGGCAAGTTATTCTTTTTCTTCTGGCTTGGCACCAAAATGAAACGACCTGTCCATTTGCCTCTCCTCCATGTTCATGCAGAGAGAAGTTCAGACACGCTGCTCATTCTAAAACACCAACCCCAATACTCTCAGGATAAGCAACGCATTAAAAAGGTCATATTCTAAACCACAGAAAGATCAAGTCTTTTGAGAAATTCTTTCTATGGCAGAAATTGAAATCCTCAGAAAGAGCATGGAGAGATCATTACATTTGAATTCAACTGAAAAATCACTTGAAATTCACACTTTCTCCATCCACTTTATAT